>CM077257.1:3813841-4161341 GCA_039654775.1 Spinibarbus caldwelli | reverse complement strand
AACAAATATTATACTCAGACAACGTTTGATTGTTTATTTATTTATGTATTTATTTACACTTTTTTCATAATATAAATCAATGACCTTGATGGATTAAAAAAAATCTAGCAGAATATTTTTATGCTTATATTTTATAATACATTTAGAAATATAAATATTATTATATTATATTATATTATATTATTCACCACTTTTCACAATATAAATCAATGATCTTGGTGGATAAACATCAATCATTTTTCTAATAGAATTTTTAGAATTTCCTCTTTTTGTTTTATATTATATTTTAAAATATAAATATTATACTATATTTAGACCATTTATTTATTTAGCATTTTATATTGAAAATTATTCTAGCCATTTTTGGTCCACTCCTGAGAATTAAATTATTAAACATGCACAAACACATTATGGGTTGTAATTTAATTCAAACTAAAATTATTTTTTAACTGTTACTGTCACTGTAACAACTGAAACTGAAAATTTTGGTGAAATCATGCAAGACAAATTTAGACACCTTTTTTGTAAGTTGTACTTTTTTTGTGACATTCTCATTAACACAATGAAACAGATTTCATAAAGTTTTTACTTCAAATAAATTCACAATAATTGCAAGTGAGGAATATTTGCACATTCAGCAATATATCTACACACAAGCAATAACAAACACTCAAAATGATCTGTCAGACAAACATTTTGACCACTAGAGGGCACGAGTGATCAACCGAATGAACGAACAAACCCTCAATAGGGCTTTTGACAGGAATTGAAGTGAAGTGTTTGGTATTGCTGATGCTGTGTTTGGTTGTTCAGGACACAGGAAGAGGGCAGATGGTCAACACTGTGACACAGACACTGATGACGAAAGGACAGACCGGCCATTGTGTCACCAACACAGCCACTGACCTACATCAATTCACTTTATATACATGACCAATCAGCAGAGAGAAAAGACCTTCATTCACCTAATTCAAATCACATGCTAATCGTTCTGAATAATGTATATCATTGTCTGATAAAATAAATTATGCATGCGTGACAGACTGACGCAACAGGGTCTGCAAGGTCTCAAAAATTATTACTGTAGATGGAAGTTATGTAAAATTTGTCTACTAAAGTTTAAATTCAAATGTGCACTTTCATTCTGCAAGTTATTGTTATTTTGTGAAAGTAAGAAGTTTGATCAGGAAGTTTGGGCTCTTGATAAAGCTTCAATGTCAAATGTTCGGAGAAAAAAAAAAAAGAAGCTTTTAATGAGATACAGACAAAAATCAAAAGAGTCCGGTTATGCAGTGCTGTCAAACGATTAATCGCATCCAAAATAAAAGTTTTTGATAATATATGTGTGTACAGTGTATATTTATTATGTATATATAAATACACACACATGCATGTATATATTTAAGAAAAATGTTACATTTATATATTAAATATATTTATATATGATATAATTAATATGAATATAAATATATACATGTAAATATATGTAAATATTTTCAAAATATATGTTGTGTGTGTGTGTCTTTATATACATAATAGATATACACAGTACATTTACATTATTCTATAATTTACATTAAATTATATATATATATATATATATATAATTTACATTAAATTATATATATATATATATATATATATATATATATATATATATATATATATATATTCTATAATTTCTCAATAATTCTATATTTCTATAATCATTTTCTGCAGCTAATTGCTTTGATATAGTACAAATATCTTACAATAATATTGCTTTTTAATTATGTTAACATTGAGTTCAATTAACAATGACTTTAATTGAACATTATACATCATCATAACATAGCTAATAAAAAGTCAAAATGTCAAATCTTGCAAAGAAGCTACAGCACCAGTATTAGTAATAGTCCTATATTAATATTAATATTAGTAATAGTACTATAATTAGTAGTATAATTAGGTTAATGATTACATTGACTTTTAATTGAACATTATATATTATAATAACATAGCTAATAAAAAGTCAGTGTCAAATCTTGAAAAGGTGTTAGTTTTATATATATGTAGAAGAAAATAGTTTTGAACTACAGTTTTGAGTTAATCATTATAAAATAGAGAGCAAGACACAGCAAATGTCAAAACATCACGCGCATCTTCGCGTGAAGATCTCACAGACCAAAACGTGTCACACTTCACATTTAAACGATCAGACTTCACATCAGACGAGCCGTTCTTCACAGCTCGGGTTCTCGCCTGATATTCCGGTCACAGTCGAGTACAGTCTGTTAAGAGTACAGCAGTCACGTGAAACACAACCCACCTGCAGTGCACCACGATGGGCCCGGCGTACGACGGGTTCACCTGCTTCACCTTCTTCAGGAACTTCAGCATGCCGATGGGCGAGAAGGGAACGCCGAAGTCCGGCCAGCTGGTGAAGTGAAGCTGCGTGACCAGACGAGGTGTTTTGGTGCCATCGCTGGCCTGCTGCAGTGGACACAGAGACGGGTGAGAGTGTGATGACACAGGAAACAACACACAAAGCACACTGTTGATAAGCCACAAACACAGAATTAACAGAGAAAACCACCTACAGAATCATACACATATAACAGCAGCCGACATTATATCTCTAGCTTGTGTTCAGACTTACATATTGCACACAGAATTTGCGTATGGTGTAGTCCACCAGAACTGTAAAGTCTTCCACAGCAACACGAACATTACCGTATGTCCAGCATCCCTGATCAGGCCAATACTGATAACACTTATCCTGCAGAGAAAAACACAGCACATTTATACGACTAGTTACTATTAGTTTAGTTTATATCTCACTTCTTCTTTTAAATAATTTTCTTAAAATAAATGTAATTATATGTAAATAAAAATGAAGCTAATAAAATTGCACTGCAAAAATTTAGCTGCTATAATAGCTACCATTTTTTAGTTTATTTCTTACTTTCTTTTTTAATTGTATTAATATTAAAATAAATCTTGTTCTTAATAAATGTAATTATAACTAAATAAATTAAATAAGTTAGTTCAGTTTATTTCTTAATTTCTTTTTGACTTTTGTTATTTTTCTTAAATAAATAAATAAATAAAAATAAGCTAATAAAAATCCAGCCAACCTGCATTGCTTTAGTAGCAAAACTATAGCTGCTACTGCTAGTATAATTACCAGTATATTAGTTTATTTCTTTCTTTCTTTTGTAATTTTATTAATATTAAAACAAATATATTTTGTTCTTGTATTAAATTAATGTACTTAAAATATAGCTACCATTATATTAGTTTCACACTTTCTTTTTTAAATTTTATTACTATATAAATAAATAAATAAATAAATATTTTATACATGTAAATGAATGAATGAATGAATGAATGAATGAATGAATGCAGCTAACCTGCATTGCTTTGGTAGTAATAAAAAATATAGCTGTTAATATAGTTACTATTATTTTATTTTATTTCCAATTTTGTCTCTTTCTTTCTTTCAATCTTTCTTTCTTTTTTTCTTTCTTTCTTTCACAGCTTTATAAATAATAAAATACATGTTTTGTATTTGTAATAAATACATAAATAAACAAACTTTGGTAGCACAAATATAGCTGCTAATATAGTAATCAGATCGATAGATAGATAGATAGATAGATAGATATCTTTTCATACTAAATAAAATATAAATAATGCTGTGGTGGTACAAATATAGCTGGTAACTTAGCTTTTAATAGCTTTTCAAACACATAAATTATTACTATTGTTTGATATTCATTTATTAATAAGTAAAATATTACTAGAGTGAACATTTAGCATTCAAACGTGAAAATATCTGAAAAGACAATAAACAAACTATTGAATGTACATCAACTAATATAGCAATGTCTTCTGCTAATCATTATAAAACAGGGAACACAACAGAAGGTCAAAACATTTCACTCTGTAGATAAACATAAACGCATTACATGTCAATCCTGTAGAGTACATCAGTCCAGCACTGGCACTGAGCAGCTGTAAGTGCATTAGAGGAGTAAAGGTGACTTCTAAGACACCATGATGCTAATCTGAGCTCTTAAAACAGTCTGTCTGTCAATCAGCATTATCCAGCCCGAGAGCGCAGGATAAATCTCTCTTAATGAGAGTTTGCTGACTAATTAGGTTAAAGCCAGAGAGAGCTTTATCAGCCATTATTAAAATCATCAATTCCAAGCCCGACCCAAAGCTGATTTTAATCTCCTCTACGTTCTGTGTCTTATTGATTTGTCTTTCTAGAGACGCTCACGGCTGTGATGGAGAGGAGAGAAAGAGGAGTCCTGTGACATCTGAACATCAGAGACGATTGAAACAGAAACACTTGTGGCTTATTACTGAAGAAGATCAACAAATCAGGTTTATAGAAAGGCACAGAAGTGAAATCAAATATAATTTACTGGGTCTGTAGTGATTTTATTTGCATACTGATGATTTTTTAAACCATATGGAATAAGTATGAAGGCTGTGCAAAAATGTAATACATTTTAAAAATATAATTAAAATTAAAATTATACATTTTCATAAAAAAAAAAAAAAAAAGAAATTGCTCAAAAATACTGGTTAAACGATGTATTTATTTTTGAAATTTGGTGAATATTTATCATTTAGGGCCATTAATGTGCATGCAAAATTTCCACACATAGATGTGTTTTGAAAAGGCTGTATGAAAACTGGTACAGCTTTTTGTGTTGGGGTCTTATTGACTCCCATTGGTTTCCATGCAAATTCCCAAAAAATCAACACTTTTAAAAACACTCAAGTAAATAAATAAATAAATAAAAATCTTTATTGTAAGTTGTCAAACAGTAAAATATTAAATACTTCATAACTTTTCAAGAATAATCTTTTCTGAACTTTTCTGAATCATCCAAAAAAAAAAAAAAAGAAATCCAAGAAAAGTCTTTATCTAGCTGAGTTTGTCAATGGGTGTTTTTGGTTGCTGTTTTTTCAATCTCCATTACTAGACTGTTTCATCACTGAAAAAAGTGTGAGAACCCGATTTTACCTTCACAAGGGTTTGAGAACCAGACATAAAAAGGCAGAAGACTATAAATACTACTACTACCAAACAGACAAAGTACAAATAATGAAATATACTATTTATACTTGTAGTTAATTGAAACTCAGTGCGCAGATAGTCACTACATGTAGCCATGGCAAAAGGAAACAGACCAGAAATCCAAAAAAGGACACATACCTCTTTTCTCTCTTTCAGATTAGTTAGCATTACAATAGTAGCTGATTTCTGTTCCCATATCATTCTCCAAAAGTCTGCGACTGTGTCTTGTTTCGGACCTGAAATACAGAGGTCATCTTATCAAGCCTTATTATAGCTACTCAAAGTCTTGTCAGTCATTTGACTGCTCGCTAAATCTTATTTTCACACTTAGATGCACTCACCTTGTGCTGCAATGAACTTATTCTTATCTGTATAACCCTGGGAAGAAAGAAGAACTAGATTATGAAACCAACATTTAAACGCAAACAGGGGTGCATATATTTTGCTTCACTAAATGATGCAATGCATTACAACAAAACATATGTTTTACATTCACATTCCCAAGAACTGTATTTTGAATAAGTACATATGAATGCATGTTTAAACACTGATGCATTGAATTTTCACAGTGCACTGATGCATTTCTACAGCTTTACAAATCACTTACATCAATATATGATGCATTGATATAATCTGAACATGGGACTCCATCCATCTGTGTTAAAATCACTCTGGAATGGTCATCTGTATAATGGAAAAGACCAAAAATGATGTTTATTTATACACATAATCCAGGGTTCGTACACATTTTTACCAATAAATTTCCATGACTTTTCCATGACTTTTCCATGACGTTTGAGGCAATATTCATGGCTTGTTCCATTATTTTACAATTATTACATTATTTATATAATTACATTATTTTAAAAATCTGTTCAAATTATCATAGCATATGTTAACTAAAATTAATGACTATTAATGCTATTGTTTGCTTTCTTGTTTTAGCAAAAAATACAAGCTGCAACTGCGCCAGACTCCACACAGAGAACATATCACATCACTGAATATTATCATTTATTTAACTCAGTTAAATGCAGGACCTGAATTTCATTTTGGAAACTTTTCTCTTTCGCAACTGTTTACATTCACTTAAGAAAAAACTGGCAGTACTTATGAGGATACTTGCCAGGATGGCCATTTTGACGCCATTTTGTGTGTATTTTTGCTGCTTAAACGCAACAAGCTGCATTTCAGCCCAAGCCGGACAGGCCCTGACTTATTTACAGCTTCAGGACAATTTTCACGTCATAACTCAGACACGGGCCGCACATTGGGCTTTTTTTTTTTTGGCTTCCTCCTTATATTTATATTTTAGATATCCATCAATTACTATGGTGATGAAAAGGATTTGCCATGCTGATGATAACAACAAGAGACCACAACTGTTAAGAGTGGCTCTGACCGTGTTTAGTGTCCAGCAGCAGCAGCGAGTGCTGGAAGAGTTCTGCGTTAAAGCGCACGCAATAAAGCTTGCCACAAAACCCCAGCAAGCAATTATCATGATGAATGTGTCGGGGCCAGGGGAAATAGAATATTTGCAGAGTTTCGGTTCATATTTGTGAAGTGCTTCTGCTCAAGACCGAGACGGCAGAAAGTGCATCCTGTTTGTTTTCTATAAAAACACAACGTATGCTGATATTGTGAGTGCACACAAATAAAAGTAGACCCTTAACAGTCCCGAATGATGTATTACTCTTACCTTTATGGTAAGAGTAATACTTACCACGACTGCCCACCATTTTGGGGCAGTCGTGGCCTAATGGATAGAGAGTTGGACTTGTAACCTGAAGGTCGCGGGTTCAAGTCTCAGGTCCAGCAGGAATTGTAGGTGGGGGAGTGAATATTCAGCCTCAATACCATGACTGAGATGAGACCCTTGAGCAAGACACCGAACCCCCAACTGCTCCCTGGGCGCCACAGCTGCCCACTGCTGTGCGTGTGCACTTGGATGGGTTAAATGCAGAGCACAAATTCCGAGTATGTGTCACCATACAGAGCACTCTTGGCCACATGTCACTTCACTTTCACTTTATGAGCAAAAATGACGGTTGTTTCCACTGTTATAATAAACAAATGCAAGGGATCGCTCTGGCAACTCCAAGACCTGCAGAGCACTCTCCGCACAAACGATTGGATACGCGCCTAATATCACACATTTATCTAGGTTAAACGTTTAAAATAATATTGTGATATGCTTTTTTAAGTATTTTATATATACATTTTATTTTAGTCAAGTAGTGATGATTTGAGAAGGCTATATTGATCAAACATAGGCTCACTCACTGTCTTCCATTGGCTGCTTGGTCGTTAATTCAAAAATTTGAATTAAACAAACAAAAAATGTTCCAAACATATTTCTACATTAACTTAATAAAGAAACGAAAATTCGAACTATTTCAATGGCTACAACAGCAGCTGTGTAATGGGGAAGAGAGAAAGAGAAAAAAGACACGGGCTCCAGTCGGACTCGGGCCGGTAATTCTGATAAGCTGTTGGACAAGGGCCGGGCTAGGGCACATGTTTTAGGTCCGTGCAGGGTTCTACTGAGCTTGTTTGGTACCAAACTCAATTTGGTACTTGCAAGGCGGCTTTATACGCGCGCCCTTTGGACGTGACTGAGCGCACAGGAAACCGCCTCTGGAGCTGCCAGTATCCGAATGGCTTAAAAAGACATGCAAATAAATAAGACATTTTTGTGACGATGGAACAATGTCCCGTTTAGCCAAGTGACAATTCTGTTAACTGCACCGAAACATGAGTGAAAGTCTTGTATC
Organism: Spinibarbus caldwelli; assembly: GCA_039654775.1. NCBI lineage: Eukaryota > Metazoa > Chordata > Actinopteri > Cypriniformes > Cyprinidae > Spinibarbus > Spinibarbus caldwelli. The sequence continues at coordinate 4,153,490 of CM077257.1, read as the reverse complement.
GCAGCGTGCAGCAGCTCTTTAGCACAGAGGAGATGCGCCGATGTAAAGCTGTTTTAAGATAAAGTCAAAGAGAGAAGACGCGGTACAGCTGAATCACTCACACTGTTTTGACTGATTTGATCTGATATTCTGTGTGGATCTATTTACTCATAAAACCTACATGCTATAGGCTATTGAATAAATGTGTGAATATCCATCATTTTAAAGTCGAAAGCAGGAATGAGTAAAACTATGCGATATCCCACACCGAAATTCAGGACCTGATTAAACATAATTATATTATACAGAGATTTGTGAAACAGATTTACATGACTTTTCCAAAACTTTCTGGGTTTATTTATTTTCCAAAACTTTTCTAGGCCTGGAAATGTCTGTTTTAAAATTCCATGACTTTTCCAGGTTTTTCATGACCGTACGAACCCTGATAATCACATATCTGATTGCTCCTTCTCAGGCCCTGATGGAAAAAGTTTACAAGACAAAAGCTTTTAAAAATGAAAAATAAAAGTAAAAATTGAATGCCATGGATGTGGGCATAAGGAACTGAAAGTGATTAATGTTTTATTTGGAGAAGTTGTGTTAGATGTGCGAGGGCGGCAGCAGCACTGAGGCAAAACTTCAGTCTGATATCACCCAAAATCAACATGTGGGCAACAACAGAACAGCAGCAGAGAATCTCCTCATTACAATAATACAGTAATGAAAATCATTCTGTTTTTTGGGGGGTTTTTTGTATTAATATCTGCTTATATTATTAAGTATTATGTATTAAATAATACATCATTAAATATTTTTGTGCTTATTTTTTGACAAATTAATAGCCAAATTTTATTAAATTAAATATATATATATATATATATATATATATATATATATATATATATATATATATATATACTGTATTTTTTTTTGAGAGAGAGAGAGACAGAGAGAGATTGTCTCAAGAACTCTGACTTAGGTGAACTAGGAGAAGAAAAGACAAATAAAAAGAGAGAGAATTCTTACAAGGTAAGATGTTTGGATATCTGTTCTTCTCCTTGTTTTCTTCTTTATTGGCCTCTTCACATGTTCCTTGAGTCGAACCCCCTGGTAATGACTGTCAACGATACAAATTACACGTTAACACCAAACCAATACCATACCTCCATAATTTAATCTTTAATGCCAAGTCGAATAGATAGATAGACTGTCAGGGAATAACAGATGCTGTACGCTTTCTGCTTTATAATTAAAAGCATTTCGTACATTAAATTCAACTGACACTCATAGCAAACTGTGCATTTTGTGTTTAATGTGTATACTGAACTCCCTCGTCTCTACACAAATGCGTTGCTGTGGATCACACACCCGAGACATTATTTGATTTAACAATTTTATTGCACTTGAATTGCTACCTAACCTAACACATGAATTCTTACAGAATTGTGCATTTGAGCAAAACCGATCATGCTGTTCAAATTCCCACCAAACCTGTCATTTTATTATAGCCTAAATGTAAGATATTACTGGCACTTTGTTCCTGTATCTATAGGCCATTGTTTAACCAGCAGATCCGCTTCCATTCCGAATTAAATGGTTTAAGTGGCCATTAAGATTGTTGAGCATAAACATGTTTTCCATGGGACAGAAAATTCACATGGTTCATTCAATGTGTGTTCCTGAATCACGGGCCTGTGAGAGGAGCGAAACTTGAATCATGCGTCTAAAAGCAGGAGAGAGGGGCTTTCTCGAATGACTCAATGCCTGATGACTCCTCGACATCTCAATTCCAGTAATTCTCAGTGGGAAATGAGAGCAGTTGAGCTGTCAGCAAATGTAGAAGGATATTTGCTGATCCATATGAATGCATGCTTCTGCCAGTTAATAACAGCACCATAATACACCATCAGCTTCTTTACGAGCCGCAAACAAAATAACAGTCTCTCCACTGAGCTGCGCCACTAAACACACAGAAAACCCAGACAAACTGCACAACTTTCAGCGGCATGAGTGACGTAATCAGCGTAAACAACAATAATGAGCTATTTTTACAATGTTCAGATCATCATGATTGGTGTTTTCATGAAAAATCTAGTAACTGATACTAATAGCAATGTAATTTCATGAATCTTAATATCAATTTGGCAACACTTTATTTTAAGGACCCATTCTCACTATTAAATAACATGCATTCTACCAGCATGTTGGCTGTTTATTAGTACTCATGCCTTATTCTGCACGAGCATATTTTAGATATCCCTTAATTCAACCCCATACAAAAACATAACAACCTTACTAACTATTAATAAGCAACAAACTAGGAGTTTATTGAGGCAATAGTCACAGTTAATAGTTAGTTAAAGGGGTCATATGACATGATATTATATTAAATTAATTTAATGGTTTTTAGCCTTCAATTTCTCAATTAAAATAGCTAGCATGCTTCACTGCATCATTATTAAATAATATATTAAATCTGATTTGATGCTAAGTTGCAATAAAATTTGCAATTTTTTTTTTGTCTTAACTGCCTAAATTTGTTTACCATTTTCGATACCGCAGCAAAACTTATATTTTCTAAAGCATTTGGGATTCAATTTCTCAATTAAAAATGAGAAATTGAGAAATTTCTCAATTGTGATTGTTTTTCTGTTTTTTGTTGTTGTTGTTGTTGTTTGTTTGTTTTGTTTTTTGTTTGTTTGTTTTTTTCTTGTCAATGCTGTTTAATCAACTTGGTATCAACATATTTTTGATATCTCTATCCATGATCAATATTCTTTCAAAACACACTCACATTGTACTCTTCCCGGAAGAGTTTCCCATCATCGGCCGAGCGTATCCGATACTCTTCTTCCAAGTTGTCTACAGGAATGGGGAGATATGTTTTGGATGTGGAAGGGGATCTGGGCAGTAAGACCACCGTCTGTTGCTCTGTGGAAGAATACAGTACATGAATGTTATAAACAAACACTTGAAAAATAAAGAAGTTCTAGGAGATTTCATGGCTAAAATACATATTTACTTTATGGTTTCTACAATCACCTCTGAGCTGAGACACAAACACACACACACACATTTTACTAATTTGATTGACAGGTTCCACTGTTTGTTTCACTACATAATTAGTGAAAAAATAAACATCTAACAGTATTATATCTGAAACTGACTTTTTGTATATAGAACCGCTGTATAAAAACAGAAAGTTTCTGATTACTATTTGAGGACGCCACATTTCCTGTCCTTATTTCATATAGTCTTTCATTACTGGTGTGTGTGTGTGTGTGTGTGTACTGGTTTTTGTGGTTTACGGGGACAAAATTTGTATAATGACATGGGTATGACAGAGGTATTACAATTTGAAGGTGGTTTATGAGGACACTGCCTATGTCCCTGTAATTCAAAAGGCTTAAAAAACATACTAAACGGTGTTTTTTTGAAAATCTAAAAATGCAGAAAGTTTCCTGTAAGGGGTAGGTTTAGGTGTAGGGTTGGTGCACATACAATTTGTACGGTATAAAAACCATTACGCCTATGGAGAGTCCCCGTAAACCACAAAAACAAACGTGTGTGTGTGTGTGTGTGTGTGTAGGTGTGTTATACACATGCAGGTGAGGTGTGTACATACATTTGGTCTGTTTTATCAATCAATATGATTGGGTTTGATATTAGGGTAAAAAAAAAAAAAAAAAATCTCTAGAATTAGATTCAGAATGTTAAATTCCATAATTTAGCCAAGAAATTGTCCCATATTTAACAGTCAACTGCTAAATACATTTTTATTTGAAGAATATCATGTCAAACTTATGGTTATGGTTTTATCACCCAGGAAACAAATAAACAAACAAACAAACATGCTCACACCATCATTTAATTTAATTTAATAAAAGCATGCCTTTGTAAAAGAACTATAGGCCTATTTAAAGCAGCATATGCATATACCTCCTAAACATAAATTGGAAAACCACCAGTGACCCTCATAGCACCAAAAGAAACCCACAACCATTAGGTTAGAGGTTACAGTGGCTGAGATGTTAGACATTATAGAGTTTAGACTATAAACTTTATGCCTGTTCATGAGACACCAAATATACTTGACCTTCTGATGGCCAGCCAAGATCATCCTCATCCTCATCTTTATCCACATCTATACATTCCTCTATACAACATACAGCACACACAAACACACATACACACACACGCAAACACATAGTGACTGGTGTTACATTGGCGCTTAGACTTAAAGAAATAAAACCATTTGTTATCCTGCATAAAAAAAAGCATGTTTGCAGACTTAAACACTACTGTTCAAAGGTTTGGGGTCAGGAGGATGCTTTTTTAAGAAATTAATACTTTTTATTCAGCAAGGATTAATTTTATTGATCAAAAGACACCGTAAAGACATTTATATTGTTACAAAAGTATTCTATATCAAATAAATTCTGTTATTTATTCATCAAATAAAAATACAAAGAGGCACAGCTGTTTTCAACTTTAATAATAATAATAATAAATGCATATTAGAATGATTTCTGAAGGATCATGTGACTCTGAAGACTGTAATGATGCTGAAAATTCAGCTTTGCATCACAGGAATAAATTACATTTTAAAATAGATTAAAACTGAAAACAGTTATTTGAAATTGTAATAATAGTTCACAATATTACTGTATTTTATGAATGTTAGTGTACATCAACGAGGCAAACAAATGGTGGCACAGAAAGCTGAAGAAAGTCGGTAAACCATTTCCCTTACACAGCTGTGACGTTCAACTGAACACCGAAACATCTCTCTGATCAAAATGCCAGCTGGATTCAACACAGTAAATGTCATTTAGCACTAGCGTTTCCTGACTGTTTAGAGTGTATCATTTCTCATCTTGGCTCACAAAATATTCCTCGAGAGAGATTTCCGTCAGGATAGTAGGAGAAAGAGTGCAGAGGAAGTCTATTACATAAATCTGCTAGACCTTCGACAAGACACAATCTGCGGCGACAACTGGACTCTAGATAAGCATAAAATCTGAGCACAATTTGAGATCTGAACATCTAGAAGGACATTATGAGGGTCTGTCTCTCAGGAGAACACTGAGATTCTGGGGACTAAATCCCACATCTCAGTTTGATCTCCATTTAATCTCACTGCTGTCTAAGAAACCCAATTCTGGTCTTAAACACAGTTCTTTTGTGATTTTTGGCTAACCATGAGCCACAGTTTTTGTGTCAAACAAGCAAACTCTAATAAAAGCAAACAGGAACAACTGTTTAAAAATGAACCTTCTTCCCCTTTCACGTTGTTTTAGTCAGATTTGAATATTTTTTGAGGAAATATTTATAACCACAAAAAGCATTACAGTATGTTTCCCCTTGTTACACCTCTGTATCTATGAAACAATACAATAAACAAATCAGTTTAGTGATTTGTAATACTGATATTTTCTCACTATTATTAAACTAGAAAAGTCTTGTCTAAAAGTAGAGTTTAAAAGGTAACACTTTACAAAAAGATCCCAGTAGTTAACATAAATTAATGTGTTAACTAAGACATTTGTTACAGTATTTCTTCATCTTTGTTGATGTTAGTTAATAAAAATAAAACTGTTCATTGTTAGTTCATGTTAGCTCAAGTCCAGTAAGTAACATTAACAAATACAACAGTAGTAAATTAACTTTAACTAAGAATAATAAATGCTTCATTGTTAAGCAATGCAGTTAACTAATGCTAACGAATGGAACCTTCTTGTAAAGCATAACTGTTTAAAGGTCTTTTTTTAAGATAAGTGGGGCATTTTTTCTCAGTCATCTCAATGGCAGAATGTGCCACCTGAATTCACTGTACTTAAGGGTTGGTTATTTAATAATAAAACTTAATAATACATTTTTAATAAAACTTAATAATAAAAACTACAGTTTGTGAAATAAAAATATGATATCTGTAAATCAAACACAACAATTAAAAAAAAAGTGTTTTTATCAAAGATTTGGTCATTCATTCAAACATTGGGAATGCAGATGAGCATAATCCTCAAATATCACCATAAAAACCATAATATGACCAATAAACCTCAGACAAAGTGAATTTTTAGTGCAATTATGGAGTCGTTCGATATAGAATAGCATGTGTAGCTCATAATAAAGCTCACGTCCTGCTCTCAAAACATTTTGAGGCAACAGGAAGCCGAATATAGCACACTTGATAAAGTGAAACTTGCCAAGACATCTTACTTACAACAGAGCTTTCAAAACCACAAGTTACTTTTATCATATCTTAAACAACTAAACCAGTTCAAAACAGATAAAGTGACCGCTTACCTTGCTCTTCCAGGATGCCATTTGGTACTTTCTTGTCGACGGCTGTGATGACAGCTTTCCTCTGGTTTTTCAACCTAAAAGAAATGAAGAACATAAGGTTTTAAACACGAAGACAACACGTGGGACGATATCCTAATGTCAAATCTGTCTCACCAACGAAAACTCGAGCTCTTTTTCATCAGAGGCGCTGTTTCTCCACAAACACACGCTACACGACACGCTCTCTACCATGTAAAAATCTGAAGGTTTACTTCAGTGAGGCTGTGTATGAATAAATATTTGTGTGTGTGTGTGTGTGTGTGTGTGTGACAGCATGTCTCAGTTCCTGGACCCACCCTTAATCAGAGAGGTGGAGCTTGTAAGCATGACAGACTCACAGTTTTTCACTCAGAGCGTTTGTGTGTGTGTATTTGTGTGTGTGTGTGTCATACCTGAGGCAAAACCAGGTCAGCAACCCCAGAAAAAGCACCAAGACGGACAGACCCAGCAGTATGGGCAGGATGAGTGTGCTGGACTGCACCGTGTCCCCTAAAGGAAGAAGGAGAGGCAGTTAAACCCACAGCGAACAAAAGAACAGGAAACTGGCCCGCAAACAGAGCCGCTGGAGCCGGAACGGCCACACTTAGCTGGTCCGCCGTTGAGCGTTTCAGTGAGGTATGGGAGCCAGTCAAGCCAAGGCATTATTAGTGATTTAATAGAGAGCCCGGTGCTGTTTTGACTGCAGGATAAGCATCGCTCATTAATTTAACAGCAGGTTTGACATGAATCACCCGCTTAACCCTGAGATCAGCACTTTACTGCAGCCCAAAATCACAGCCTGCATAATCCACTGCAGATTTAACACAAATCCACACGGCCACACTGATGCTTATGTGATGCAGAAATGCTGAACACGACCACAGTATTCAAAATCACCTCGCTGAGAAATGTTACAGAACTACAAAAAGTTGATTTTGGCCACTGAGTTTCCATGACTATTTCAGTCATTTTGTGAGTAATGCCTACATTGTGAAATCAGTTCTTAGAGGTTGTAATCACTTTAAAAAATTACAATGATAAATAAAAAAAAAGTCTGAAAATGAAAAAAATGACAAATGTCTAATATATATATATATATATATATATATATATATATATATATATATATATATATATATATATGAAAAAATGACAAATGTCTAATATACACACACACCCATATATATATATATATATATATATATATATATATATATATATATATATATATATATATATATCTGTGTGTGTGTACGTGTATGTAATGTATGTATTATATATATATATGAAAGGACTAATTACTTCTGTAAACAAAGGTCTGAAAAAATATGTTTACAAGTAAATTAATAAATAATAGTCAAATAAATAATCATACCAAATTTCTGATGTTAGCATTGCCATATGAGCTACAGTAACAAATTTTATATCAATCTGTAGCCAAAAGAAATAATATATGTTATAATATAGTATAATGATATAAATATGTTATAATAATATATATTTAAACATATATTTAAAATGATTTAAGTATGAAATCTAGCACCAACTTAAGTGAAACTGCTGCTTCTTCACATATGCTGGCTTTTAAACAAGTGACTTTATATCAAAATATTAAAATTAATGGGAAACTGGCAGTGAAAAAAAAATAGTTTATATTTAAGTAGGAGACATAACCCTTAATTAATCGATTAATTAATTAAAATGAAGGAAGGGAGGAAATAAATGAATGAATGTATGAAGTGAACTGGAATTACTTTACACACACAGGTTAAATTGCTTAATAAACTATTTCTCGTATATGACAAACTTGTGGCTTTGCATTTAGAACTGAAAGGATTTAGAGAGGAAAACAGCAATGCTCATTTTATTATTAATACTATTATTATGTTAACTCCAAATAATGATGAGCACTTACCATTGTTATTTTCGTCTGTTGAAATGGATGTGTTTGGTTGTAGAGTTGTTACTGTCAGGAAAAAAACAAGGACCATTGTGTCTGCAAGAGAAGAGAACATATCAGCAGTTATTTAGAAATATTCATATCATTTAGTGTCATTTCTTTAATTAAATGTGACTCTACATTACAGTCTACTCAAAAACAACAGAGCAGAAAGACATACTGTACTATCATGGAAAAATGTTTCATAACTTCTCCACTAGATGTCACCAAAACCTTTCAAATACAGTTCCAGTACGAGCGCTTTAAACCAGAGAGCATCTCTGTAGGCTACTACTATTTGAAACAGAGTGAGATGCAAACTCATAAACCTCACTTTCGCACAGATTAGACATGATTATTTATTTTGATCTTATTTAGTTTTTGGATTTTAAGTGTTACACAAACTATCAAGCGGGTTAAACTGAGATAAAACATCCTCCCATCTGAATTAATCTGTGAATTTAGAGGTGTTAAAAGATATCATGTGCATTATTAAACCTGAATGGGTATTCTTGGGAAAAGCAGATTATTTATTATGTGACTGACACATTTAGCAGAGGACAAGACTAGATCTTATGCTTATTATACAAATAAGTTATGCATCATGCTTTTAACCCAAACTAATACTGAAAATGATGCTTGATAGTAAATCATCAGATATTCAGTGCAAGCTTTTGAGCGTATTTTCTCTATCTGGAGGGCAGATGTCATGGGCTGCTTCTGGACAGGAAAAGCCACAAGGATTCATTCAGTCTCAGCTCTGCTATCAGCGCTGCTCCAGTGAGATAAAATACTCCACAAAAACACCCATGCACAGCCGCTGATACTCTTCATTGAGAGAATGAAGTGGGTGCTGCTGCTAATTCACTAAAGCAGCACAACGCATATATAACACACAGCGCTTACAGATGGAGCCCTGTGGTCCTGCAATGTTCAAACACCAACACTGCTAAAATATCAGGAATAAAGTAGGGTAGTTCAAATGAAGTTTAATCTAAAACTATTTCAGGAAATTTTGCATAATTATGCATACAATTTTAGTCTAAATTTGAGCTGAATGTGAACTGCATGGAGTATTTGCAGCATAAAATCACAACCCATTTAGGTTCTCAAGAAGTCAACAAGAAACTGCATCCGCAAACATTTTTACTTCTGTAATTTGACAAATTTATAAGTGAAACTGGATATGCAATGAGGAAAAAAAGGAAGGGGATTCTATGCATCGGAACTGATCATTTGCTAAGACCAGGAATATGCATTGAGGAAGTAAATAAGGATTTCACATTGATTTTAACACACATTCCTGGTCACAATATGCATAATTTGTTAGTGCAGGTTATTCAAAGAATATACAATATGTTTTCAGGATTATTTGATTAAAAGAAAGTTTCATTTATTTGAAACAGAAATATTTTGGTTCTTTTTTCAATTATGTCACTTTAATGCAACTTCCTTATTAAAAGTATTATTTTCTTTCAAAGAAAAAAAAAAGAAATGAAATCTTACTGACCCCAATTTTAACACTTTTTTTTTTAACTTTAAAAAAGCCAAGACCACAAAACAAGGCACAAAAAATTGTTAATCATAGTACAGCTGAACTGCAAAAAAGCTAAAAGCTTATTATAAATTTAAGAACAACAATTGAGAGTTACAGCACCCAAAACATACACTTTCATTTATGCATATAAAATAATTTTTAATTCAAATACCTGATGCTAAAAAACAACTATTTTGTGCTGCATTATTATTGCACATGAGTCTTTCTCCCTGGTAACCTCTCAGTCTGCATCATTCATCAGGCAGGGTGTGAATAAAGTGCTTTCTGCATTAGCTGCTGTGATAAAGCGTGATCAAAAAGCCGCATTTTTCGATAGTATCCCAGAGCACACTGGAGTCCAGACAGCGGCAGAGAATTTGAGTCGATACAGTATCCCACGGCAATTAATAAAGTCCTGAGAGCTGCCTGCAGCGGCACAAAGACTGATGGCAGAATTTTAATGAGAAGAAATGACCCTCCCCGTATCATGCGGTTTGAGGCCGACAGCAGAGCCTGAGAAAACAAGTGCACAGGTAAGCAGGAATATATTTAACATGTGCATGGATTGCATCCGAGTGCATGCAAATAAATGAACGCCATCTTGCAATTTAGCATGTGCTTTCTGTCCAGAGGGATTTCTGTATGTCTCTGTGGAGACTCCTGGGGTGAGATGCATTGTTCAAGGGCACAGTTTTCCTCAGTGACAACGCTTTTACACACACACACACACCACCTGCATATCGGCGTGTTTTTGCTGGGACACAGTGGGAAACTGTTAAAGTAAGTGGGGCAAATCAGTGACACATATAAATCTTGTGTAGCCACACTTTATAGCAGCCAATGGACTCCCAAATGAGTCTGACAAATCTGTGTCTCTCAGACTCCGGTGTGTTAATGGACTGTGAGTTGCTTCCACCATGTCTCTTTGCTTTAGAGATAGAATTCACCTCAAAAAGTGTCAATTCTGTCATCGTTTACTTTTTATTTTATTTATTTTATGAAATACTATAGAAAATATATATATAGACTGTGTCTCTTTTCCATACAGAGAATGGAGACAGGTGCTGTCAAACTCCAAAAACAACAACAAATATATTGTAAAATCATTCCATATGATTTGTGTCCTAGAGCAAGGACACATTAAAGTGGTCAATAGTGACAAGTACAAAAAAATAATAATAATATTGATAATCACATTAGTGAAAGAATACTAAAAAACAAAGTGTCACAGTTTCTGTGGTTTCTTGAGCTGCAAATCAGCATATTAGAATGATTTCTGAATGATCATGTAACACTAAAGACTGGAGTAATGATGCTGAAAATTCAGCTTTGCATCAAGGGAATAAATTACATTTTAAAATATATTAAAATAGAAAACAGTTATTTGAAATTGTAATAATTTCACAATATTGCATGTTTTTACAGTAGAACGTTATTTACAACTAAATTCTAATTTATATTATTATTATTATTATTATTATTATTATTATTATATATAGGTGCATCTCAATAAATTAGAATGTCGTGGAAAAGTTCATTTATTTCAGTAATTCAACTCAAATTGTGAAACTCATGTATTAAATAAATTCAATGCACACAGACTGAAGTAGTTTAAGTCTTTGGTTCTTTTAATTGTGATGATTTTGGCTCACATTTAACAAAAACCCACCGATTCACTATCTCAAAAAAATAGAATACGTCATAAGACCAGTAAAAAAAAAAAAAACACACATTTTTAGTGAATTGTTGGCCTTCTGGAAAGTATGTTCATTTACTGTATATGTACTCAGTACTTGGTAGGGGCTCCTTTTGCTTTAATTACTGCCTCAATTCGGCGTGGCATGGAGGTGATCAATTTGTGGCACTGCTGAGGTGGTATGGAATTATTGTATTGGGAACGCTGTTCATTAAACTTATCCGTCTATTATTTTCCACAAGCTGTGTTTAAGTCAGTGATATGCTGTTGCTTAAGTTATAGTGCATTGGTAACGTGCTCGATTCTCAACATGCAGTATGTAGATTTTGCTACTACAGGTTGTTATTTGTGCTAACGATTATCTGCATCTTTAATCTTTTTCAGGTACTGCATTAAAGGGGCTTGCTGCTCTTCTTAAGCTGCTTATAAAGAAGAGCACCTCTTCGCTGCTACCCTTCTGGGCTGCTGCCCAAGTCTCTGTTATTCCAGAAGGACATGCTTCTTTCAGATTGCCATCAGTTGTGGTTTGGGGGGTTCTGGCTTTTCGTTTGTGTTGGGGGGTTATTATTGCTGCTCTCCTTGCTCATTCATGACAAGCTGCATGGAGGGGCAGGGGGTTTTTGCCCAGAACAGAACCATACCGCCAAACCAAACTGTATGCTAAGTGTCTATCATTGACGATAGTGGTCCTGACAGAAATTAACCATAGCGTTAGTTCTGGCAGGTCACACGAGTCAAGCTTGCATCAGCTGACTCTCAGCTGATCACATCTACCTATAGGGATACGACACCTATCATGACATTCCTATATATGCGCTATTCAGTATTATTCAGCAGCTGGATGGGCAGGGAGTTTTTGCCTAGAACAGAACCATACCGCCAAACCAAACTGTATGCTAAGTGTCTATCATTGATGATAGTGGTCCTGATAGAATTCTAATTTGTTGAGATAGTGAATTGGTGGGTTTTTGTTAAATGTGAGCCAAAATCATCACAATTAAAAAAAACCAAAGACTTAAACTACTTCAGGTACTACTACACGAGTTTCACAATTTGAGTTGAATTACTGAAATAAATGAACTTTTCCACGACATTCTAATTCATTGCACCTGTATGTATGTGTCAAAACTTAATTTCTGACTAGTAATATGCATTGCTAAGAACTTCATTTGGAAAACTTTAAAGGCGATTTTCTCAGTATTTTGATTTTTTTACACCCTCAGATTCCAGATTTTCAAACAGTTGTATCTCTGCCAAATATTGTCCTATCATAACAAACCATACATCAATGGAAAGCTTATTTATTCAGTTTTCAGATGATGTATAAATCTCAATTTTGGAAAATTGACCTTTATGACTGGTTTTGTGGTCCTGGGTCACATATACTGTATATATAGGCTCCAATATATGCAGCCTTGGTAAGCATGAAACACTTCTTTCAAAAACATAATTTTTTTTTTTTTTTTTTTAGAAGTACCCATATTTTGCCAATATAGATAGAGTAAAATCAACTGTTTTCAATGTATCAGTTGACGTTAGGCATCACAAGATTATAATGTACAATTAAAAAAATATTCATTTTTATATTAACAATCTTTGATAAAGATTATGCATTAGATTACAATGTACAATTACAAAACTGCAATTTTTTAGTGTTTTCAAAAATCTTTGAGCATTAAATTATGGCAAAGGTACAGTGATCTGAATGTAAAAATTAGAAAAATGACCATGCACAATTACATATTGAAAACTGATACACTAAAAAAATAAATCTTACAGTATTTCAGCTAATAATGGACTAGTTACCATTGTACAGTATTATGCATAAGGTAAACAATGACAGAATTTTGATTTTAGTTGAACTGACGCTAGTCTCCTTCCTTCATCCGTGTCCCACACATCTCTCCGTCAGCGAGCATGTGATGTGTTTGTTCTGTTTGAGCTCAGGACTGGCCTGCTGTCTTTGCCCCCAGCGGATAGGGCACTTCTGAGATGCATTATTGTAAACAGGTCATGAGGTAAAGCTAGCAGACAGGCTCCTTTCAAACGAAAGACATTTACAGATAGCCTCGGGTGAGGCCTTAACCCATCTCCAACATGTGCCGGAAACGGCCCGGGATGCACTCGCCGTATTAAATGGTAAGTGAGACTATGTCTGTTTGTGTGTGTGTGTGTAAGCTGCTAACCATGAATTAATGACGCTCTGCCGTGGGGTTTTTCAGCCCACACGAAAACTCCCAGCGACCGCTTGCTCTATAAATGAGGAACGCTCCTCATCATTTCCTTATGCAATCAGTGAAAGCAAGAACGAAAGTATATGTATTTTTGTGTATGAAGTGTGCAAATATGTACTTGTGTAGGTTGAATGTGTCAGACCAAATTCTCAGCACACCTAAATCTATTGTACGTACAGTATTTCTCTGCTCCAAAACCTCTAAAAACTGAAACAGAAATGAAACCTTAGAAGTAGCCGATGTAGATTCAGTTTCTACAAAGGAAATAATTCAGCTCTCCAAATGGAAAACTTATAGGAGACAACTCAATTCAACTTATAGGAGACAACTCAACTCAAAGTAATAATACAATACAATATGTTAATAAGCATTAAAATATAAACACAAATAAACTGGGTGTAACAGTGCATACTAAGTTTTAAAAACAGCAAAGAAATAATTATTAAAAAATCAAAACAACAATGCAGAATAATAATAATTATTAGTATTATTATAGATAATTCAATACTGAAATCATCACTATATATAATAATATCTAATATATAGTATACACACACACACACAGACATATGATAATTATAAATTATTCACATACAATTATATTAAATATTATATTTATATTATATTTAAAATAATAATAATAATTGTTGTTATTATTATTTGTTCTGCATTTGAATAATTATCGCATTTTTATTACTTAATATGCTCCATTTGACCCAATATATATGTATTTTTTACCCATAGCTGTATATTTTTTTTTACTTATTAACTTATTCTTGTATTATTTCAGCAATATTTAAACACAATAAATCCAAAATTTATATAAAATATACAATAAATAAAAATCATTTCATAGCTTTAGTACAAGTCTTAAAATAATGTAATAATAGTATTCTCTCTCTCTCCATCCAGACTGCTGACTATACAGGGATTTTACAGATTCCAGGAGCTGCTTACTACAGAAAAAAAAACACTATTACCAACCTCTGACACACTCGATCACACTTTTCATCAGGTGACTCGTGTCTGTCTTTAGCTACCTGAAAAACACTTCTGAACTGCATGTCAACTTAAAAACTTTTGCTGTTTCTGTTTACAGTAGAGATACGACAGAAATGATTGCGGGGGAAGGATTACGAAACGTCTGCATTCAAACACAAAATGCCCACATGCACCGCACCTCAACATGCCAGCGCATGTGTGCACCAGATCAGACATATACAAACACTGCATGAGTGCAGAAATAAAAATGCAATGCTAAATAAAAAATGTACTCATTTCATTTTGCTCACATAAGGTTAATTTTGGATGCTGCCTGCTGCTATTCAAACCATGCACAATGTTTAAGATGTTTTTAGCACTCTTTCCCCCTCATCTCATACTGTTCCATCCGTAAAGTCTAATTGGACATGAACTTCACAGAATCACAGTGTGATTTTAACACTCTGTCATACTCTTTTCATCTCAAAGAGGGATTCTGTCACATGAAGAGCTCCTTTGCATTAAAAGACTGATATGTGTTAAAGAATGAGTCACTTTAACAATTATTATATTTTTAATTATTATATTATATAGTACTGTTTTTTTTATTTATATTTGTTATATTTTTAGATCAAATATATAAACAGAAAATGATTATTTCTAGGTCTTTTTTGGATAGGTCTTTTTGAAAAATGCAAATTAATGCATTAACATGAACTAATAATGAAACATATAGCTCACAGTGCATTAACTAATGTTAATATACAATGTTTGATCTTACAAATGCATAAATAAATTAAAATATTAATTAAGAAAAACTAATGTAACTAATGTTAACAAAAAAAAACCTTACTGTAAAGTGTTAAAAAACTAAAAAAACAGGCTTCAGTTTCTTCTGGCAAAATACAGCTAGTTTTTATCTTTTTATCTGTATGAAATATGACTCAGACATGTTCTAGACAAGTTTTCAGCCAAATCATCTACTAAACTGAGTCTGAACTTCACTGGACTGGCTGAGTGTTTTTCCCCTGCTTTCTACAATACCGCTGTCTCTGTGAATCAGACCAACGGGTCTCTAGGAAACTAAGCGAGGGATATTTGTCCTGGCGGGAGCTGATCGTCTAATTCAGACAAATCTCAAGCAAAGTCAACCCTGGAGGACGCATTAAAACAGTCCCTGGAGTTAAACCAACAGAGAACAAGAGCCTTTTCATTTTATTCTTTTAGATCACATTTAAGTTGTTTGTTCCATCTTTGGGTTTTCATTAATATCTCGCCTCATCCTTCCATTTCATTACTCGGTCGTTCTTTATGCTCTCTTTTCTCGGGCTGGTCCATCTGCCATGTGGGTTTAATACAATGACCCATTTAAGAGAAAGAAACCTCATTGACTCACCCAATCACATTACACAAACCCACAGCGACCACCAAACAACAACAGCGCATTAACCGCTCAAAGAGTCTCAACCGGCAAGCTAACCGTCCAACCGACTTCCAATAATGCCTTCGGCGCAATGCAGCCTTGCATTAATGCAGGCCGTGAACCAGAGGTCACATCAGAGACGCAGCGGCCAGAATGATGCCAGACAGCCGTCTCATCATCTTCCTGAGGGTTGCCACGGAAACGTGACAACCGGTGTGGTTTGATAAACGAAGATTGCGGCCTTGGGCTCTGCGTGACAAACACACACGCACATACAATCACAAAAACAAATGAGGAAATACCTAAACACTGTTTGTAGGCAACAGTGAAAAAACTATTTTGGGGGCAGCTATATTTTAATCAATCTGTCGA
The DNA here is from genome assembly GCA_039654775.1 of Spinibarbus caldwelli. Lineage (NCBI taxonomy): Eukaryota > Metazoa > Chordata > Actinopteri > Cypriniformes > Cyprinidae > Spinibarbus > Spinibarbus caldwelli. The sequence goes on along the minus strand of CM077257.1, from coordinate 4,137,002 downwards.
ACATATTGACCACGAAATTCATTTACAAAGGGTATTTTTAGTTTAGAAATTGCTCATTTCGGTCTGGCGCTTGCTGAAATCTTTCCTGGAGAAGCACAAACTGACACGCAAATCAATTCTGCTCCAGCCTTCTGCAGACCGAATGATAAGCTAATGCTGGTTATGGCTTTAAACAAGTGTATTGCATCTGTCTCAGACACAGCTCACACAACTAATAAGATTGGTTGCCAGATCTTGATTGAATAAATCAATCTGGTTTTATCTGAGTAATGCTGAAGCCAAACCGTCAATTTGGTTTTGTGGGTCGGCCAAAAGTGTCATCTTGTTCCAGAGCTAATGGTCTTTTTTTTTTTTTTTTTTTTTTTTTTTAACAAATCTATTGTCTTCCTTTTCTATATCTTAAAGAAACGGTTTCTGTCAAAATATGAAATGCTGTCAATATTTAACTGTTTCTTTAAGCACAGTCTAAAAACATAGGAAAAAGATCAATTAAACAATAACTTAAAGCTGCAGTCCATAACTTTTTTGGGTTAAAAATGATCCGAAATCAATATTTGAGCAAGTACATAACCAGCCAGTGTTCAAAACTATCGCCTTACTTTAGCCCGATTCACAACGGTTAGCTTATAATAATGTTTTCTAATTTGAGTGGTACGGGTAGGTTTTCGTGGGAAATTCGATCATGGCACTGCGTCATTACGTCACGTCTGTAAACATAAAGAAGTTGTCCCGGCTACTAGGCTATCACATGTGAGGATCCTGCAGGTGGCGGATCATTTATAGCCTTTTCTCACAGCAGCTAGAATAATCAAATGTGTCATTTTGATGGCGGATTGTAATCCAGAAAGGATTAAGTGTTTATGAAACACATGTGAATGAAATTAAATTATATTCCGGTTTTAAAATATGCTTCTGATTACAGATAGCCTGGGATTACACAAGATTTGTATTTTAAAGAAAACCAGTTCGAAGGGAGCATAGTTTGCTTTTTGGGTTAAAAGAATTTCTAAATATGAAATTCGAATGGTGTGACAATTAGAGATTAGACTGTACAGAAATTGAAATCTACATGCTAATACACACTATACTCACAGTCACCCAATACTGATGTTGTTAACATTAATCATTTGAGAATAAAGTATAACAATACTAATAATTTGCACGGTTTAATGTGATATGAGCTAACCGATCTTTAAATTAAATCGCCATTGGTAGCGAGATGTATGGCAATGCTTTTTTCCTCAGTTGGTCAGAACAAATGTGGCAGACTTGTTACTTACTTGTTCAGATGGCAATATACGGTGAAAATTCTTATTTGGGTCATATATTCCAAGACGTAGGCTAGAATCTGTGATTGCGAAGTACAGTAAACATCCACACCGGTGCGGTGACTGACTGCCACACATTCACCTCAAAACATTAGATTCATCCGCACTGGAGCTGTGCCGACTCACAAACCCACGCAAGCAAGATAATGCCGCAAAAAGCTGCAATTACAGGTTTTCAAACAGAGATGGCGACAAAGAGGCAAAACTTATGGGCTGCAGCTTTAAATACTATTTCTTGAATCTCTTACAAAATCTGCATTAAACATTTATGAACAAATGTTGTTATAATTAATAAAAAAATGCTGGAATAATATGAAATATGAGTATTAGATGATAAACTTAAACTTAAAAAACATTTACGCTTCTTATGATTAATTTTTTACAAATGTTGACAACTAATGGAAACAAGCTGAAATTATATGCACCAATGCTGTAATTGTTAATTAAAAGTAAAACTATGAAAACATCTTTTGTTAATTGAAATTATATGAAATATGAATATTAGATTATAAAAAAAATATTTAAAAAACTGATTAGAATATATAAATAAAAAAGAAGTAACAATAAAAATGGCAAAAGTACAAAATTGCTAAAACTAACTAAAATTAAAATGAAAACTGAAGATTAATTTAATTAAAATAAGAATAAATACTCATATTTTACTGAAGTAATAATACAAAAATAACACTGATATGCCGATAAAAACAAAACCAAACATTTGCTTATGAAGCACAAATAACCAAAGCTCTCCATATTGTTAAAGTAGCAAAGGTTCACTGTTGTACACATATACAGTATATTTTTCTGCCCTTTTGTTATGTTTTCCAAAACACCTTATTTTCCAATAAAACACCCCATGTTTACAGAAAGAGGCCCAGCACCTGACCAAGCAAAATAACATGGAACCATATTGAACTGTTCCATGAGCACAAGTACATTTCAAACAGACACACAGTTAAACACCCAACAATGGACATCTGGCAAACTTTACCAGCTTTCTTTAAAAAAATTAATGTGTGTTGACTGCATTATAAAACTCAACAGCTGATCTTTAGAGCCAATTCACATGAAACAAAGGGCCAAAAAGTTTTTAAGCAATTTATATTTGACTGGAATCAAATTTGAAATCTCTCAAGATCCAACAGATGAGAAAATTTTATTACACTAAATTCACATATACTATGCAAATGAAGTCACATGATCATTTGTGCTTGTGAATAGAGTGAAAATAATAAACACCTGACTGCGATTTCAGGAGAAATTATTTATGCTCAGAAATGGCCAGTCAGTTTTAATTATTTAATTGATTTTCTCTGTTTTATTTCAAACCTTATTTTGATGCTGAACTTTCAGTTTTGAAATCCCTGGAGGTCTATGTCTGAGGATATTAAAAATACTGTAAAAATATCAGAGCAAACATAAAACTGGCATGATACTGACACATTAAAACATCTACAATGCACATTTACACAGACAAGCAACTTGTAAATAGCACTAAGATGAATGTTTCCCTCATGAATATTAATTAAACAATGTCACTATAGAATACAGAACAAGAACAGTGCAAGCTAATTAATATTCATGAACCCAGTTTAAGAACCCGCCCACAAACCCTCTGCATTGCTTTAAAAGACTTCAAATCATATAAAATACTTTCATGGTAAGATGCTTTTTGCCCTTTAATTCTTGTTATAATTCTTATTCTGAGCCGTTTATTCTGTGATTAATCCCTAACTACTTCTCAGAGCATGCTAAAGCTTTTATTTTGACGTAACACAGCAGGTTGAATCAGATCATTCTCACCCTGCTACATCACAGCGTGTGAGCAGAATTCCTCAGAGACGCTTTCCAGATGCCCGGCTCTCAACCTGACAGACTAGCAGCCAGCCGTGCCGTGTGGGAGCAGATTGCCAGTGCCATGTTGTTGATTAAGGTTGCATAAGGCTGTTTCTCGCTCGGATTGGCTTGTGAGAAAGAACTATAAAAATCTGGGCTGCACTGGATTTACACTGAGCGCTATTGTCCTGTTCACACACACACACATAAACAAACCCCGCTCTCACAACAAGAGGCCACTGATCTGAGCCCCTTCAGGCTGAGTGTGTGTCTCTTTCCCTGCAGGCTGGGTCACATGAGGGGTGGCATCATACAGAGGGGTGTGGTCACTGTCTGCAGTCTGACCAATCAGGGAGAATAAGAGGTAAACATTCCGACTCACCGGTCACCCGCACACAGCTGTAACAACCTGTAACAAAATCTGAGACTATCACAAATCTGTGACAGTTTAAAGTCAACATGAAGCCGCAACTGCAACCCATTTTTACTTTTAAATCTGACACAATTCTGAATGAAACAGGATATGGAACAAGAATGAAAAATGTAATCCAGGACTTGACTTTAATGGTTAAACCAAAACTATTAAAAATAATTTATATTGACTGAATAAAGTTGAAATAAACTAAAATATAAATATTACTTGAAAAATTTCAAATGTAAATCATCTAAAATAACTCAAATAAAGTTCAAGTTAAAACTACAACCCATTTTACTTCTAAAATCTCACATATTTCTAAATGAAACAGGATACTGAAAAAAAGTATATTTTATCCATGTGGAATTGATTAACGAACTTGTTACTAAACTGTAAGCTGTAATTTAGTTTTGTTTACTGAAATAAAAAATATTTTTTTCAGTTTTTTACTATATATTTAATTTAAAAATGTATGCAAAAAATAGAAAAAAAAGTTCAAATTGAAGCTGCATTTGCAACCAATTTTACTTCTAAAATCTGTCATATTTCTGAATGAAACCGGATACTTATTTTTTAATTTTTTATTTATTTATTTATTTTTTTAATGTAATTTTATCCATGTACAACTGATTAATGAAAGTGTCATTAAACTAAACCTTTAAAAAATATTTTCGAATAAAACTGAAATAAAATATAAATATTAGATGATTTTTTTAAATGTACACAAAATTATAAGAAATTAAAGTTGAAACTACATTTGTTTAAAAACATTTTCATTAAATGATGATGATTTATTTAATGATGATGATTAATTGATAATGAAAGTTTTAAACAAATGTAAATGAAAATTAGCAATTAATAATACACAACTGTCTGTCCTCATTCATTTTCATAACTATAGAGCAGTGTAAACATTCTCTGAACGTCCCACAAAAGGAAGTATGTTATATGGGTTTGGAACATGATTGAACTTTTCCATTAAGCTGCTGATTGCAGGCAGACGTTGTATCAGCATCTTTAACGATAGTAAAACACACGAGACGTCTCTCCCCTAACTCTGCTCAATCACTCTGTCTCATGTCTCTCTGCGATCGTTTCAGCCTTTTCATTTCCTGCGGTGTCTTGGCTCTGGACCAATCGAAGCTGGGATTGCCTTCCCTGGTTTCCTGCATGGATTTCATGTCTCATTTATAAAATGCCAGCACACACACACTCGTTCTCTCTCACAATGGGTGTCTGTTTCAACAGAGAGTGTCATAATGTCACGACTCCCACCGGTTTACATCTCTGTGTGACTGTCCTGTCCTGCACACAGTCCTGAATGGAGACTGACATTCTTCTAAACCAATCAGTCTTGGGTAGGTGGAGCTTATAGTAAGAGATGGACTCTGATTGGCTATTTGTTACAGTAACTTATGTTAACATTCCTTCTATCCCAGATCAATATGTTGAGACAGGCATGTAGGTTGATTCCTATGTAGTGTTATGGAAATACCATTTACAAGTTTGATGTCAGTAATATTTATTCTTTCAAGGAAATAAAATTATTACGCAAGGACACAGTAAATTAATCAAGTGAAGTAAAGACGTTTAAAATGTTACAAAAGATTTCTGTTTCAAATAAATGCTGTTCTGTTGAACTGTTTATTCATCAACGAATCCTGAAAAAAATGGTTTCCACAAAAATACGAAGCAGCACAACTATTTCCAACATTGATAAAAATAATAAATGTTTTTAAGTAGTGGATCACCATATTAGAATGACTTCTGAAGGATCGTGACACTGAAGACTGGAGTAATACTGCTGAAAATTCAGCTTTGCATCACAGGAATAAATTACATTTTCAAATATATAACAATAGAAAACAGTTCACTTAAATTGTAAAAATATTTCACAATATTACTGATTTTATTGGATTTTTGATCAAATAAATACAGTCTTGTTGAACAGTAGTGTATGAATATATGTGAACTACAATCTAAATTTGTGTCTGTTTATCACATAAGTTATCACATGACTTCATAAGACTTGGAAAATAGCGCACCAGTTGTATTGACTACTTTTATCATGCATTTACACATTTGTGTTCCCCATTCAGCTTTATCCTCATTGTCCTTTTGTGTCCCACAAATGAAAGACAGTCATACAGGTTTGGAACGACATGAGGGCAAGTGAATTCATTTTAATTTTAAAAATGCCATGACAGAAGAAAGCAGCAAAGCTCTTGTAAATGTCAATCCAATGAATGAGAAGGCCAACCAGAACAACAATCTCCAGCCTGATAGATGAACAACACTACAGATCCTTCCGCTTGGCATTTGGAGTGGACAGACCAAGCCACATAAACAGGGTTTCTAATGAGCAATTGTGAGTCTGTGTATGTGTGTATGAGTGATTCGCAATGATTTTGTTGAAAATATAAAATCAAGCAAAACTGTAAAATGTCAAATTGGCAACAATCACCTCTTTAAGCTATTTTATATCAAATATATACTACAATTCAAAGGTTTTGAGCAATTTTTTTTAAAAAAGAAATTACTACTTTTGTTCAGCAGGGATGCATTAAATTGATCAAAAGTAACAGTAAAAGCATTCAAAATTCAAACTATTTCTATTTCAAATAAAGGCTGTACTTCTGTTTTCAACACTTCTGAAATGTTTCTTGAGCAGCAAATCAGCATATGTAACACTGAAGACTGGAGTCATGATGCTGAAAATTCAGCTTTGATCACAGGAATAAATTACATTTTTAAAATATATTCAAATAGAAAAAAACTATTTTAAACTGTAATAATATTTCGCAATATTACTGATTTTATTGGATTTTTGATCAAATAAATTCAGCCTTGCAGAGTATAACAGACTTCTTTCAAAAATATTAAACAAATCCCACCCAAACCTTTGAACGGTAGTCTATAAGTAAAGGCCAAAAAATGTCACACATCCCTGGTGTGGACGAGAGACAGAATGTGTGTGTGTGTGTGTGTGTGTGTAAGCACATGCTGTCCCCCATCTGCTGGCTGATAGGTTATTATTTCCTTTCCTGTGCAGCCAGGTTTCCTGCTTGAGTTTGACACACACTTCTTAACCTTTGGATAAGATACATACACCCACACACGATCCTTAAACAAGTCCTGGACGCTACACACACACACACACACACACACGCATTGTCTATCCACAGATATGCTTACACAAAACCCACTGGTATATCTCCATGTTTTCAGGCCTCTGTGGAGCGTTCGCTAATAATGAGAGATGCTGTGCCAGCGAAGCAGCAATAACAGGAACAATGAGAAAACAAAAAGAACCAGAAAAATCCTTTGAATATTCCTGCAGACGCTGAGAGGATCAGAGAGTGTGCTGTGCTGAACATGCAGTTTTCATAACCACACGCAATATGATGAACAATCAAGAAACGTGTGAAATGAACCCGAATGGCCAGACTTTCTATGCTTGGATAGTTTAAATGAAATTGGCTCTTAAAACATTAATTAGACCATTTGTGTGTCTGTCTGTGTATCAGTTTAAATTTCAGAGGCAAGTATATTTAAAGGAATAGTTCATTCAAAAATGGAAATTTGCTGATAATGTCCTCATTCTCAGGCCATCTAAGATGTAGATGAGTTTGTTTCTTCATCAGAACAGATTTGGAGAAATGTAGCATTACATCACTGGCTCACCAATAGATCCTCTGCAGTGAATGGGTGCCGTCAGAATGAGAGTCCAAACAGCTGATAAAAACATCACAATAAGCCACAAGTAATCCGCACCTCTCCAGTCCATCAAATAACATTGTGTGAATTGAAAAGCTGCATGTTTGTAAGAAACATTAATTTCAAACCGTTGCTCTGGCTAAAATTCCACTGTTCACAATATTGCTTTCTCCAGTGAAAAAGTCATCTCATCTGAATCAAGAGAGAAATCTGCACAGATCAAGCACTGTTTACAAGTGAAAACAGTCAAAAACAGTTCTAAACAAATATGTGGCTCGATATTGATGTGAGAGACAACAGGGGATGGACTTTATCACTGGAGGAAGCATTATTATGGATTATGGATTTTGGTTAGAAGCAACAGTTTAAAGTTAAAAGGCCTTAATGATGGATTTGTTTCATACAAACACAGCTTTTTGCTTCACAAGACATTAATTGCTGGATTGGAGCGGTGTGGATTACTTGTGGATTATTGCAATATTTTTATCAGCTGTTTGGACTCTCATTCTGACGGCACCCATTCACTGCAGAGGATCCATTGGTGAGCAAGTGATGTAATGCTACATTTCTCCAAATTCATCTACATCTTGGATCGCCTGAGGGTGATGACATTTTTATATCTCTGCAGGATATAACAGCATTTTCCTTGTTCTTTTGAAATAAGAGTTTGACGAATTATCAACATGCCAAAAAAATCCCTCCATTCAGAAACTGCCAAAACAGCTTGCTCAGAAATCATCATATTGACATCACAACTATGAGCCAACATATGACAGATCATATTAACGTATCAACATCTACTTTGTATTCAGCAACTACACAAACTGTAGGCAATCATAACAAAGCTCATTTACAGATGAAGTCTTAAAGATACAGTAGCAAAAACCGCTGGTTGTCAACTGTGAGGGAGAAGTTGGAAAATTGTAATTTAAACTATACTACGCCTAGTGAAAAAAAAAAACCTTGACTAACCTTCAAGGAAAAAATAGCATGCAATAACAACCAAAAACCTTTCTGACTTTTTCAGCTACATTTACTGAGGAAATGTTGACCTTACCTTGAGTAGTGATGTTTCAGTGTATGATTTGGTCCATCGTAGCCAGTGAGCTGTAGGAGGAATCCAACCGTCACATCGCTCCTTCAGCCTTAAAACCTTCTGTCTCACACTCTCCTTCTCTCTGAGACTCTATCTATCTATCTATCTATCTATCTATCAGATCCACAGAATGAAGAGGTGCAGCAGAAATCCAGGGGTTAAATGCAGCAGCACAACGAGACCTGGAGAAGAACAAGACAGACAGGGAGTAAGGTTAGATGTTTATTCAGGTAATTATGTAAGCCAGTCGTTGTCGCAAAACAAACCATGACTAGGGCGATCAGGCTCCAATATGAAGCTTTAATTAAATGGCTGCATATTAAAATACATCAGCAAATATATGCGCAATTAAAAGCATAATTAAATGCACAAATAAATAAACACATAAATAAATGCATAATTACATGCACAAATAAACAAATGCATAAATCTACATAATTCCAACCCATTCACTTATCTGATTCCAGTCATGCTCTGTATTTTCCAAAGATGTCAGATTTTGTTATTATATCTCATTAACTTCAAAGTTCAAACTAATTTACAAAAATCCAACACTAAGTTTCAATGGCATTCTAGTGTCAACATATACATTTTGTCCATTTTATTGTCCATTTTATTGTCCGACAGGCCAAAATCAAGCAGGATTTGAGGTATGATTTATGTCTGTAACACAAACAATGCAAGACAGTAATGTGCTGAAGTACACAGGGTTACAAGTTTGTTCAAGTATGAGCAACAGCATCATTAATAGCAAGTGCCACTAATGACATTCCCTCTTAATGGCTCTATGAGAACGAGTCCTGTTAAACAACCGCTTCAAACACACAAATTACACTGGAAATCGACTTCACGCCTCATTTCTATTGAGCTCACTGTTGCCGTTTGTAATGAGATTGAATATATTTAACAGCCACCATGCAGCATTCGCTTCACATTCCCCAGCCGTCCATCCATCAGATTCAGAGGCCGTTTTAAAATTTAAAGAGCTCTCGGCATGGCCACACATGGCAGAGATGACTTGTGTGTGATATAATCCCAGCAGCCCCTCCAGGGGACGCCGTACATGAATTCAGATGAGCACCAGAGATGGAATGGAGTGGGAGGAGGCTTTGGATAAAGACTGAGAAAAGGAAACACACTTGATAGACACGAGGAGGAGGAGGACAGACAGGGGTGACAAAGTACAATTTATCTACCTGGGAAAAGCTGCAAGGGTACAGAATCCACACGCTTGTGCATTTCAAGCTGTTGCTATGGTAAGTATCTATAGTCTAGCAAACAGACTGAGTGGGGATACCATGCGGGTTACCAAGTTTGTTTGTTCACACATGCATTGAATCGTGGGTAAAGCAGCCACATCTCATTAGAATGTCTATCAAATTGGCCAATCTTAATTTTTATGGAATATTTTGTATATTACAAATGATTATCGAACTTTAACATGACAGGTTAATGCATCATGTATGTATATTTCACAATTTACAAAAATTTACCATGCTAACCATGGTTTCCGCCAGAATAAAAAAATACGTAAAATCATTTTGTCAATTAATTTTTATTTATATAATATAAATTAAATTAAATATATTAAATATAGCATATATTAAATATAGAATATTAAAATCAAGTTTATTAAAAAATGTAATATTTATAAATATTTTAATTATACTATTAATAATAACAATATAATTGTACAAATATATTTTACGATTACATTGCTATTATTAATATTATAACATTAAATATTTGTTATATTACATTATTATTATTATATTTTATTACATATAAAATCATATTAATGTCATAAAGTAATGATCATTTTTTATATATATATATATATATATATATATATATATATATATATATATATATATATATATATATATATATATATATATTCTCTGGATTTATGATTTATAGGTATGTGTAAAACATAAGTTTTGTTTTACTCTGCAAACTACTGATGACATTTTTTACTTCAACCCATACCTATAAATCCAGTGAAACTTTTCAAGTGGTCTCTTACATACATACTATATTTTTATTATATTATTATATATAAATTAGTATTAAAATAATATTTAAATTAATTTTTAGCAGCTCTAACAATATCATCTATCAATATCTTTCATATCATGACTGAACAAGGGCAATACTAATATAACACTAACAAAAATTCTCCATGGAAATGTATGAGGCGTAACATCAATAGACGCTGGTCTCTGAGCCTCTCTGTGTGTTTGTGTCGTCCTGGGTGAGCAGAAAGATTTCTGTGCAACCTTTAAAGAGCAGATGAAAGCAGCAGATCTCAGACGGGTGATGGCCTGCCCGTGAACTCTGGATGTGGCTCTTGATAAGGAGCGAATAATCCCTGATCTCCTCCTGCGGGTCTCCTCTCATGCTCCACAGTCAGAGTCTCTCATGCTGAGCTTCTACGCGACTGATTTCAGCTTCAGTTGCATGATAACGGGCTTTCGTTCTCTGGAGATGACAGCAAAATAGGTCTAATGAACAGAGCGCTGAGTGCAGCACAGAAGCATCCTGAATGAACGGAGCTGATCGTCTTTAAAACAAACAATAAAAGTAAATTAATAAATAAATAAATAAATAAATAAAAAATATTTAAAAAATAATAATAATAATAATAATAATAATAATAATAATATATATAAATATAAATATATATATATATATATATATATATATATATATATATATATATATATATATATATATATAAATAACTCACATAAAAAAATAAAAATAAAAATAAATTATTTTTCCAAGTATTAAAGTAAACTGAAGTTTACTGGAGTACAAGAACATGCTATTTCAGTCTTTCTACTTAATTTAACATTCAATGTCTTGCATGTCAATTCTTTATAATTATTTGTGAAATTTACTAACAAATTCTCAGTGAAAATTATTTCTACACCATTTTTTTTTAGATTTTTTTTTTTTTTGTATAGAAACAGATGCAAGTTGTCAGCTTCATTCACATCCATTTATTGGAATAAAGCCGGCGTTCATAATAATGCATTAGATCTATAAATACCTTAAATACCTTAAAAACACAGAGAAAACTGGTGTAAAACTATTTTCACTATTTTCAGAAATTGCTAATAAATTTTACAATTAATTACAAAGAAATCCAAGTGACAAAATAAGTGATAAAATAAACGTGATAAGTGATAAATAAAGTATTTGTTTAAATAAAAATTAAATATTCTTCAGAAACAAATTTATATCAACTAAAAAACTATTTTATTTAAACAAATAAAATGTTTAAATAAAATTAAATATTAAAAAAATCAAATAATACATAAAAACAACAAAATAAAAATTATCTAAAATAAAAAAAAAAACTATAAAATAAAAAAAAAGTGTAATAAGAAAATAATAAGAATAATAAAAGTGAAAAGAGTCCACCTTTAAGTCTACGGAATTTATTTATTTATTTTATTTTATTTATTTTTTTTCAGAAAAGAAAATCTGGTAGCTTTGAAGAGTATTAGCATGCTGCAACTTTACAAAACACATGATAAGGAATCATTCACGTGCGCAGCACCAACGAGTTGATGGGTCAGGGGGTTCTTCAAATCCCCAATGCAAAGTACAAGCAATAATACTAGTGATTCCTACCATAGCGAGCACTACTAATAAATTATACAGTCAGAAAGATTTGAACAGTGCTATTAAATGTGCAAAGGCCATTTCCATCGCTACTTCTTGAATGCATAATACTGCTGAGACCCACAGTGCTCTATGTGTCCTATCTCATCCAATCACCTTCAGCCTCTCCTGAGACACTAAACATCCCTGAATCAAAGACCAACAACTGCTGTTTTTCAGAAAAAAAAACAGAGAAATACATGAACCAGCGCAGTATCTGGATGTGTGTGCATCCCTGGGCTGATCTCACTAATTAGCAGTGTTTGTTCTGCCAGTAGACAGTCTTCTAGCACTGGAGATCAGGGTTTATATTTAAAACCTCCATTAGCACGAGATATATCTGAGCGAAACACGGCTGGAATTTACCAGGATTACAGCAACGGTCCTGTAAATACTCTACAAAGCCTCTTTGAGTGAAAGTAGAGTCTTGTAATGTGCACATGCGTTTGACCCGGTGATTCAGGATGAATTTATCAATAGCCGCACCTTAGGAGACTCACCCACATTCACAAAGCTAAAAACTATTTATAATCATTTTAATTAAACTATTCAAGTTTTTTTTTATCACTTGAAATTGGCCCTTCATGTTGGGACTAGTATGATCTAACCTTGCCTTTGCAAAACTATATCCAATCAAAAACTATATACAATATCAACTCATGTCTTGCAGTGCTGCAACTAACTATTCTTAAAGGAACAGTTCACCCAAAAATGAAAATTAGCTGACAATTTACTCACCCTCAGGCCAGTCAAGATGTAGATGAGTTTGTTTCTTTATTAGAACAGATTTGGAGAAATATAGCATTACATCACTGGCTCACCAATGGATCCTCTGCAGTGAATGGGTGCCGTCAGAATGAGAGTCCAAACAGCTGATAAAAACATCACAATAATCCACAAGTAATCCACACCACTCCAGTCCATCAATTAACACCTTGTAAAGCGAAAAACTGTGTTTGTATGAAAAAAAATACATAATTAAGGCATTAACTTTAAATTGTTGCTTCTGGCTAAATATCAAAATGTCCTCTGTTCATAATATTGCTTTCTCCGGTGAAAAAGTCATCTTGTCTGAATCAGGAGAGAAATCTGCACAGATCAAGCACCATTTACAATTATTATTATTTGTTTTATATATATATATATATATATATATATATATATATATATATATATATATATATATATATATTTTTTTTTTATTATTGTGATGTTTTTATCAGCTGTTTGGACCCTCTTTCTGATGGCACCCATTCACTGCAGAGGATCCATTGTTGACTATTCCCATTCAAACTATTCCTTTAATAATTGACTTGATTATTAGAACTATTAAATCAATTAATTGGATGATAAATGCAACAATTATTTACCAGATCATTCAGCTTTGCCAACCAACAAAGAAGTTCACTTGTTTTCACTCACAAACTAAGGCCAAAGAATAGCCAATTACCTCATGACGTATTTCACAACATATATGTATAACATAATGCATGACAATATCATATTTAGATTAATTGAACTTGCACGGTGCATTACAGATAAAAGCAAAAAATGCCAGGCATTTCCTACAGCAATTACATTGTTAAAACACATAACCAGAAGGCCTAGAAACGTTGTCCCTCATCAAAAGGATAATTTTACAGCTCAAATTACACATTTTTGTACAGAGAAATATGTAAGTGCTCTGCATTTCTGCTTTCAATTTCAAAGAGATCTTTTACGAAATGAGATGCTGTTTTCTGTTACACGAAGGCATACAGTGGCTGGCAAGCTTTAAAAAGGACAAAAAGGCAAAAAAGTAAGTGCTTTTATAAACAATAATCAAATAAAAATAGACAACAAAAAAACAATACAATAACAGAAGAAACAAATATAAAGTAATATAAAATAAAATACAATGAAATCAAATCAAATAAAAAGACAATAAACAACAAAATGAAATAAGCAATATAAAATAAAATAAAAAAAGAAATATAAAATAAAAAACAAACAATGAAATCAAATAAAAAACTAAATAAAATAAAAACTAAAAAATAACCAAATACAATAACTAAAAGACAAAATAAGATAAAATGTATTAAATAAAATCAAATAATATTTAATAAAATAAAAATAATTAAAATAATATTTTACATATTTTAAATTAATTAAATTATCAAATTAATTATTTAATATTAATATTAATTAAATAAAATTTTAATAAAAAATCTAACTAAAAATAAATAACAATAAAACTAAATAAAAAAAAAATTAAAATAAAATAAAATAAAATAAAAAAATCTCCTATGGTGTTCCACAGAAGTAAACTCACACAGGTTTGAAACCGCCTCCAGAACACTTGCCTCCATAGACTGTAGTCAGTGCATTACTGTAAAATCTGTATAAACTGAGCGGCGAGTCAGAATGATTGTCTGTAGTAGTGGACAGCAAATGAAACAGTTTCACTGAGGGGAAATGTGGCAATTCAAAGCTGCAGACAGGAAGCTGCTAACACGAGGCGGATCAGATCCCTGTTGGGAGGCTCGAAATATCGCTTCTAATCGTGTGTCGTTTCCAGGCCCAAAGAAACTAATGACGGCCTGGATTCAGCGCCCTGATTTCAACTGTCATAAACCAGGGCAAAACTTCAATCATTCATACTAACAGCCTGATTTCCCACTTTGAATAACATGCGTATCTGCTTACCAAATCAACATGAAGCAAGCAGGATAAACAAGTGCTCACACACACACACACACACACACAAATCAGAGAGTCATCTTCTCCATCTCCATCTCTGCGTAGCGCCGTTCATGGTTTTCTTTCCATTTGACCGTATTTTCTTTCCCTTTCCCATCTCTGCGTAGCGCCGTTCATGGTTTTCTTTCCATTTGACCGTATTTTCTTTCCCTGGTGTGCGTCTCTCTCCGTGAGTGGGCATCTGTTTCCTGTCAGTGAATATCAGGTTATGAAAGCATATCTCTGGACGGCAGCGTGTGTTGATGATACGCCTGTGTTCTGATCATGTATCATAGATGGACGACAGCAGGACACACAAAGCCGTGATTCAGCGTCTGCCATCGGGAGGCAGATGCGGGTATTAGTGAATATTATGTGACAGCGAAACGATATTTGGCAACAGAGAATCAGGACGGCTGGGAAAGAGACACGGATCTGATGCGAGATGAGCCTATAAACCTAAACAAAACAATCAAGAAATCATCCAAAGTCCAACTGCAACTTCATTATTAAAGACTGAAAAAAAAAAAAAAAAAAAAAAAAAAAAAAAAAAAAAAATATATATATATATATATATATATATATATATATATATATATATATATATATATATATATATATATATATATATATATATATATATATATATATATATATATATAATTTAAATAATAAAAATATTTTTTTCAATTATCTATCTATCTATCTATCTATCACACTGTAATATATATTAATTAATTGTTATGTGTATTAATATAATGCAGCACAAAATACAGCAATATATTAATGAAAGTACGACTGAATATACATAAAATCTTTTTAGAGATTTATTATTTGTTATATAAATGTAAATATTAATAAATATTAAAATAATGCAAAATACAGTAGAATAACCTCATAAAACTGAAACTTAGAAAATATTTATATTAAATATTTAAGTACATAAAATGTTAACATTATATTATTATTAATATATTAATTAATATAAATAATATTTTAATATTAGTTGTTTATCAGCATCAACTATTCATAAAAATGTTAAAGAAAAATTAAATATCAATGCAATTATATCTATAATAATATATAATACATAATACAGTAATATCTAAAATTTTATATTAATATTATTTATTAATTACTCGCCATACAATATCTTCATGAAAGTCCAATTGGAAAATATAAAGTATTATATTTGTATATTTAATAAATTAAATAATGTGATGAAAAATAAAATTAATATTTATACAATTTTAATAAATATTGTAATTTTTTTATACAATTATTATTTTGCATTAAAATATTTCTTAATATATTTATAATTTTAGACATTTTATTTGTTTTGATTTTATCTCATATTATTTTTAAATAAAGCAAAATACAGTACAATATCTGTTAAATTTTGTTAAATCACTTCACCTGGCATGGGCAGGTGTGGCCCTACACCGCAGCAGTCAAAGACAAGTCTCTGTGTTAGTAAACCAATGATTAAAAAAACTCTTCAGACATCCATCTATAGCTGGTCAATACTGCAGTGGACTCCAGAGTCCCTGAACACTTCCTGTCCCTCATTTAGCAGCGGTCCGTCTCTTCCTCTGCACTCTTCCTCTCAGATGCTGGCTGCTCATGCTGCACATAAACAGCCCCAGTGGAAGAAAGGCTTGCATTGTGTCCACTGCACCTGGACTAGCGTGGCCCGCGTGGGGGTTCTGGACTCTGGGTTCGGTCCAATCTCTGAGTCAGAGCGGCGCCGAGCTGAAAGCCGATTCTCTTTGAGAGAGCATCCCACATCTGTGCTGAAAGCCAGAATGTTTTCTAATTAAAGGAATGGCTCAGCCAAAAAATATGAATATTCGGTTATCATTTACTCCAGTGTCATGTCATTCCAAACTTGTATGACTTTATTCCCTCTCTAGAAAACACAAGATGTTCCTTTACAAATGAGATGCTCTTATTTTACTATTATTTATGAACTATTACATTAATTTAATATCTATTTTATATTATTTCATATTACAGAGGTATTTATTTTACACAATTAGTTTTTATTTTACTTTTATTTTAGTTTATTTTTTTAATAAATTTTGTTATGTGCTTTTGTGATGTTTATTAGTTGTTGTTTTTTAATTATTTAGCTTTATTTTTATTTCAGTTTTAGTTATAGTCATTCTAGTACATTAATTGACACTTATTTTGTTTCATTTAGTTTCATCTAATATGTGTATTTTAATTTTTTATTGTTTAGTTAAAGTTAACAAATTGAGAGATGGTTGTCGAGCTCCAAAATGATAAACATTTCATTTATTAATTTAAATGCTTTTATACTAGCAAAAAATAAAATAAAATAAAATAAAATAAAATAAAGTCAATATGAGATAAACAACCTTTAGGCAGTGATAATAATTATAGTTTAAGCATTTCTTGGTCTGCATTCCACTCAAAAGGAAAGAAAAGTAAAGAAAAAGAAAAAGAAAAAGAAAAGAAAAAAGAAAAGAAAAGAAAAGAAAAGAAAAGAAAAGAAAAGAAAAGAAAAGAAAAGAAAAGAAAAGAAAAGAAAAGAAAAGAAAAGAAAAGAAAAAGAAAAAAAATAAAATAAAAAAATAAACAGTGAGACACTATGAGATAGTAAATAACCTTTAGGCAAAGTGAATATATAATAATTAATAACATCAGTCATGAGCATTTCTTGGTCTGCATTACACTCAAATATAATTTAAAGGGGTCATATGATGCGATTTCAAGTTTTCCTTTCTCTTTGGAGTGTTACAAGCTGTTTGTACATAGATAAGATCCCTGAAGTGACAAAGACTAAAGTCTCAAAACCAAAGAGATATTCTTTATAAAAGTTAAGACTCGACCACGCCCCCCTAAAACGGCTCATTCAAACACGCCCCCACATGTCTACGTCACGGTGTGGGAAGATTTGCAAAACACCGCCCCAATGTATACGCAATGAAAGAGGGTGTAACTTTTATTCTCATTGTAGTATTGTTGCTACCGCCAGTACCATGTCCTGGAGACGTTGTGTTTCGTTGTGAAAGCTAAACTACTTTGTTTGGGCTTCCAAAAGAGGACACAACTAGAAATCAGTGGTTAAGCTGTATTTACAACACTGTTCCAGAACAGTTCAACCCAAATATTCGAATGTGTGCAGCACATTTTATGGAGGACTGTTTCCTGAACCTGGGAGTAGCTGCCAGCTGTGCTCAAAGACTGTTTCTATAAAGCGGGGCAATTCCAACTTTGCAAGGACAGTCTGACGCTTCTGACTCTCAGCCTGTAAGTATGTTTTCTTATTTAAAGAATTTGCCACTGACGATTCAAACGTGAGTTTTGAGCAGTGTAAAGTAGTGCTTGTTGTTTGTCATTTCTTTGATCACAAATGCAGACATGGTAATGTTAACGCGCCGTGGCGCAATGCGTAAAAAGACAGTATAAGTCATTATAATCAGTAATTATGTCCCCACTGGATGTAACAAATGCCTGGTTTATAATGGGTTTTATTGTTTTTGTGTCATCGCGCCGGGACACGGCATCACATTATGGTAAGGGGCATAGCATTTCCGTCTCACGCTTGAGGTATTCGGCCAATCACAATGCACTGGATAGCTGGCCAATCAGAGCACGCCTCGCTTCTCAGAACGATGAGCTTTGTAAAAATCAACGCGTTTCAGAAAGGCAGGGCATAGAGGAGCAACAATAATGTACAGTATGTGGAAAATAATGCATTTTTTGCACCTTAATCTGCATAAACACATTGCATTACACCAAATACACAAAATAATGTTCTTTTTAGCAACGTCATATGACCCCTTTAAAATTAAATTAAATTAAATTAAAATCAGGGAGACACTACGAGATAGTAAACAACCTCAGGCATAAGATATTTACATTAGTCTGACCATTTCTTGGTCTGCCTTCCACTCAAATCAAATCAGGCTGAAAGAAAATTCATACAGGTTTGGAACAACATGAGGATGAGTAAATGATGACAATTCTCATTTTTGAGTGAACCGTCCATTTAACGTGGAGACGTGTGTGTAAGATTTCTTGTAGGCTGTGCTGTAGTGTGAGAGTGTAACCGAGGTGAACGAGGTAAAACCGCAGGCTCTCATTAATCACCTGCGCTCTGCTGCCTGCCTTCTGCCGAGCACAGTTTTGTATTTTAGGTGAAGCTAAAAATAGATATCCTTGGCAAATTGTGAGAGAACACACGCACCTGTCACCTGTGATTCATTTGCGAAGGTATGAACACAAACAAAAACACACACACATTCTCACAAACATACAAGGCCGAAATGGACCTTCGCCAAACAGAAAATGTAAATAAAAATTGGCTTTGGTGAGTAAAATGACACCAGCTTCCCAGAACCTTTTTTTCCAATTAGAAAATAACGCATGGTTTAAATCACAATATAAGAACAACAGTCTGACCCTGGCTGTTTTTATTTTTTTCTTCTAACTTCAGCAATGTGAGAAAAAAAAAAAAATCAAGCTCAATGACTGCTGACGATATTTCCACTACATAAACTAACAAAATATAAACATATATTAGTGTTATTATAAACTAAAACAAAATATATTACAAATAACATTGTTCACTGAAATAATAAAATAAAATAAAACAAATTAAAACATTAGATATATTAGAAAAACTTAAACTAGACACAAACAAAAATTAGACACAAACAAGGTTATTAGTCAACTAAAATTAAAACCAGAAAACTAATTTTGTTAGTTGAAACAAAATAAACTTAAATGAATAAATAAATAAAAAAATAAATAAAAAAAAAACTGAAAATTATTTTATTTCAGTTAATAGCCAAACAACATTTCTCCTTTTCATTTAGTTTATCTGGATGTACTAAAATAACTGTAACTGAAACTGAAACATATTTAGATATAAAAAACTATTAATGACTAATGACAAAAAATGCACAACAAAATTACTAAAACTTGAATTAAAATGAAAACAGAAATCTAAATCTAAATTTAATATATATAAAAAATTTTATATGTATGTGTAGCTTATATATACACATTAAAAAAATATTAAAAAAAACTAATAAAAATAAAAAACATACAATTACTAAAACTTCAAATGAAAACTGAAAATATAAAAATAGCCTATAAAATATATAAATACAAAAAAGATTATTCAAAATATTAATAAATACTACAGTTACAGTAGTGTATAAAAATACTAAAATAAGACTAAAATATATATAAAAAATAAAGTTATATCTGGGTTACTACACTGAGCAATTCCTTTAATAACAGTTATAAATAATTATACAGACTGGGCCATCAGGAATTACAACAAATTTTACGTTAGCCCAAACTGTATCTTAAATCAACTGTATAGAGTCACATTCACTCAGAAGACAGTATTTTCACCCCACTTTCAGTTCGATTCATTATTGAAAGCTGTTTCTGTAATGCAGCACTGCTCTGCTCACACGGGTGAAGACTGTAACCTGTTAATACTGGCGCCAAAATAAACCTGCGCTGCTTTAGTGTGCATGTGTCATAAACCACAGAACAGGAAAACACACAAAACCACCTGAGAACAGAAAGCTCTGGTTTTCCTCACAGCATCTCCTCCTCTCCTCTCCTCTCCTCTCCTCTCTGTTCTCTGCCTTTATCAGTCAATCTTGCTCAGTCATGTCAAACATGCTCCGGCTGAAGGCTTTTATCGGCAGTCGCAAACACACACACACACACACACACACACACACACTTGCTGGCTGGGTTTCACTGGCATCTACAGTTATCAAGTGAGGAAAAGGGAAAAAAAATATGATTTTTCCTCTGAACACTTCAGATGATGTTATCAGCTCGTTATTTTTATGATTTTTTTCGATAACGCCCCAAAACCCCCTCAGACCCCAGAGGGTTAAACAATATTTTACTTAGTGTGTTTTTAGTGTGATTCATTGAATCATTCATTCAAACAATTCATTCAAAATGGCTGATTCATTTAGAAAGAAGCAAGTGGCTGTCTTAAAGGGATAGTTCACCCAAAAATGAAAATTCTGTCATTAATTACTCACCCTCATGTCGTTCCAAACCTGTAAGATCGCTCTCTGACCCTCCCATAGACAGCGATGTAATTAGCATGATCAAGGTCCAGAAACGTAGCAAGGAGATTGGTAAAATATTCCATGTGACATCAGCAGTTCAACCGTATGCAAATAAAACAAAAATAACGACTTTATTCAATAATTCGTCTCCTCCATGTCACTCTAGCGCCATTTTGGAGAGTATCCACTGAACGTAAACAGCGTATGCTGTTCTGTGTCAGCTGCATCACGCAGATACGTTGTTTTCGTTCAGATCAAAGCGTAAACGTTGAAAACAACTTATTCACAAAATGAACAGATATTTACATTAGTCTGACCATTTCCTGGTCTGCCTTCCACCCATAATAAAATAAAGTAAAATAACCTTGAAATAAAAATAAATAAATAAAATGTTTTAAATTAATTAATTTAATTATTAAGTGTATTAATGTGTAAAACTGTATAATAACCTGATATTTCAAGTTTTTACATTATCATAGGAACAGTAAAATAATAATAATAATAATAATAATAATAATAATAATAATAAATTAAAAAGTTAGTTATTAAAACAGAAATTAAGACTAAATTTAGAGAATAAACAGAAAAATGTATATTCACTATAGATGTGTTTTAAATGACTAAAATTAATTATTAAAATTATTAATTTATTTATTAACTTTTCCATAATTACAAACTTTCTGATATTTCAAGGTTTTCCATGATTACAAGAACAGAAAAAGTTATTAAAAGGGATCATGTGAAAAATGAAACAAATAACATTCTTAAAATAGCATAACATATGCAATACATATAATAATAATAAAAAAAAAAATAAAAAATACATAAATAAAGTGGTTGCTAATTGACGTCTCTCTCTCAGTCTATAAATCTTTCACTTTCTGTTCTCTCGGACTGTCTGTTTCTTTACCAGCACAAAAAACACTTACTATCACTGGCATATGGCCATCATAAGCAGGATCTGCAGAGTTTATTTCTCTCATCCCTGCATTTCTTTGAAAGTAAGACCTGATCCGCAGGCCTTCGCTTCACAGTCTGATCTTGTTTTGACAGCCATGAAAACAATGAATAGAAAGAACAGCATAAAGGAAACTGAGTCAATCTCTAAAAGGGAAAAACTGAGAGGTGGATTGAAAGGAAAGCAGGGAGTACAGGTGGCTGAGACATGTTTGAGAAACAAAGGCACCTCAAATGTGACACACCTTCAACAGCCTGTTTAAAAAGCAAACCGATGCTTTAATGTGCTGCCCGATCTCCTGCGGGACCGTTTGATTCCAAACACACTGTAAAGTCAACGTCCCTCTGGCCAATGTTGAGTCATATGCTTCATTTAGTAATAAACTTTACAGATTTTGCACAGGTGTTAAAAACCACCACTGACTCTTACAGAAAATCCAGCATGTTTGATATTATGCATCGCTATTGTTTTAAGTCAGTGTGCGGGAAATGAAATAAATAGCAGAAGCTGTAGAATGCATGTAGATAATGAAGAACTGTTTTTGGACAGGAACTCGCTCTAAAAATCGGTCCAACATGACACAACGCTTGATAAAAGCAGGAACCCCCAGCTGCCGCTCAGAAACCTCATCAGAAACGTTTGCTGTTTTTACACCACAAAACCACATGCTGATTTCACTCCTCACTTCCTCATCACCATTTTATAATTAACAACTGTATAGATGTCATGACAACAGTAAAATCCAGCAGTGAGCTATATCTAGTGAGCTATACTTAAACAGCATGTTAAGGTTTAAGATGCACACTTGCAATGCAAAGTCTGGTGCAAAAAGAATGAAGTACATTATGCTGAAATCTAAAACAGAATAACATCACATGTAATGTTACCGTAAAGGCAAACCTAACATCCAATGAAGAAGTTATTTCAGAGAAAAAAATATATATACAGGTGCATCTCAATGAATTAGAATGTCATGAAAAAGTTCATTTATTTCACTAACTCAACTCAAATTGCGAAACTTGTGTATTAAATAAATTCAATGCACACAGACTGAAGTAGTTTAAGTCTTTGGTTCTTTTAATTGTGATGATTTTGGCTCACATTTAACAAAAACCCACCAATTCACTATCTCAACAAATCAGAATACTTCATAAGACCAATAAAAAAAAAAACATTTTTTTGTGAATTGTTGGCCTTCTGGAAAGTATGTTCATTTACTGTATATGTACTCAATACTTGATAGGGGCTCCTTTTGCTTTAATTACTGCCTCAATTCTGCGTGGCATGGAGGTGATCAGTTTGTGGCACTGCTGAGGTGGTATGGAAGCCCAGGTTTCTTTGACAGTGGCCTTCAGCTCATCTGCATTGTTGGGTCATTGTCGGTCCATTGTGTTTTCTGATGTCCACAGTCAACACAGCCATCTACCAGGACATTTTAGAGTTGAATTACTGAAATAAATGAACTTTTCCATGACATTCTAATTCATTGAGATGCACTCTAAAATGTATATTTAATATGTATAAAATAAAATAACATTCACTGTATTTCATATGTTAAATTCAGCATATATATATATATATATATATATATATATATATATATACACATATACATACACATACATACATATACATACATATATATATATATATATATATATACACATACACATACATACATATGCATATATATATATATATATATATATATATGTATGTATATGTATGTATGTGTATGTATATGTGTATATATATATATATATATATATATATATATATATATGCTGAATTTAACATATGAAATACAGTGAATGTTATTTTATTTTATACATATTATTATACATATTATTATTATTATTAGACTCTAAGAGATCTCTAAGTGACCCTCAGTATCAAAAAAAAATATATATATATCTTGATTTTTAATTTAATCCTGGTTAAAAACACTGGCATTACTATCACAATAATTTAGGAACATGTGCTAATGCCACTGAGTTTTGTAGTCCTCATGTGAGTGAACTTCATGTAAAGCATTTCAGATCAGTCACTTGAGGTTCCATGAAGGTTATACTGTTGCCTTACAGGGCGGCTGTCTATGTAGACAGTGAGACAGGCCCAGAATGTCTGTCTCAGGGTTAAAACGGCCAACAAACACTGATTAGAGAACAGTCCCGACACTACAACCTACATCTGTGATAATCACAGTAGGGAGCGAAAGCCTCTCCTCAGATCAGCAGGCCGGAGGAACTTCCTCTCGTTCCCAGTCTTTCACACGCAGTCATTGTTTAAAGCGGACTCAGAATACGCCGAGCTCAAAACCAGAAGGAAACAAGACTTGTGACATCACTTCCTGTGAGCATGTGAGAATTTGTGGTCAAACTTTAGAGAATTAATTAGACATTAGAAATTAGGCATGCTCATTTGATCTCTCAAGACACATGCATTGGACATTCAGACAGCAAAAGCAGATGAATCAAGATGCAGAAGAAAAGTGGACTAGATTTTAAACAACTCCAGAACGTGGGTCTGTTTCCTGCTCCAAATATCTGCTCCCTCGAATGAGAGTGTGTCATCTCCAGCTCTCAGAGATAATAGCAGCCGCGCGTTACACATAATCACGTCAAAGACGCCACAACTGAGTCTGGTTCCTGTGATGATGATTGTGACTCTGGTGATTTACTGCAAGGCGTGTTTATGACACAAACAGTTAAACACACTTACAACACGAAAAACACAAACACCCACAGCTACAATCAGTAAACAAACTGTAAATGCAAAGTGTTTTGCACAATAGTTCATCCAAAAAAAAGTTTGGCACAAAAGGAGGAAGTACATTATGCTGGATTGTAATACAATGTTTATTTATTTATTTTATATATATATATATATATATATATATATATATATATATATATATATATATATATATATATATATATTCCATAATGTCTTAAATGATTCAGACATTAAATAATTATTAAATAGACATTATTAAATAATGCATAATCTTTTTTGTCATACACTGAAAGTGAATAGAGTTGTTGCAATCCATAGTTTTTAATTTCGTTCACGCTCACATACAGTACATGAAAAAAATGCAGTAAGTGACATGTGGGAACCAATGGTAGATGTTTTTGGCATCAAACCTGCCACAACATGTCTTCAAGTGCCATATTTGATCTATCTGAAGAAGAACAAGATCGGTTTTTATACATATATTTTTACATATATCTACACCAGTTATACACAACGCCGTCACACCAATATTGATTTTGTGAGTGTGAAGATGCTGAGATTAACTGCATGAACTATTTTGTTCTGGGTTTTTTTTTTTTCTTCTCTGTCTAAAAAACGGTCTTTGCTGGTGCAGCTGGAAGTGTTTGCTGCCAGAAAAGAACAAGACAGCAGAGGAGTGAATCCAACCTGCCAAAACAAGACACAATGCAGCCTTGAAGCTCAACACAGCACAAAGATCAACTACCAGAACTGAGAGCAGTGTCTACTAAAGCAACAGTTCACCAAAAATGATCATTCTGCACAAATTATGAAAAATAAATCATTTACTCGTTCTCATCTTTATTATTGCTTGTTAATTACTGAAAACCTTGTTGTGCAGGTCTCAAAGGGTTACTAAACTTGACACCAGTTAAAAAAAAAAAAAAGAGTTCAATTGAAATGTATGTGAAATTGAAATATTAGATGATAAAAATGTAAATGGTTAAACTTTAAAAACTAATGAAAAAAGAAATGTGAAATAAGTTTACACTGAAGTAGTAAATTTACTAAAATTTAAATAATTTTATAAAGCTATCTAAAACAGCATTAAATAATTAATAAATAAATAATATTAATAAATAATATTATTAAATATGTATTAATAACAAACATTTAAAACCTTTATTAAATAAAATTTTAACTTTAAAATTAAACCTTAAATATTTTGAAGCAATACAGAAATAGCATTCAAATAAAAAAAAAGCCTTTTTAAAGCATTAGGATTAAAAAATATATAATAATAATAATAATAATAATAATAATAATAATAATAATATTATAGATTTTTTAATCCTAATGCTTTAAAAAGGCTTTTTTTTTATTTGAATGCTATTTCTGTATTGCTTCAAAAAAAATTAAGGTTTAATTTTAAAGTTAAAATTTTATTTTATTTATATATATATATATATATATATATATATATATATATATATATATAGAGTTATCAATCAAATAAAAGTATAATATAAATAAAAATAATTTTAATAATTTTAATTAATAAAACAATGACAAAAGTATATATGAAAACTGAAAAAAGCTAATTCATAGTATTAATGAATACTATATTAGCAGAAAAAGAAAGGAAAGGGTTTGTAAAAACATGAGGATCAGGAAATGATGACCAGTTTCATTTTTAGATGAGCTGTTGCTTTAATTGTAGGAGTTCTCAAATTTCCCCTTGGCATTTGTTCTTAAAAAGGTGTTCCTCAAGGGTGTACGCTAGGACACAAAACATGTCTGCGCACACATGCCTCTGCAAACATGCCCCATCACAACCATCCACACTACCTCTCTGTGCACGGCTTCATCTCTTCATCTCTCTCTCTCTCTCTGCACGCTCACACCTCTCTATCGCCTCATCTGATCTGATCTGGGGTCTATGATTATTCAGAGGTAATCTCGTGGTCAGCTGGTTGGCATGGAGACCGTCTCCCCTGGGAACAGACCTGTATACTCTTCCCGACATGGGTCCTGACCCATCCACGTTCACTCGCAGCACACCAACACAAATGTCAGAACGCAACGCTGCGAAATTACTGCCCTGTAATATCTTATTTTTAA
The DNA here is from genome assembly GCA_039654775.1 of Spinibarbus caldwelli. Taxonomy (NCBI): domain Eukaryota; kingdom Metazoa; phylum Chordata; class Actinopteri; order Cypriniformes; family Cyprinidae; genus Spinibarbus; species Spinibarbus caldwelli. The sequence continues at coordinate 4,110,346 of CM077257.1, read as the reverse complement.
CAACATCAGTGCCTAAAGCAAGTCTAAGGGCTTTTGTTTTTTTTGCCTGTTTTATCATTCACCTCAACATTTGGAGAAATGCAGCATTTCATCACTTGCTCACCAGTGGATCAGTGAATGGGTGCCGTTGGAGTCCAAACAGCTGATAAAAACTTCACAATAATCCACACCACTCCAGTCCATCAATTAACATCTTGTAAAGAGAAAAACTGTGTGTTTGTGGTTTTATTTTAAAACGTCATTCAGCTGTTTTTACATTAAACCATCACTTATGGCCAAAATATGAGTCCATAATCCATAATAACTCTTCATGCAGTGAAAAAGTAGATCCTTTGTTGTCCTCTCGCATCAAAATCCACACATATATGTTTAGAGCAGTTTTGGCTTATAAACAGTGCTTGATCTGTGCACATTTCTCCCCTGATTCAGACGAGGTGACTTTTTCACTGGAGAAAGCATTATTATGAACAGAGGACATTTTCATATTTTAGCCGGAAGCAACAATTTAAAGTTAATGCCTTAATTATGTTTTTTTTTTTTTCATACAAACACAGCTTTTTGCTTTACAAGATGTTAACTGATGGACTGGAGTGGTGTGGATTACTTGTGGGTTATTGTGATGTTTTTATCAGCTGTTTGGACTCTCATTCTGACGGCACCCATTCACTGCAGAGGATCCATTGGTGAGCAAGTGACGAAAAGCTACATTTCTCCAAATCTGTTCTGATGAAGAAACAAATTCATCTACATCTTGGATGGCCTGAGGGGGAATAAATTTTCAACAACTTTTTGGTGAACTATTCTTTTAAAGTGGATGAATGTTTTCCTTCAGTTGCCTAGTTTGTTTTTGTTTTGCTCATATTTCCTTCATCCTGGAAATACACGTCCTCCATCGGATACAGGAAGAATTTTATCTGATGGTGTTGATAAAGCACCATTCAGCTCCTCTGCAGAAACGCTCATCTGCAGCGGTGTGAGATCTGGGCCGTGTGCAGTGAAGCAGTCCTGCATGCAAATGCACGCAGTGAATCGAAACATGAGGTAATTGCATTCTTCAGCAGCTCGTCTGCATGTTTATTATATGCTAGAGGTATTCGGCTGATTTAATTGCATTTCACATTTGCATCAATTCTAGAAAAGCCTGAGAGCTACTGCGGTCCTGAGATTTCTTCAGCAGGTTCTCAAGCGAGTATGAGGGCTGTATGCCGGGAATGTTTTACTGGATAATCCCAAGAAAGTAATTTGCATGTGGGATCAGAAGTCTCTCTCTCTCTCTCTCTCTCTCTCTCTCTCTCTCCCTCTCTCTCTCTCCCTCTCCCTTAAACAGGTTTAAACTTCATGATAATATAGTGGAGTACTGATGGAACTTGATGTACTTCAGCAAGACACATTATTGCACATTATTAACACACTGATATTATTCATTTGAATCTCACAAAAACACTAGGTGAACATGTTCACCCAAAGCTCAAAGAATTTATTGTGTTAATTTCTTGTAAGTAATTATTTTTTAAAGGCTTTAAAAAAAGGGTATATATAATGCAATTAATTTAATTAAAATTGATTGATGGCCCTAACAAATAATTTACAATAAGTAAGTAATTTATTTATTTAGCATTACAGTAATGAGAATTTGGTGGTACATGTGCACAATAAATATCACATTCTTAAAAGTATCACATAAAAATATTATTAGTATAGAATAGCATAGTTATTTTATTTTATTTTAATGTGGAAAAAAATTACCGTATTTCTGAAAGGCTTTGAGAACTCCACCTTGTCATATTCATAAACAGCTATGATAAACAACATCAAAACATAATGTGGGCCATATACATTTATGGCTGCTACATAAAAGCAGGCCTACATGCAACTGTGCATCTTTATCTGTGTGTGTGTGTGTGTGTGTGTGTGTGTGTGAGAGAAAGATCATGGTTTATCATGCTGTACAAACATGCAACACTTCTACACTTCAGTTTAACGCTTGTTGCGCCAGATAAAAGCCGTGCTTTAACTGCAAACAGAGACATGCTCCGGCCTCAACCCTGAGCACTAAACGCACTGAATGTAAGTTTCTGATGCCTGTGGAACTTACAGATGTAAACATCATAAAAATTGAAATGAAAGGCTGGAAGGCTGAATCCCGGTGGAATAAGTCAGATCAGACCACATTATATTCCCAGTGACTGACTCTCAATGAACTGTCTGCTCTCCTACATCAAGCATGATAAGAAAAACGCAGAGGTCTGCTTTGCTCTTCTGTGAGGGTCAGAAATGGATTAGGTGTTCATTAATTCAACAGCGGGATTATGGAAATCCTGAGCCGGCTCTGACGACAGCTACGGGAAAGTGGCAGAAACAATGATGATTTTTGTTGCTTTGCACTGACAGGAGCAGCCAGAAACAATAGAGCTCTCATTCCTGACAGGGTCAACAGAGATTAGAGGAGACGTGGGCGGAACACAGAGAGCTCATTTATCCATCCAATCCCACCAAATCACACGCAATTCTGCAGATTATGGCATCAGCAATTAGCCAATCAGGAGCTGCTCTGTTGGGTGAAAATGTAAACAAAGGAAGTTTAGTAATTTGGATCTTTATTCCAATGCTCTGTATACACACATTAATTTTCTTCTTTTTTTAACAAATATTACTGACATAGCCATATGATATGGTACTTAATAAATAAGTAAATAAAATAATTTTTAAATAAAATAAAATAAAATAAAATAAAATAAAATAAAATAAAATAAAAAATAAAATAAGAAACTGAAAGGGTTTCTTCTGTAAACAAATAGCTTAGCTTGAATAAAGAGAGCAATAATGTCTGGCTCAGAGCTAGAAATGACTACAATGTTTAAGAGGGAAATTATACAGCAATAAAACCCAACTGCATAACTATAAATCAGTGACACACACCCACAAATATGTGTGTCTCACATGGTCTGGGCCCAGGGCAGGTAAAGTCAGTCTAATGTTATTTCTCTTCCTTACAAACCACAGCTTCAGTCTTATTAAAATTAAAGCCGACTAAACCATTACAGCATGTGTTGCATCATCAGGCAAAATATTCCTCTGAGACAGAATAATGAAAATACATACAGTATCTCATTCAGAAACAAAGTTAATTTTATTCTAATGTGAGCACTGGGACTTTTTTCCTATTGCTATATTCCTGTTTATCATTATCTGTCTCTATGCTTGTCCATCCACTAAATCATCTAAAAACCTGAAAATGTGCAGCCTTCATTTCAAGCTAATTTCATGAGAGGAAAATCTACCTTTCTTATCAGCACTGCATGAGCACAGCCAATTAAGATCTGTTGAATGCTGCAAGAACAGGTTTCATTAGTAGGGAATTTTAATTGCGTTCTCTCCTCCCAGCATTAATCTCAGAGAGTGGGAAACAGATCGTTATATAGGACATGCTGCCTTTCTGTTCTTACACCCTGAAACACAAGATGCAATTAACTCAACGCTGATTTCATAACTTCTCCTCTCTGCCATTGGATCATTATTTGTTAATCAGAATAGAGCAATTCTAGGATTGCAAAATCCGGCAATTCAGATAGATTGTAATAATACGGTTTCAGCTCCTATGTGTTTGCTCAGTTCCCACAAGTATATAATGCACTACAAAAAGCAAATTCAAATGCCTTTCTTACTACTAGGAGTCATTTCAGACAAGCCAAATCTTGCTTTAATCTGTTTCTCCATGTTTTGTAAAATTAGAAATGTCAACAAAGGAAGTGAAGCAATTTGTCTCTTACTACAATGACCAGAAAACAGACACAAGACTCAATAACTCCAAAACCTAATGAGCTGCCTACCTAGACAGCATATTATATCCATCCATCCATCCATCATTTTATTTAGATAAATTGATATTTTTTAATTATATTTTAAATAATATTAATTACTATATATATATATATTGCAGAATTATGCTAAAAATTATGCTAAAAATTATGCTATAAAAATGTGTCCACTTTGTTTATATATATATATATATATATATATATATATATATATATATATATATATATATATATATATATATATATAAAATTGTAAATTGTATTACTTCATTTAAATTATAAAATATTATTAGTGCAATATTAATAATACTATTAATATTAAATAATATATTAAATATATAATTCATATAAAAATGTAATAATAAATAACCTACTGTAGTTTTATATATATATTTATTTATTTTTTTTTTAATCGCTGTCAAACGCATCCAAAATAAAAGTTTTTATTCACATAATATATGTGTGTGTACTGTGTATATTTATTATATATATATAAATATATATATATATAAATAAATAAATATATATGTGTGTGTGTGTGTGTGTGTGTGTGTGTGTGTGTGTGTGTGTGTGTGTGTATGTATGTATGTATGTATATGTATATGTATATATATATATATATATATATATATATATATATATATATATATATATATATATATATATATATATACCCATTATTTGAATGTCAAATACTTTTTTTACAGCATTGTGTCAGAAAATGATAACAGAAAAGAAAATAATTTCAAATCCATCGAGCTTCAAAAGGTCACCAGTTGAATGTTGCTGTAAATGAATTATTCTGAGAGCAGAAGCAGGAAAATCTTCAGCTCCCTATGTAGGCTATTAACAGCTCACTAGGTTTTGCAACAGAGCAAACACATTTTTACAGTCATCCACAAAAGCTTTGCGCAATCAATGCCACAGTACCCTACGAACATTTCATTGTTTCGCCATTCAAATAAAGTCATGTCATGATAATTTAAAAACGAAGTTCAAGTGGTTTCACATCAGAGTCTTTAAATTGAATTTAAGGTCTGTTAAAAGGAATCCATTTAGCACACAACAGTGACATGTCATTCGGCATGATGGGACTCCAGCAGTATGAAAAACAGGCACGTTGCACAAAATAACACAGCAAGCAATCACGTTTGAGAGCAGTTATCTTCCAGTGACCCGGGCAGGAGGCGGATGGCGTTCTTATCGGAGTTCTTGCTCTTTAGGTCGTTCGTTATGAGAAACAGACTCTGATGTAATGTGATAGTAAGCATAGATCCACCCTTTTTGGATCGCACTCTTTTCCTGCTTCATAGTCCGGATGTAAACAAATAGTGACACACTGTGCAGAGCTGTTATTATGTGTGTGTATACGTTTAAGAAGGGGCCGACAGGCCATCAACCGCTTCCGCTCCCCAGGGCCGACTGATCTAGCGGTCTGTGCAGAGATGACAGAAAATCATTTCAAATCCATCGAGCTTCAAAAGGTCACAAGTTGAATGTTGCTGTAAGAGAATTCTTCTGAGAGCAGAAGCAGGAAAATCTTTTCTCTATCTAGAGTCTGTGAGGAGTTCGTGAAGATTTACAGACGATTTCAGATCTACAGGGTCAATGGAATAAAACATGGATACTTCTGCTGCTGAAGGATCAACTTTTGAGTCGATAAACGTGGATAACCATCCAGCCACATACAGTTTCACAGGCATTCAAAGCATTGATCGGTACATGGTGTGCTCGGATTTCGAGTATTGATTACACTATCAATAAAATATAAAGGCAGCTTAAAATTTTTAAAAGGTGATGTATGTACTTTTTATGGAAACTTGTTTCTGCCACAGAATAAAAAGGTAATTGTGATTTTTTACCTCACAATTTTTTTTGCTCACAATTGTGAGTTATATATAATTGAGTCTATATCTCGCAATTCTAAGTTTATGTCTCACAAATCTGAGTCTACACCTCATAATTCTGAGTTTATGTCTCTGAATTCCGAATTAACGTCCCACAATTTCTGACTTTTTGCCTCAAAACTGGTTATATTGTATATTATTGTGAGTTTATATCTTGCAATTGTGAGTTTATATCTTACAACTCTGAAAAAATAATTCAGAATTATGAGATATACACTAAAAAAATATGAGGAAAAAAAGTCAGCACTTTGAGATAAATTGAAATTCCTTTTTTTTTTTTGCATGTTTGTTTGATTATGTTTTGTTTTGTTTTGTCTTGTGAAAATGTAGGGGGGGCTGTGCAAAGTCTGCTTAAATGGATTACTGATCTTGAACTTGTCTGGCTCACTGGAGCACAGAGGAAAGAAATCGCAGAAAGGACACCTCTACAACCTCCAACTGTGGTGTTTTCCTAAAACCCCAGATAAAATGTGAATTTCTCCCTCTGCACCAGGAAAGAGCAAATCAAAACAGCTTTGACTCTGTGCACCAGTTCAGACGCAGAGATCTTAGACCAGATCGATACCTGCTTCGTAAACAGCTTTTTGACTAAACTTGTCTGCATGGCTGAGGATAAAACAACACTGGAATAGAATCACCAAAGTTTGAACAAAAGCATGCAACTGTGTCTTGTGTTGTGAGAACATGACAGCAAACAGTGCGTTTTTAGTTGTTTGGTCACTTATTCAACTTTAGTTTTAGCCGCACAGAGCCTTTATAAAAGTGCAATACATCACAAGACAAAACAGATGAGACACTCACATTATGAAATATATGCATAAGTCTACATGTCGTAATGATTTCACTAAAACCCTTCCATTAAACTTCTGGAAAACCTGCATTTTTGGAGCAGGAAAATGTCTTTATAATTGCATTTTATTTACTGTATCTATATGCACTAATTCCTACTCTTCAGTCAGATGTTATCTAACATACTTTCAGTTCTTCTGTCTGATATGAGGTTTTAATTCCTTTTGTGGTGAGTCCGAGCTTAGATTACTCTGTGAAAAACTCAAAAGACATCTTTCCATGGCAACCAAGACCATAAGAATGACAGAAATAAGTTTACTTGTGTTTTAGTAGGCCTATACCTTGAAACCCTATAGGCCAGCCTACTGAATCTTCTACACTCAATGTTGTATCGAGCCCATGCAAATGAAAGTCGGTCTAAAAATTCCTCTTCATCCGATGGGAATAAGATCTGCCAGCCGCGCCCCTGGGTCTCGGTGTTTCATCTCGCAGAGGATCGCTGGGGAACGAGATTGTGCTGAAATTAACAGCAGCCGCGACTTCAATCAGTTCAACTCTTGAGTCGAGGAACAATAAGCAAGAGCTTTGCTTGTGTGGGCTCATTTAGTTTGGCTCATTGCGAGCTGAAAATTACGCACCATGCTGTTTTAAAAGTAACAGTGGGCCCAAGGAGACACACCCTACGGTTTTCCCAGCCAGTTTGCTTCAGGAAAAGATGGGCATGGGTCAAATTTAACTACAAATCCTGCCAAAAGCAACAGAAAAGCCCCTGTATTGATAGCAGAACAACCACACAATGACTCAAGAAAAACAGCAGGAATAGGACAATAATGAACTTCTTTCCATAAGACTATGTGACTAAGATCCCCTGCTAAGCCACATCTGCTAAATGTGGTGGATTCATGAAACTAAAAGCTTGTCACCCCCTCCTGAGAGTTCTGGACGGGGCAGACAGTGGTGGTACATGATATTGCTGACTAGCTCAGTGTTGTGTCTAGACCCACACTAAATCCAGACTCAAATCCAACATGATCATGAGTAACACGCTTGAGGAACAACTGAACTCTTTCAGATGGTCTGGAATTAGTTTAATACAGCTGATTTCACTGCATTTACCAGGTATGAGAATATCTGAAAAATGCAGCTCAAACAGCTGAAGCATGGTGATAACAATGCCATGGTCATGTATTCAATTCCCAGGGAATGCCTGAACTAATAAAATGCATACCTTTAATACAATGTAAGACGATTTGGATTAATTTTTTCCAGTTCATGCATTCTTTGGGAATTGAACCTATGACCTTGGTGCTGCTAATGACACATTTATTTACTTTTTTATTATGATAGTTTATTTTGTTTTTTTGCATTTGGCAGACACTGCATTCCCTGGGAGTTGAACCCATGACCTTGGCGTTGCTAGCACCACACTTCACTACATTTATTTACATTATGATCTGATAATTATATACCTTTAATGCAATGTAAGGTGCTTTGGATAGAAGCTTCTGCTAAATGCATAAATGCAAATAAATGTAGTATAGCATGGTGGTAGCAACGCCAAAGTCTTAGGTTTGAATACAGAAACTAAAAAAAGGCCTAGAATGCAATGTTTTCTTCTGATGAAAGGATATGCCAAATGCATAAATGTACATAAATACAGTAGAGCGCGGTGCTAGCAATACCAAAATCATGGGTTTGATTCCCAGGCAATGCATAAACTCAAGAAAAAAAAATGGCTTTGAATGCAATGTAACACATTTTGGACAAAAGCATCTACCAAATGCATAAATATAAATGGATAAATACTGCAATAATTTGAGAAAAGAACATTTCTGTGCTAAAAAACACAAAATCGTCACTTCAAGGTAAACTGGCGCAATAATGTGCATTTTAGAAATTTCATCTGCATCCAACCATTTTTAATGTAATACCCTAAAAGTTGCATAAAAAATATGGGGATGTAAATCCAGCTACTGAAGATCAGCACTAGTGATAGATCATTAATCAGCACAAGGTCACATTGCTACGAAACTTTCCATCAAAAATGCTGCGGCACACAGATTCCTCAGCTCAGAAGCTTGAAACACCATCTCACAGGGTAAACCAGAACTGAAAACAGAAAAACATCCCTACAGAAAAAAAAAAAAAAAAAAAAAAAATATATATATATATATCACATGTCATTATCATACCAAGGGAGGGATCATGTTTACTGTACAAATGTTTATATTTAGATGTGCAGAGATATCAGCTGAGCAACAAAAGGATACAGTTACCAATGCTCAGAAATCTTAGCTACAGTTTCAGTTGTCTAACCACTGTCAATTTTTAATGAAGCAAATTTACAAATATACACTACTGTTCAAAAGTTTGGGGTCAGTAAGATTTTTTTTAAAAAAAAATAATACTTTTATTCAGAACAAAAGGTTTTTATTTCAAATAAAAAACTTTTTATTCATCAAAGAATCCTGAATGACAAAAAATGTATCACGTTTTCCACAAAAACATGAAGCATGTTTCTTGAGCAGCAAATCAACATATTAGAATGATTTCTGAAGGATCATGTGACACTGAAGACGGGAGTAATGATGCTGAAAATTCAGCTTTGATCACAGGAATAAATTACATTTTCAAATATATTCGGATATAAAACTGTTACTTTAAATTTTTGATCAAACAAATGCATTCTTAGTGTGCATAAGAGACTTCTTTCAAATGCTAAAAATCTTACCCACCCCAAACTTCTAAATGGTAGTGTTTCCATTTATGCTTGTGTACTGGGGCCTTAGTGAAGACGTCTTGAACAAATGCTAGTTCATTTAGACAGAAAAGCATTCTTTCAGATGACTGGACCTCCACTCCCAGCCTACAGACAGACTGAACATATTATCATTATTATGATTATATTTTCCCCATGGCGAACCGAGGCTCCTGCAGGACGGGGTGATGAGGGATGGGCTTGTTTTAGTACTTTGCACATCTGAGAATAACATTTTACATCATGCAAAAAAAGTGTGAAGACAATCAGAAGAACTGAGCCTGAAGCCTATGGGATTTGTGCTTTATTGCACTACTCAGTTTTTCTAACCTACATGCAGTTAGCATGCTATATATTTTATTTATTATTATTATTATTTTATTTTATTGATCTGGAAATGGTAAGACAGCTAAGCTGTTCTGTGTGGATTCAAGGCCATTTCTAGGATGCTCTGGGTCACCAGATATCATTGTAAATATGTCTAGAAAAATATTTCACACGTTTTATCACCTGTCAGGCAAAAATATTGGCCTGAATTCACTCAGTTAACATGCACAATCAGTTATCATGTCAGTATCATAAACCTAGTGAAACACACAAGCCATTAACTACATCCAAAATAATTACTAAACTATTCTGCAGAACCGAAACTTATTAACATAATGGTCTGATCACCATTTAACAGTCCAATTCAACAAATTGCTGTTTTACAAGTTGTTTTTCTGAGCCTGAAACCATTATGATAATAAGTAGCACAATAGAGAAGACAAACAGCACTTCAGGGAGGACACAGAGTTGCTAATATCAGACAACTATGTAAATGAGTGAGCGTTTAAAGGCTGAAATGGCAAGCCAGAATGCATACACAGCTTGACTTCACAGACAGACAGAGAAAGCAAGCTGTTCAGGTCAATGCCAATCCATTATGGCTTAGAACTTTAGTCTTGTACATACATCTTTGTCAACACCAAATGAATTGCAAGACATTCTATTGAGAATATAGTAATATTAGTGTATATTAGTGCATAAAGTCAACATCAAATTGCATGCACAACCCATTTCACTTTCATAACAAAATTTTCCACCTAAAACTAAATATAAAAAGAAAAAAATGTAGAGAAGGACTTGATTTATCCATTAGATTTCCAAGTTATCCATTGAAAGTGGGGGTTACATCCAACATGACCTCATAAGAAAACATAACTATATAGAAATGTATCATTTTTAGAAAAAGCTTTTGGCATGAAGATCCACCCCTAAACATTATGTCAGTGGGGTGTAAGTGTATTGCATAAAAACGTACAAATGGATTGCACAAATTGATATGAATTAGTCACCAAGTTGCCAAAATGTAAAAAAAAAAAAAAAAAAAAAAGAGTTAAGAATTACCATGAGTGTGTGTTGACAGTGTGTTTTTTTTCTGTATTTCTAATCACACAAAAATGGAATTTTGTTGAAAATGTACTCACACTCATGACATCCAAACTGTAGATGAGTTTGTTTATTCATTAGGACAGATTTGGAGAAATGTAGCATTACATCACTTGCTCACCAATGGATCCTTCGCAGTGAATGGGTGCCGTCAGAATGAGAGTCCAAACAGTTGATTAAAAACATCACAATAATCCACAAGTAATCCACACCACTCCAGTCCATCAATTAACATCAATTTCTCCAAATCTATTCCCATGAAGAAACAAACTCATCTACATCTAGGATGGCTGTAGCCTACAACAATAACTAAACAGCTATTTGGCCATTGTTAATCTTACCAAAGATTAACATAGTCCTGCATGGACTACGTCAAATGAAAAAGTCGTCAAACAACTCCCTTTACAGAAAACATGCACCAACAAAACCATGCAAAACAGGCCAGAAACACTTATTTAGAAAGCAAACAGGCTCAATTCTGATACATGTTGACTTCAAAAAGGAGTTAAATGTGAGATGCTTTTTACTCGCCTTGAGGTCAGTAAGGAGGCTTTCGGCTCTTAGTGGTTTTGACAGGCCAAAACACTGAAAGAGTTGTCCTTTGAACTGTGAGTTATTAGAGTAGATATAAACACAGTCAGCGTAACACATCACATTAAAACCGCCTCAGGGCAACGGCGCTGATCTGCGACTATTTAGGATGCACGGCTCTCGATCTCCCTCCTTCTACATCTGAATGAACACACTCAGAACACGCAGTCAGATGCAAAAACTGGAGTCTCTGAGAAGACCTTGTTGAGTGCATCCCTCAATGCTCTAGAACAAAACCACTTTGTATCGCTCTGAAAGCTACAGTGCTTCAGAAGCTCAGCACTTGTGTGATAACACGCTAGAGCCGCAGCGGTGCGTCTAACCTGCTGCCTCTGAGAGCAGAAAAGCTTGTTCCATCATTTCAGTCCCAGGAAGCTGGAATTAAACCACTCAGGAGAGCTGCCTTTACTTTGAACATCTCGTTGTCTGTGGCTCTCCACCTTGACGTACATGACTAATCTGCAAAAAGACAAAGAATGCTCTAATTTAAGATGCCGCTCTCTTACGCCATGGGAAAAGCAGGACCGTGACATTCAAATCCAGCACATGCTGCATTAGTGCGCGAGGCTAGATGTTAAAGTGCAATGAAATCACATCAAAGTATGGCACAGAAATATTCCACATGTGAATGTTTTATAATAAGACATCAAATCTTTATGTTTAGCAGCACTGAACTGTCTCTTTACGGCTCGGAGGCACAGGGGGCGGGTGATTTTTCTTACAATATCAGCACATGAGCGGATTAATCCAGAATTTACTGACAGCAGCAAATCAAAGGCACCGCCTCCAAACAGATCACCTTCAAAGAAAGCTTTTCTGGTGGATTTAAAAAGAGATGCAAAGGTAAAAGTGAAGATGTATTTTTAAAGACTGTTGGTGCCAGAAAAAATTATCATGGTAAATGCTCTTAAGCTCATATTTATGTCAGTTAATATATATTTTAAGTTTTAAGTTTTGGGGTGAGTATATTTTTTTTTTAACTAAAATTAATGCTTTTTATTCAGCAAGGATGATTTCAAATGAGAAAAATGAGAGTGATATTTATTATGTTCTTACTTTCTGAAACTGCTTTCAACACAGATTATAATTAGAAATGTTTCTTGAGCAGCAAATCAGCATATTAGAATGATTTCTGAAGGATCATGTGACACTGAGGACTGAAGTGATGCTGAAAACTCAGCTTTGCATCATAGGAATAAATTACATTTTAAAATATCTTCAAATCGAAAAAGAGTTATTGCGTATTTCTGTATACTGTATTTTTGATCAAATAAATGCAGCCTTGGTGAGCATAAGAGACATAAGAAAAAAAAATTTTCTGACACCATTTAAAAAATAAATAAATAAATAAATGGTACCAACCCCATTTTACTCACATACTGTAAATATTAGAACATATAATATGATATATTCAGTGTACTACACAGCCTTAAGTGACTGTAATCAGATAAAAGACTTCTGGCAAGTAAATAAGTTATATATGCATCCACTATTTTACATCTGCCTCATGTGTGGCTCATTTATTCAGATTATAAAACCAACTATTCATTTAATAGTACAAATAGGCATTAATAGAAATGGTTTACTCAAAAAAATGATCATTTACACACCCTTATCTCATTCCAAATCTGTACGACTGATGCAACACTGATAGAATCAAGTTTGAATACGCAGAAGCATGAGATTTAAGTGCTATGGTGAACATCAAAACCTCCAGTGAACAAAACATACATTTGTATCTGTTTTACAAACAAAGCTATTCTGTAAGTCATACAGGCTACTTTAATTATAATTTTATAGTGCTTTTTTTAAGAGTTAGTCTTTGGCCTGTGTCTGCTGTGTGGAAAAGAATTTGGACATTCTTCAAAACATATCCATTTGTGTTCCACTGACAAAAAAAAAAAAAAAAAGCAATACGGGTTTGGAATGATATGTTGGTGAGTAAATTATGCAAATTTTCACTTGCAGCAAAACCATTCCTTTAAAATCTGTTTAAACATCTTGATTGCGGTATCTCCAGATTGTGTTATTGTTCTGGAATCTCATGTGTATTCACACAAACTTGAAGCCTGACGGTCTGTGTGGATGTGTGTGTACATACGGGCTGGTGTGAACTGTGGGGGTGAGCGCCAAAACAACAGTCTCACTAGGAGGGGTGTGTGACATTGGCTTTCAGTTCTCAGGATGTAAAAACATAACCAGAGAGAAGATGTCATAGTGCACTCCACCCTGCACAAACACACACACACACACACACACACACAGTCCTTCATCCAAATACTTCTCGCAGAGGAACTAGGGCAAATATGTAGAGTCAGACACACAGACGAATGAAGCAGAAGCTTCTTCAAAGCCGTGAGATCATCCTGCGATCACATTTCAAAGGTGAACTAGCCTGCAGCTCTGTCTCGGTCTTTGGCTTCAGAGGGAGGTCATCATGGCTTGATTCTCACAGTAATACTCTGTCTACTCACAAACACACGTTACATGTCTCAGGCCTGAGATAATGCTTGGATTCATCAAGATATCAGGGATGCTATATACCAGAAAGAAATGTGGAGCAAATCTTGCTATAGCTTTTAAACAAATGTTTGGGACAAGTAAGATATTTTTGGGGAAAGAAATATATATATATATATATATATATATATATATATATATATATATATATATATATATATATATATATATATATTTTTTTTTTTTTTTTTTTTTTTTTTTTTTTTTTTTTTCTTTTCCCCATCAAGGATGCATTAAAATGGTCAAAAGTCACAGTAAATATATTTATAATGTTACAGAAGATTTCTATTTCAGACTAATGCTGTTCTTTTTATCTTTACATTTATTGGAAATTCCTGGAAAATCATATATCATTCCGTTTCCCCAAAAATATTAAGCAGGGCAACTGCTTTCATCATTGAGAATAATTATAAATAATTCTTGAACACTAAATTAGCATATTAGAATGATTTCTTAAGGATCATGGGACACTGAAGACTGGAGTAATGATGCTGAAAATTCAGCTTTGAATCACAGAAATAAAATACATTTTAAAATGTATTCATATTTTAAATTCCAATAATATTTTACAATATTACAGGTTTTACTGTATTTTTAATAAATTAAGTTTTGGTAAGCATAAAAGACAATTCAATAATGTTAAAAAAATATATTGGTGATCCTATTTTTTATTTTTTATTTTTTTATCTTTTGGTTTTGAATCCATTAAGTTCCGAAATGAAGCAATTCCACACATATTTATTTAACATAGAAACTATTTTTGTCATAAAAATTGTAACAAAAAAAGTGATTTAATTTACTCCTTAAAATTACTCGTTTCATGCTGTAAGATTTCTGATTTGTACAAATTTTTAGGTTGTGCTCAACTGTTAAAGGCCCGTCAATGAACTCAAGCTTTATTAGCTGGGGTGCACAAGGTAATTGAGTACAAAACAATAAAAGGGTGAAGATATGTGCTGGGAAATGCGTATCGCCCCTCATATTTCTGGGCAGCTGGTAATGATATGACATCATTGGCTCTTCCCCTGACAGCTCAAATTCAATCCAGATCTGCTTCCTGTCCATTCCACCAGACGCAACCCAAGAGAACCGCATACGTCTCTTCCTGTTCAACTCTGAAACAATGCTGATCTTCAAAGCCATAAGAGAGACGTGAGATCTCTTTAATCTCGATTGTTTCTTAATGAGATTACATGGAGAGCAAATTGAGAAAAAAAACAACAATAATCTCAAGCATTTACTAGACAAGATAAAAAGAGATCAGAAATGTCTCAAACTGTGCTTAAATTTGCCAAATATCAATGTGCAAGTCAGAGATCTGTCAAATGTTTATCAAAAATGGTCTTATTTATCATTTTGATTAAAAATTATAAGAATTATTAAAACAAATCTTTTGAACAAGATATTTTGAACAATATAGTGTAAATACTTGAATCTTTAGGTTTTGCATCCATCAAATTCCAAGCAAAATCAGAGAATAACCAAACAAGATGAAGCAACATTGCATAGTTAATTAGTATATAAACACTTCTTGATTTAAAAAAATTAAATTAAATTAAAAAAATAAAAGGAGTACACAAATAACTACTCGTATTGTGCTGCTTGACTGATTTGGATCAATTTTCAGGATCGAATAATCTGAGCTGTTATCCACATTGATTTTATAGCTTATACTTAATGTATGTCAAAAAAAGGTCTTATATGCAAACAATTTTGATTAAAAATAAATACAATTATTATAATTGAATCAATTATAATTTTAATTAAAGATTAAAATAATAAAATTTTAATTAAAAAAATAATTCTTTATCGTAAGTATTTACAGGAAAAACATTTGAGACAAAGTTGATCCCTGAATGAGTAACTGAATCTCCATGAATGAACCATCCAAGTCAGCAGAAAAAGCAATGGAAAAGCAACCTCTGAGCAATAAACCTGTCCTCTGGGACATCCCACATGCATTCACAGCCAAACGCCGGTTCTTCTCAAAAACTTCAGTCCCATCATAACAGTACAAAGACAACCAACCGCACACAGATTTACATAGTCACCCACTAACCGCTCGCTGATTCCATACCTCAAATATTCCAAGAATCCGCGTGTGTCCTCAGGTTGATCTGGGAAGTGTGCGTGTCGTGACAGGCCTCGGCGTGAGGGACGCGTGGAGAAACGCAAGTGAGCGGCAGGTAGATGCGTGAGGTGGTGTTTGCACAGCTGAGTACCAGGAATCTCAGAGACGAGCACGTGGTGAACACGGCCCAGATGCTGCCACACCCTGTCAAACACACAGTCCTCACCCTCCTCCATAAAGCCATTACAACTCCAACCACTTCCTCAAGCTCTTTTCACTCACACATGAGCGGATGGCCACCAGATGTGGCTGATTGAGTGTTCTTCTGCTTCATCCTTGACTGTAAATTCACAGTTACCAGCTACTAGTTGTCATTAGTACTGTTCGTAGTTCAGGTTAGGGTCAGGTTATATAATAAAAATACTGATGATGATGATGATGATGAAAAATCACCAGAACCTGAACTAAAATTAAAATGAAAACTGAAAATATAAAAATAAAAGCTCATTCAAAACAGTAATAAAATAATAAATAATACTAAAATAACACCACTGTACAGATACAAATTGGTATGAATCATTTCTTTAAAATTATTTGGGAAAATATATCTTTAATTTACTCAATCATTTATTTATAATTATTTATTATAAATAAATCATTTATAACAATCGTAAATATTTTAAATAAAAATAAATATAATCACACAGAGTACAACACAAATATTGGAGAGTATATGATATCTACTTTATTATTCTTCATTGCACAATAAAATCTGTACTAGAATCACATATACTTGCTATGAGAAACTGAACAGTCAAAACAAAAACATCAATTAATTCCAAAAAATGTCCCCATGCTTTGCTCAAGCATATATAAATTTACTATCACATCCAAAATAAGTTTTTGTTTACATGTGTGTACAGTGTATATTTATTATGCACACACATACCGATAGCCTATATTTTAAAAATATTTAAAAAATATTTACATGCATTTATATTCATATAATGTATATTATGTATCAATATATTTAACATATAAACATAACATTTTTCTGAAATATATGCATGCTTTTGTGTATATTTATAAATAATAAATATACTCTGTACACACATATATTATGTAAGCAAAAACTTTTATTTTGGATTTGATTAATCGTGATTAATCGTTTAACAGCACTAATATACTTTACTCAAGATCAGAGGTTTGTGGGTAATCTATTCACCTATTGTGGCACCCATGACTTAAAACTTTAAATTACAGTAATTTTTTTTTTTTTTTTAAATTCTTGTAAATCCTGTCAATATTTTACAGCTCTGCAAGGAACTGCTGCGACCAAAACAGAAATTTGCATCATTTTACATAAATAAAGCCAAATGACGGAACCAGACGAGAGAGAGAGAGAGAGAGAGAGAGAGAGAGAGAGAGAGAGAGAGAGAGAGAGAGAGAGAGAGAGAGAGAGAGAGAGAGAGAGCGCGAGGAGGAAAGAGAGAGTATGGAGAGGTTTTGGTTTTCCCTCACAGGAAGTTGCCTGTCTGTCTGTCTTTAGTTTCCTGCGTTTGAACATACGAGAATAGCCAAGAGTTCCAGTAAATGAATACGTGCCCAAACAATGTACTGGTTCCTCCGTCTGCTCTCTCCTGAGCGTCAGGACACAAACACTGCACAGAGCAAACTAATTCAAGACGCATTTCAGATAGTTACTCAGTTGCTTTAAGAAATTGCATGCTTTTACACTAAGAATTTCAAAGAGAAGTGAATATATTCACTGTATTTCATCAACACAGCTGCCATAACTCCTGCTGGAGAACGTGATTCCCATTTACTTCATTTAGACAGCTTAATTCACTCGATTACAGAAGCAAACAAACTTCAATCCTGCTAATGAGCCTTTTTTCTCTGCTTCCTGATCGTTTTGCTTGGCACACTTTCCACAAAGCGCCAGGCCTTTCTTCTGACCCTGACAGATCTAAAGAGCACCACACAAATAATCAGTTTCGCCCACTAAACTGCAACGGCTATGGACCAATTAGCTCCCACTGTTACCCACAAGCAAAAAACTACAACTGCTTCAAAGAGAATGTTAAACGCAATAACACCAGTGAGAACATACAACACAGCAGGCACGGCACTAGCATTATTAAATGAAACACTCCCAAACAAAAAACGATTCTGGGATTTCTCTTACAGAAAGAAGGAAAACAGTAAAATGCATCTGTTTATATTTCAGGTTAAGCAGTTGTAAAACTAGACATCATCTGTAATTTGCTGTAGATGATCACTGGGGAAAAAAAATCTGATTCTGTTTGCAAAAGCAAACAAAAATGCATTCACATAAAACTCTGTTGTACTTACACCCCATAGACTTCACCTGTACGTCACCTCCAAATATTGTCAACTAATTCTGACTTGTATTTAACCCACAATATTCTGTTTATTAGAAATAATAATATTCTGTTTAGCAGAAATAGAGCTAATTGGTTACTGATGATGAAGAATAGCGTACACACTTTGCATCCATCGGATGCTCTCCAAAATGGCGCTACACTGACACAGAGAGAGACAGAAAGGAGACGAATTGTTGAATAAATGTCGTTATTTTTATTTTCTTTGCGTACAAAAAGTATTCTCGTCGCTTCATAAAATTCAGATTGAACCACTGATGGCAGATGGACTATCCTCACGATGTTTTTTATACTTTTCTGTGCCTTGACTGTAATTTACTTGGCAGTCAATGGGACAGTCACAAGCCTCCCGGGTTTCATCCAAAATACCTTAAATTGTGTTCCGAAGACGAACAAAGCTTTTACGGGTTTGGAACGACATGGGGGTAAGTGATTAATGACAAAATTTTAATTTTGGGGTAGAGTATCTCTTTAATGTTTTCTAATAAACCTGGCATTGCATACTACAAATTATTGTTGGCTTTGTTATGCTCCTCTGTAAAATCATCTATAAATGCATAGATGTAAATGCAAATAAATGTGTTTATCATCAGATCATTGCTTCCGTGAAGGAAAATATTCCAAATTGCATTCATAACATGGCTATTTTGCTCATGCTATTGCATCATATTTGCTGAATAAAATCCAATACATGTTTCCTACTAATTTTGAAATGCTGATTCCAAAAATAGTGCCTGATTTGCTCTAGCACATCACACTTTTTCACAAAATATGATGCATTTTGTAGCATCCGCTGAGCCAGATTACAACTATTTGTTCAATTCTGAATAAATTATTTCCTGTCTAATCCAAAATTTTTGACACTTGACTGTTTTCGTTATTTTGATAAGTGCATTAAAGCTGACATGTAATCTGAAAAAAAAACATGAGTAAAGTTTTTTTATTGCTATTTTTGAACTCAGCATCTTCAAATCAGTTATTTTTTTTTTTTTTTTTTGCAAATCAGCATATTTTGCTGTGTTATATGCACAAGTACACAACTTCATTTAAACCTGATTTAAAGCATGCACTCATTTATGACTAACATGGTTGCAGTTACCAGACTGATTATTAATTAAAGTGATTCATTAAAAGAGCAGACAGTATGTCAGTCACTGAACCACACTCATAATGTCAATGAGTCAGTGAATACTTCAACTTATTGAAAACATGAACTACGTGCATATCTCAACATCAACAAAAAGAGTGATGTTAAACAGACTGAGACGCACTGCTGCAGAAGTACACCGGTTCTGGATTCTACTTCTGTGTCTAACCTCGGTTCTAGTTCTGGTTCTAATTCTGTCTCTGCTGTGAAAGACACCTACGCTCCTGAGGACCGCATGCATGCCATTCCTCTCCTCCGCGTGTTCACTTGACAGATCTGCAGGGATGAGAGTGAACAGCGAGTCCCAATGAGCCTTTCCCCAAACTCCAGTCTCATTCCTTGCCTACCGCTCGTTCCACTAACCCACATTACGAAGAAACCTACAGATCAGCCGGGTTACCAACGCAGCCAATGCGCTCAATCAAAACATGAGATCCACTGTTTATCACATGCAAACGCTTCTATAAAGATGATCAGAACACGTTAGGGAAAACAAACCAATTTCATGCGCTGGCTGTATGCGAGTATGGGTGTATCAAACGCACCGGAGCGCACAGCTCCGTTACGCGCACAGGCGCACTGAAAAAAACAACATTCCTACACATGTGCCACATTGAATACTGCAGTTTGGATTCATTTTAAACAACCACATCTTTCTCTTACCGTAAAGTCCAACAGGAACGCAGTTTTTTCAAGCGCACGGATGGTTATGATCCGGTAGTCGGGAGCGCAGAGCGCGCCGCGCGGCTGGTGAAAGCTGACCGCTGCTGCTGGAGGAGGAGGAGGAAACAGGAGGATTTGTGTTGATCTGCAGATTTACTTCTCTGTCAGGAGCGTTTTCCGTGTGCACAGAGCCGCCTGGCGACCATTTGTGAAAGGATACGAACAAGTGTGTGTCCAAAAGCCTAATGCCGTTGTTATGACAGATAAGTGTTCTTCCTCCAGGGGGCGCGCAGTGGCCCAAAACGCTGAATAACTTCGTTGAAATCCATTGAAATCACATGAATGTTTTATTTCATTCAAGATATTTACAACAAAAATAAAAAATCTAATATAGCTAACGTTATATTCCTAGTCCTGTCGGTCTCTGGATGTAATACTGTCTCCAACCTTTGGATAAGGTTCTAATGCAGTCTCTAGTCCGGCAAAACGCTTTGCGTGTGAGAAAACTAAGTGTTATTCATATATTGTTTAATTATTATTTTAGTTCAGCGTTTAGTTCTGCCTCTAAATTTGTTGACTTTAGTTCCAGTTCTGGATTGTGTCTCAAGGTCTGCTGAATCTCCAGTTTTTAGCTGTTAATACCGTCTGGTTCTAGTTTTAGCTCTGCATCTAGCTTCTAATTTTGATATGAAATTATGCTCGCTTGTTTCTAGTTCTGTCGCTGTTTTGTTTTCAGTACTTCGAAGGATTTGATAAACAAATTGAAAGACGAAACGCCTCATCCAGTCATCACAAACGCCTGTGATTGGTCCATCCTGGACAGCGCAAAGACAAACAACGCATACCACCTGATCAGAAGAGCGCTTGCGTTTCTTCAGATGAGCTCTGAACAATCATTTATACTTGAGCAATTACACTAAAAAGTTAATTGAAACTAGTTAGTGATGAGTAGAATAAACAGAAATAAAAGCATTATTATTTAAACCCTTCACTCACGACCAATTAGAGACAACTACTCCCACTTTCATGATATGGACCATTCTACACTTTTACTCTGTTTTTGTTAGTTTTGCAGCATCTGTTCAGCACAGCAGTTATAAAAGAAAATGTTTTTGAAAATGAATTAAACGCAATTAAATAACCATTATAAACAATACAAACTGAAAATTCAGAAAAATATTTATGTAAAATTATAGCCCTGTTAAGTAAAAAGAATAGAATGATTAAAGATACAAATTATTTTAATGGTTAATATAATCTCTGATTCATTTTTAGTCTACACATCAGTATCCAATAGTAACACCACAATGCTGTTCTCTCAGATTGAATGAAATAGAAGAGGCTCTATCTGCTGGTTAAAATATATTTTTTAAAATAATTTTTAAATAATTTTATTTTGCAGTTTTGTATTGTTCTGGTATATCTGTAATCCACACACTTTCCTATTATATCTGTTTGTAAGTGGTTTTATTAGTGGGCGTGTTGTGATATCATGGTGGTACCATAGGCCTATCACTGGAAAATGGACTTTGGACATATTTTAAAGCATCACACTAAAAATAAATATAGCATTCGGGAAATACACAACATTTATGTAATATAAACATGCTTTCTGACTTATGATGAGTTTTTGATGTCTATGTAACCAATATAAACATTCGATCTAAATGCGACATTTTTTATTAAATCAGCTTTTTTCCTTTTCTTTTGCATTCTTTTTTCTTCACTACAAAATAACAGTAATTGCCACATTAATTATGACTGTATGGATAATAAATGTTATGCCCAAGGCCATCATTCACATGCCCTGTGATAAAATTCTAAGGGCCTGGGAAACAGCTCCTATAACGACAACCCTGGTTACACCTCAGCAGTAAAGCAGGACTTCTGTCCCGTCAGAGGATGATTTCTCGTTCTTCTCTTTCTGATCAAACCCACGTCACCCTCTTTATGATGCTGTGAGCCATGACAACATGAGCAACTGTCCGTGACTGTACAGACGATTACTTTATGACTTTATTGCTCTCCTGGTGATGAGTTTCATCATGAGCTTATCTGAGATCAGTTTTCCCCACCCAAGATCAAACCTTTGCCATTGCAGGTACTGGTTTCAGGTCAGTGACAAAGTACAACCTATACAACACCATTTATGACCCCAGCAGCCACCAACATCTCACCTCCTCCCAAGATCTCCCATTTTCCAGCCACAAAGCGACAGGAATCAAGGTCTGCTTGACAAGCTAAAAAACTTCAGGAACTAAAAAAAAATATTACACAGAAACCATGCCGTCTGCGGAGAAACTAGCACATTTCTTGTCAAGTGCTGCTTTATGTGCAGCTGGAGTGGTTGTATTGGGTTTTGGGATGTCGACGGATTGGGCCGATGCCGTCTTGGACTGCGCTCCGCCCGGGAGTGAAGTGTTCAATGGAACCTCTAGTCTCGAAACTGGCCTTTTCAATGGCACAGAAACCAAAATCAGATGCCCCAGGATTGACTCACCTGGAAAACCAGTTATCAGTAAGCTTCAAATAAGACTTCAACTCATTTTCTACATGCTAGATTATGCAGTTTTACATTATATATGTTTACATATAATTTATTGCCTTTTTAAACACGTTAAAAATAAATTTGATAATTTAAATAAATTAAATAAAATAACAATTAATTAAATAAGCTGAATTGTTTTTAAAAAATGAAAATAATTATAATTTAGTCAACCTTAAAATGTATGAACAATGCTAGATAACAAAATATTATACAGTCAGCATTTATTTTAATGAATCATTTTATGCAAAAAAAAAAAGTACAAAAAATATGTTTGTTGGGTTGCAAATGATAACCTATACTCTTCACTCTCAGGATAAAAAGGTACAAATGCTGTCACTGGGATTATGGCTTTTCCAAAGGTACAAATATGTAACATTAAGGTACTAATATGTACACTTCAGGTACTAAAATGTACATTTAAGGTACATATATGCACCGTTTAGGGGTAAATAAGGTACAAATAGGTACCTTTTGAAAGGGTATCACACCTGTGACAGCTTTTGTACCTTTTTTTCTGAGAGTGTTCAAAACTAAGACAAACAGTATTGTGCCACATTGTGGTTGAGAAATGTGAGTGGAAAGTGATCCTCTAGATCTGTGTGATCTGTAGAGGAACTGACTTAATACATCCACTAAAAATGACCAAAAACACCAGCTGATTAATAGACAATGAGCAAAAACGATGATGGAAAAAATCCTGCAGCACCTGAGTGCAGATGCCGTCTGTTTTGATATTTTGTTATCTAAACACATTCATATATTTTTAAATGTGGCGTAAGTGTCTACATACAGTTTTGGGCTGACTGTTTATCATATTAATACCAAGAAGCACAATGGAAATAAATGAAAAGCTAGAACTAAGATGACCTTTGGAATCTGTAGGAATTTGAACCGCCAATCCATAAAAATCACATGACCGTTTTATGTCTGGAATACATCAAAGGTTATGCTATTTTATGTCAAATGACATATTTTATGTAAAAAATCAACGTTTCATGCAATGACCTCATAATATACAGGTACTGTATTTTCTCCTTCTCTCTGGCACTTAGTGTTCAACCGTCTGGCGAAATTAGCAGGCGCTCCGATCATCCTGCACGCTCTGGTTGTCATCCTGTTGGCTCTGGCTCTTTTGGGGTCTGCAGGCAGTATTCTGGTCACACTGTACAACAGTTTCAGTAACCCATATCAGACCTACATGGGACCAATAGGACTGTACACATGCAGTGGACTCAGTGGTGAGCAAACACTCACTCACACCAAGACATTTGAATCTCAAACCCTATTTGGCTTGCATTTGACCTCTTCGTTTTAATTCTTCATTTAACTATTTTTAAATGTCTAAAACTTTGGCTAAAGGTTTAAATGAGTGTAAAAGTCATCCCAAGTCCTTTGGGTAAATTTGTGGTCACATTTACACAGTTACTCATCTAAATTTCACGTGCAAAATCCAGTCATTCCAATAGTATTGTATGGAAGCCCATTTCTGCCACGGAATATAAAAATTAAAAAAAGGTAACTCCAACTTTCTGTCTCACAATTTAAACTGAATTCAGAATTGCGAGATATAAATTGACTTTCTATATCTTGCAGTTCTGACTTTATATCTGACAATTCTGTGAGATAATTTTTTTCTCAGAATTGTTTTTTATAGAACTTTTTAATGAACTGCAATACATAAACCCACAATTCTGAGATTAAAAATTCTAAATGATCATTTTAAGTTTATATTTCACATTTCTGAGTTTATATCTTATATCACAACTCTGAAGGGGGGGGGGGGGAACCACTTTTCTCAGAATTGCAAAATATAAACTCAGAACTGCAATATATAAAGTGCAATTCTGAAAATAAAAGTCATAATTATGATATATAAACTTAATATTTTCCAAGTTAAACTTTTCTCCACAGAAGTCCGAGTTATAAACTGTGAATTTATATCTAGCATACTAAATTCTGAGTTTATATCACAATTCTGAGAGCAAAAAAAAATAAAAAATAATAATAATAATAATAATAAAACAAAATAAAATAAAATAATAATAATAATAATTTTTCTTCAGATTTACGTGAAAAAAGTCAGAATGGTGAGATATAAACTCATAATTGTAAGATTTCTTTCCATTCCAAGTTTATATCTCACAATTCTGAATTAATATCTTACATTTCTAAGGAAAATACATATATATTTTTCTTCAAAACTGCAAGAAAAAAGTCAAAATTGTAAGACTGAAAATTTTTTATCTCGTGGCAGAAACAGGCTTCAGTATGACTGTGAGTATCTCATGAGGGTGAAAACGTTCATGCAGATTTCCCTCATGTTCAAGTTGGTCCCCCAAATTCAGTCCATCATACATCTACTCTATTGATTCTAATAGGTAGTTTTGTGCGTGGGAAAGTTTGCTAATTTGTCTTATCTCTTGTCCAGTATGTGTAGCCACCCTGGCGCTGATCCTGTACGTGTCAAATGCCTACCTGGGCGAGATGTTCCAGACGCTGGTGAAAGCAGATGAGGCCAATGTGAAGTTGAGGGATCCAAAAATTACCCTAAAGGCAGGGTTCTTTCTCCTGATACCGTACATCGGCGTCAACTTGCTGGCCATCCTCGTGGTCTATCTGTACGTCCACGCCGCGTACACTCGCCGCAAAGAGCAGGAGAAACCAACGGAGGATGCGCCCAAAGAGATCATGATGTACTAAAGCCAAAACACAGCAAAAATCTGTTTAACAGGCGATGATTTTCAGACTGGAGCTGAACTGA
The DNA here is from genome assembly GCA_039654775.1 of Spinibarbus caldwelli. Taxonomy (NCBI): domain Eukaryota; kingdom Metazoa; phylum Chordata; class Actinopteri; order Cypriniformes; family Cyprinidae; genus Spinibarbus; species Spinibarbus caldwelli. The sequence goes on along the minus strand of CM077257.1, from coordinate 4,084,937 downwards.
GTCCAGTAAAACTGCCACATTAACTGTGAAGTGCATTGCCAAACTGAACTTAGCTGAATTCTGTTTGCCACAAAATTGTATTAGTCATAGGCTATACATACAAAGCCTTAAGAAGTATTTGGACTCTTAAGTCACACTTTAAAAAAGTCATTGCATTAGATCAGAGTGTCTCAGATGCTTTTTGTGTTCGTTAGCTGTTTTGCTTGTGCTGTTTCTTTAAAATGAATGCCTTTTGTTTTCATATTGATTTATCTAATGCATGTTTTAAGTGTGACTTATGTGTTCGAATATTTTTATGGGACACTAAATATATTTTATTGCACTTATGTTTAAGAACATTACCATCAAAATATTGTAAAAATGTTTCAGAAATGTCATTTATTTGTCTAGCTTTTCTACTAAGAATCTAAAAATCATGTGCATGATGTGTAACTGGTTAATAAAACAGTTCAAATTTACTTCTTTCAGTTCCTCTAGACTTTAAGCCAATCTAATACTTTTTTTTTTTGCATATTTTATTGCAGAGATGTGAAAATATTTAGCTCTTATTCTATTTATCTGTTTATGCATCAAATATTATATATGAGAAAAATTGTCTCATTTGCTGTTTTTTTATAATAAACTGTCAATATATTACAATTCCTCTGTTTCATACATTCCTCAAATATTATGTAAATATTGCTGTAATTATTTAGTACAATAATAAATTTTTTTAGAGTGATGATGATTTTGAGTTCAGTTTTTTAATATATATATATATATATATATATATATATATATATATATATAACTAATCAAAGAGACCCAGTAAGACCACTAAAAAATACCTGCAAAAAATTATTGCTCATTCACTGATTTATTAAGTATTTTAAAACCTGACTAATAAAATCTAATGGCTCACTAAATTACACCGACAGATTATGATATAAGAGATTATATCCTATTATAGGACTGTCAGGTCATGGTGAGTCACCGTATGACGTCATTTTCCATCACTGCATTAGATGAACCTTTGACCCTTGGACTTTGTGAATATTGTGTATTATTCACTGATAAGACATGCAGGAGTGTGACCTGGGTTTCATCCAGCAGGGGGCAGCAGGAGTGTGTTTATCCAGCTCTCTACTGCCACCCTGCAAGGAGGAAACTCATGATTTCTGAAAAAGGAAAAGTCTTTCTTTATTTTGAAATACTTAAAACTAAAACTTAAACAAAAAAGAAAAAAAAAATTCTTGAAATTAAATAAATATTCACTGAAATAAAGTAAAACTTACAATTATTTCAATTTTATTTTATTTTTTTTTTCTATTTTTTTTTTTTTTCTCATTTTCTAATTTTGCCTTCAAATATTTTTTATGGGCCACTGCATATATTTTAGCTCACGTTTAAGAACAATAACATCAAAACATTGAAGTATTAAAATAACTACAATTAAATAAACTAAAATTAATAGATAAAAAGTCATAAAAACTATATAGACATATTTATAATAATGACAAAAAAATTACAGACATTATCCAAAATTAGAGTGAAAACAGAAAATATAAAAATAAAATCTAACAAAAAATTATAAAAGTATATCAAAGATACTAAAATAACTCTGACTCAATGCAATACCCAAAATTACATTTCTATTTCCAAGAAATCTGAGCTAAAAAGATATTTTTCACTAAATATTTAAAAAAAAAAAATTACAAATTGTGTGTGTGTGTGTGTGTGTGTGTGTGTGTATGTGTGTGTGTGTGTGTGTGTGTGTTTGTATACTGTATATACACTGTATTCATATCCATAAATACATACATACATATATATATATATATATATATATATATATATATATATATATATGTGTGTGTGTGTGTGTGTGTGTGTGTGTGAGTGTGTTTGTATACTGTATATACACTGTATTCATATCCATACATACATACATACATATATATATATATATATATGTGTGTGTGTGTGTGTGTGTGTGTGTGTGTGTGTGTGTGTGTGTGTGTGTGTGTGCGTGCGTGTGTGTGTGTGTAGTGCATCCGGAAAGTATTCACAGCACTTCACTTTTTCCACATTTTGTTGTTATGTTACAGCCTTATTCCAAAATGAATTAAATTCATTATTTTCCTCAAAATTTTAAAAACAATACCCCATAATGACAATGTGAAAGAAGTTTGTTTGAAATCTTTGCAAATTTATAAAAAATTAAAAACGAAAAAAATCACATGTACATGAGTATTCACAAAATTGAGCTCAGGTGCATTCTGTTTCCACTGATCATCACTGAGATTTTTTACAAGATTTTTTTGAAGTTTTTACAACTTGATTGGAGTCCAAGTTCAGTTGATTGGATATGTTTTGGAAAGGCACACACCTGTCTCTCTCTCTCTCTCTCTCTCTCTCTCTCTATATACGAAATATGTTGTACTGCTATTCATCCTAAATTTGGTATAATTTCACTATTTGAATTATTTTCTCCATTGAATTAATCACTTCTGCTAAATTAAAGAACGTAAATATGCATAAACAGTATATGTCCATGTACAGCAATTGATTCTCAGATATGAAGTGCATTTCGGGGAATTTTAACTAAACTTTCCTCCTCCAAATCATCAGAAATTTGAGCTGACGCCACAGTCAAACTCAACCTCGCTCTGAACTCAACCTGATTCAACACGTACTCACCTGGTCCACGTTAGAACTTTTGACATAAAACATCTCAACTAAAGCTTTAAATACGAAGCTATCGGCTGTCACCACCATCAACACCAGCTCTATTCATAACCCTGAACTTCTGAGGGACTCCAAGACCGATTTAATGGCTCAGAAACATATTTAACATTGATGCATCAAGGTTACACTAAATAACTTATCCTAATATATAACATATTCGGATATAAACTGTGATGAAATGTAACAAATTTATATGCACTGTACTTTTTCTTCACTGTAAAAAGTGGTAACCTGCAATTGATGCCTATTTATTAACTGATTTAACCCATAAAAATTAAATTTGTTGGTATAAATTAACGTATTTAGGTTGATTTGAATATTTATGACTTAAGATGTTACCATTTGTAGGTTACTATTTTTTTTTTTTTCAGTAGTCAAATTCTAAATATTTTTATAACACATTTCTGATGATTAAATGTCTATTTGTGGTTTAAACAAAGAGCTAAAGATTTAATAATGTCCATCAGGGTTGTCCATCAGCTTTAACATTTTCAAAAACTTTATAAATGTTTGGACAAAACGTTCTTAAAGTAATGTTTATGGAATGTTCTGATAAATTTATTAATATTTGATATACGTTCTCATAACGTTGAGAGAAAACTATCTGAGATCAACATTCTTAGAATGTCTATATGATCTTGATTAACGTTCAAGATTAAAAAAAAAACTTTTTTGTAAACTTTAAATAACATTCTAAACATGACATGAAACTGACATTTTAACGTTCTTAGAATATCACAAATAAACTTTCAAATAATGTCACATTTTGGCTGAAAACAAAGTTAGTAGAATACTGTTTAAATAACTTTATAATCATGACAAGAAAACTGGATATTTTAACATTTTAGAAACATCAAAACCATGTTCCCACAATGTTTTTATACCTTAAATTTGTTACCTGGGATATTAAAAAACTGCAGGGAAAATAATAGGTTTTGAAATGACTATTATTCTATGTATATAAATGTTACAGTATCACTAATTTAGAAGCTCAGTAACTTTCTGGTCTGATATTTGGCTTTTCAATATATCAAAGTAAATCGAAAGAAATAGAATACAAATGATATCGATCACAGCGGGGTGTCAGTTTACCCTCTTTGTGGGGATTATGTGGACGCTCACGCGTGACGTTTCTCAAATGCTGGACTTCAATGGGAATCTCTCAGAGGCGTTTGGTATGCAAACACAGAGTGAATTACATCAGGAATGGAGGATTATCTCTTCTCCTTTATTCCAGGCCTTTCTCTGGCTCTCTCTGAGTCTCGGTCAGCGGACAGACTACTGAGTTCGGGTCACTCGGAGGGTGTGAATGGACTAACGAAAGACCCTCTGTAGAGCTGAAACACAATTCCCCCCCCTAAACCTGTGTCAGAGAGGTGACACACACACACACACACACACACACACCTGTGCCTGCAGGGCATATGCACACAAATATGCACACATACTCTAACCCCTAACCCTAACCAACTATATAACACCGCAAATTCACACATCAAGTGACCCCTATTTGAATGCTTAAAATGTATGAATATTATTGCATTAAATAAAAAAGTGCACTCAAATGCTGCAGGATCTTTTCTCTGCACCAACTTAATTTTTGCTCAGTCTTATTTAATCAGATGGTGTTTTGGTGATTTTGAGTGGATGCAAAGTCATTTCTCCCTTAATTTGGATAGGCGTCTTAGAGTAACAGGTGTAGAGAATCACATTAACTATTAACATAATACTGCACAAACATTAAGTCACACAATAATTTCACTAATAATTTGGTCTTCATTTTCAACTCCAGATTTATTGTTTTACCATTTTAAAATATTTCAAGGAAGTTTTTGCAATGGGTTGAGGTCATGCAAACCAGTACACCTAGCACAGATGTTTATTTATTTTTTTAAATTATTTGCAATATGTTCATCTATAATGTCAAGTATTTCATTTATGTTTTATTTTTTATTTTATTTCTTTACTAACTTATTTATTTTATTTTTATTACTTCTGTTCACAAGTAACTATTTACCGGTAAAATATATGTGCAAAAACATATCAAAACACTGTTTAAACATACGTATGCATGTGTATAATTTTTCTTTTATTAAAATAATTTAAAAAAAGAAAAAAAAAAAGAAAATAAAAATATTTGTAAAAATTTAAAAAAAAGTGAAAATGCAAATAAATAAATAAATAAATGCCCAATGTTTAGGCATAATTTATATTTATGATGCTCAAACCTTAGCTAAGGGACTCTGTTCCTCTGAACATAAAATATGATGACAAGAACATGCTGATGCCAAATCCATATGAATGTTTTGGCCACCATACACACACATTCATAATCCAACATCCTAAACTTTCCACCCTGAGCAAGATTTACAGCATGAGAGTGAGAAGTGATCTGAAATGGGGATTCCCATTCACACACCGGGCCTGCGACTGGATGCGGGGGAGACAGGCAGGAACCAGCGCTTATCTCTGCCATTAATCTTCATTTGTCAGAGAGGGCAGAGCATGAAGGGGTGGAGAGAAGGAGGGAGCGAGGAGAGAAGAAGAGAGAATAATTATACCCTTGCTGTTCCATTATGGTGTCATTCTTCAGTTAACATCAGATAAGATCACACCTCGAGCCATTTCTCCACTTTAGCCTGCTCTTTCTCTCACACACACCTGAACAGGCTGACAGAGAGAGCGGCTGTGTTCCTATTCAGCTGTCTACTGTCTACACAGGCAACTGTCTGCTAAGGCAACATCCTAATTAAAATGGCACTTAAGGGACTAGATCACAATTGATTTCAATAGAACTGTCATGTTGCTAAGATAATGACACAATGCTTTATAATCTATATTATTCATGTATCATATATATATATATATATATATATATATATATATATATATATATGAAACATAAATTATATACCTTTAAATGCCTTTAAATGCTCCCTTGGTAAGCAGCTCACTAGGGTTTGGAGCAAACCCAGTTTCTCACACTGGCGACCTGAAAAAGAGCTCACGACTGGAGGAACTGGAAGTTAACCTGTCAAACTCCACCTATTCACCAATCTCCACTGCACATCTCAGTTTATCTTCCCCAGCGATTATCTTACAATTCACCATGATTAAGTGCACATCTGACCCCAGATCAGCGTCACGAGGCACGATATGTCAGAGCCACTGGTTGACTGGTGCAATCACAGGTTAATGTTAAGAGCTGTTGTCCCCTTCGGCAGGCCGGCGAGCGCGGAGGACGCCACACTGGCAGCTGCTGTGATTGATGAAGAGAGTACGGGCCACTTTCTCTGAGCTGAGCTCTTAACTGACCATTTGATGGATAAAGACTCTGACTGCACAAGTAAAAAAAAGTCCCATGACAGGAGGATATTATACTGCCCCCCGGTGGTGCAGCTCTTACGGTTTATACTGTATTTGCACACAGCCTGAGGGACTGCTAATGAGAGGCAATGGGTCTACAAATGAACTCTAAAAAGACAGCCATAGAACTGTCAAGAGGATAAACACAGGCAATTACCTGAGATGACTTTACTTCTGTTTCTCTACACAAGACCCAGTTTTGTAAAATCACATTTATTTAAAAAAAAAAAAAAAAAAAAAAGACACCTGGGTAAATAATGCATGGGCTTAATATTTCCCATATGTGACCCTTGACCACAAAACCAGTTATAAGTCTTATGGGTATATTTGTAGTAATAGCCAACAATACATTGCAAGCGTCAAAATAATTGATTTTTCTTTTATGCCAAAAATCATTAGGATATTAAGTAAAGATCATGCTCCATGAATATATTTTGTAAATTTCCCACTGTAAATATATCAAAACTTACTTTTTGATTAGTAATATGCATTGCTAAGAACTTCATTTGGACAACTTTAAAGGCGATTTTCTCAATATTTTGATTTATTAGATTGCAGATTTTCAAATAGTTGTAACTCAGCCAAATATTGTCCTGTCCTAACAAACCAATAGAAAGCTTACTTATTCAGTTTTCAGGTGATGTATAAACCTCAATTTAAAAAAAATAAATAAATTAAAAATGACCCTTATGACTGGTTTTGTGGTCCAAGGTCACATATACTGTAGGACAGTCCCTAATCATATGTATTACAATTGGGAGTATTACTTGGCATGTGTCCTGCACTGTTTGTGCTACAGACAGAAATGCTTAGCAAGATACTAGTAAACATCTTAGTAACCACATAACAATGCAACCAGCACTTAAAGATAGTTTTAAATGACACTAGTAATTCAATCCTGCAGTTTCCATAATTTTCATCCTCACTGATGAATGCTTCTCTATGGAAGCTTGATTCTGCCAAAGAATAAAAAATAAAAAAATCAGTGAAAATAACTTTTTTTATCATATAACTCACACACACACACACACACACACACACACACACACACACACAAATATATATATGTAGCATGCATATATACACTCTGAATTCTGAGAAAACAGTCAGAATTGTGAGAATTTTACTCAGAATTCTGAGTTTACATATCACAATTCTGAGAATTCTCTCTTAGAGAACGAATGACAGAAAAAAGTCAGAACTGATAGAAAAAGTTTTTCTCACAATTTGGAATTCTCAGAATTCTCAGAAATTCCAATTCTCAGAATTGTGAGATATAAAATCAGAATTATAGATGTTACCTCACAATTTCAGGGGAAAAAGTCAGAGAAAAAATTTGCAGAATTCCAATGTTAAATCTTGCAATTTTGAGTTTATATCTCATAATTCTGACTTTTTTTCCTCTGAATTCTGAGGTTGCATCTTTCCACCACGGAACAAAAAAATAACATAATTGTGACTTAATTACGAGTTAATGTCTAGTAAATCTGAGTTTATATCTCACAGTTCTGAGAATTCTGAGTATTCCGAATAGTGAGGAAAAATCTAAAATGTGAGATAAAAAGTTACAACTATCTATCTATCTATCTATCTATCTATCTATCTATCTATCTAAAGTGAATTTCTTTACATTTCTATTTGATTTTAAGTCTTTTATTTAGCTTCCTGTTTGCTACACGGATTCGAATTCAAGTAAAATTTGGGAAAACACAAACCAAATTCAATTGTGAACAGTCTTTTAAAAAATGTACGTTTTTAAGATCCCAATTAGCTGTGTGAATGTAATGTTTTCATTGGCTGTATTAAACTGTTGCGGCATTATGCTCACACTTAAACTGACAATGATACTCTAGCTTACTGTGAAAACTGCCCTCAGTTCCCACTCAAAAACCATCTTTGTATGTGGTGCAGCACATCTTTACTCATTTTCGGCTGTCAGTCGCGTGGTAACCGAAGCCGTAGGTGATGGGTTGGCGTTTGAGATGAAAGCCGAGGTCGTCACTGGAGCGAGACGCTCTTTCAGAGATCACAGACCTGACGGTGAAACTGAGAGGGTGATTCTCTTCTCTCCTCCACACGCGAGATCTCGCTCTCTCTCCCAGATCTCAAACGATGGGCGGATCCCATGGACGATCTCAGAACGATATCATGGGGTCCATTTCAAATGCATTTCAACAGTTCTAGCAGCAGGCATCTCTTCACACTCAGCACAGGTGTCAGTTTGGTGAAATACTGTTGGTGCACCGAACGCTCCGGTTCGTCATGCTACATCTCCGGTCCATAAAATCCATAAAACATATCAGCACTGTTTGACATCTCAATGTGATGTCAGGCTTGACGGATTCTCTCAGGGTTCACTCGCAGCAGATGGATAAAAGAACAATGTGTTCTCATCCTGAAAGAGCTTGGGTGCAAAGAGCTTTTCAGTAATGGTTTTACAATGGACACAAGTTAACAACGTAAAGCTGATATTTGTATATTTGTGTGTGTGTATATATATATATATATATATATATATATATATATATATATATATATATTACATATAATAGGCCTATTTAAAATCTATCTATCTAGATAGATAGATAGATAGATAGAAAGATAGAAAGATAGAAAGATAGATATAGAAAGATAGAAAGATAGATAGATAGATAATTTGGTCATTAATTATTATAATTAATTTGATTTAAATGGATTTTTTAATTATGTAAATTTATTAATCATATTCAATATGGTAAATAACCACATTATATTGATCATTTATTTTATTTTAAATGTATTTCTTTTTATATTTAATATTTAATGTGTTAAATTATATTTATTTTATATTTTACATATTTGTATTATATATTTAATATATTATTGGATTTGTATTATTATTTGTTCATTTATTATTAATTGTATTTAATATATTTTTGGGACCATGGTCTTCAAAGTGTGTGTGTTTCCTGTTCTTGAGTGCAGACAAAAATGGAAACAAAGGACGATCCCAAAAACAATTATGCATCTTATAAATATAAATATAAATAATATAAATATAAATATAAATAAAAGCCCAGTTTTCTTACGTGTCCTCTTTGCAAAGGAATTGCAAAGGAATTTTCAATGATCATGAAATCTGCCATATTAAAAAGTCATATTATTAATATGCAATCAATATAGTTCAATTTGAAGCATTTGTGCAATGTGCTTATGCATTCCAGAATGAAATACCACTGTTGAACCTCCTGGAATTACTTTTCAGTAAAAATTAAATGCTCTTCCTGTCATTCCAGTTCAAATCTCAATTCAACTTATTGAAACTTCCTGGAAGTTCAAATTCATATTCATGAATTGATTCTGAATTTGGCATAGGCTGCTAGGATGTTTTGGGTGGTTTCTTCCTATAGGTGTTTTCCAAAATTAGTCAAACAAAAAGTTTCATTGCTTAGAAATATAAAAAAGCACTGCTGATCTGGCCTGACCTCACGCATTGACGTCTGAGACACAGAGGTTGAGAGGTTTCTGAGGAAAAGCCGTATCGGGTTCCTTGTGTCCCTCCGGGTTAGCATGAGGTGGTTTTTGGACGGCGCTGTAATTTGTCGTGTTGTCTGTGGATAATTGCAGGTTTGTATTATGTCTGTGGCTGAGAAAGGCGCGACGAAGGCGTCTTAGTCAACAGAGGAAGCTCTGAACGCATGAAAAGCACACGGGTGGCTTTTGTGGTTAAATTTGTGGAAAGATGATGTGATGAGTGATACTATACTATATCTCTGACCATGAGACGAGTCTGCAGTCTCCTGCTCAAAGACTGGAGAAAATATAAATATAAATATATTTTATATAAATATATAATAAATATAAATAATGTCTAAAACTGTGCTCTGATAATTAAACTTGCAATCAAAAGTCAACTTACACATTCAAATTGACTAAATCAATTTGAGCTCAAACATTTTTTATTCTTTTTAAATATATACTAACTATTGTCCTCTGATTTTCTAATATACTGAAGTGTGAAATCAAAAGTCAGAGAACTAAATATGAATTCAATAATTTCTAATCAAATTCTTGTAAGATAAAATGATATGAACTGTTATTCACATTAATTTTAAATGTCCATAATCAACAATTGCTTCTATTTTTACCTCTTGTCTCAGAAAAAAAAGGTACAAAAGCTGTCACTGGCACAGTACCTTTTCAAAAGATACATCTTTGTACCATATTTACCTCTATAGGGGGGCATATTAGTATCTTAAAAGTACATATTAATACCTACTTATTTGTACCTTTTGAAAGCAGACCACTCCAGTGACAGCTTTTGTACCTTTTTTCTTAGTGTGTAGCAGATTTCAATCAATTTCTCAGTCATCTGAGAAGCTGATACTCCAATTTAACATAACTGAGATCTCTATTAGGTCTCCTGGGCGAATTTTCTTTGATTAAAATGTTGTGTTTCACAACAGCTGTCAGAAGTCTGATGACTGATGATCAGACAGTTTGTTTTAGCGTGAAGCAGTTAACCTCAAGACCTCAGCAACACAACGCCATGAGCACAAAACCATGTACATACACCAGGATAAAACACCGCTGGAAGGTTTTAAGAAGAATTCAAGGCAGATGGCAAGAATGAGCAACAGATAGTTTCTCATGGTTTGTGTCGATCTATCACCTGCTGATCGGTGTCAACACTGATGAGGAAGAGGCGATCAGAGAGCGCTGCTAAAGACAGACAGAGCGGATCGTCTTGCCACAGCCATTGTAAGTGTCCATTCACAGAGCACTTAACGCAGGACTGCAGTCAACAGGTGGGCGTGTCGCCTCGGCCCCGGGGCCACTCTCAGCCCTCGTCTTTTGTCATCCCTCTATCCTTCTATCTGTCTGTCTCTCAGCCCCACGCTCAGATATTCGCCTGGAGCGCAGTCACTTCCTCAGCATTCCTCTCTACTCGACTGCGCCCAGTAAAAGACCCTCATGAGGAGGAGTGAGAGGGGAGAGGGGCCCCGATTGGACCCACAGCTCACCTGAGTATCCATGTCTTCTGATCTGACCCCCATCTGGAGGGGCATCAATTCATCTTCAGGAAATGGAAACGGACAATCTGTCAACAATCGCCTTGTTTAATAATATATTTTTCTGACCCTCAATAAAATTTTGATAAAAATGAACTCTTAAAAAATGTAAAGGTAAGTTCTTGAGTTGCTGTATGAGTCTGGAGATACATTTGTGTGTGGTTGTGGGTGTGTGTTTATACATATGTCTTCTGTTTGTCTCTCCCTCTCCCTCTCTCTAAATATAATTTGAATTTTATATACAAACATATAATTTTATATATACATTTTAATTAATGTAAATATATTTTTTTAATTGATGTAAAATAATGTTCTAATTTTTTATAAAGTAATTAAATAATTTTAAAAAGTAAAATTACTATTTAAAACACACACACATACACACACACACACACACATATATACTGTATATATGTGTGAGAGGGAGACCTACATTTTAATTTAATTTTACAAAATACCTACATTTTAATTTAAAATATTTTACTATTTAATGTATTTATAATTAGCTTTTATTTTTTAATAATCAATTAAAATTAATAATTAAGTAATTAGTAAATTATATATTATAAACCAGTTGTAATTAAAAAAATATTAAATTATAAATTATTGATAAAATATGACACAAATTACACCTAACCCATTATTCCATTTTTCCATAAAGCATACATATGTATACACACACACACACACACACACACATATACAGCTTTATTATATGTGTGTGTGTGTGTGTGTGTGTGTGTGTGTGCGCGCATGTGTATAAATTCTAAAATAATTATTAAAATTTATTAATAATTATTCAAAATTAATTAAATATGTTTTCAATATATCATTTATATGAATCTAAAGAAAGAAAATTAAGAAAATACACAACCAAGATCACTGAACAAGAGGATGGTCACTGCTACAATCTATCAAATTCTCATCAAATGAAACCAAGTGCTAAGGAGCTGAAAATTTTCTCAAGAGCACACTCTCTCATTTTACATTCAGTACCCAAAAGCTCCTCATCAAATAAACGCCAGGTGCTGAGACAGAACGATATGTGCTGTATGTGTTTTGATAGCCCAGGCAGATGCTGCATCTTCACCATGTGTCCGTCACAAAGATGTGGGTGTAAACTGTGACTGGCATGCAGCGGATGGCCCTGCTAGGCCCCGCGGCCTCCTCTCTGGGCAGGACGGGGCTGCGGCAGCCATCCTATGGTGTCAGTGTGATCTATGAATGCTGTAACCTGACCTGAGCTGCAGCAGGGATGGAGGGATACAGAGACATTCCAGCCTCTCACGGGCCCTCAGAGCTCTATAGGGGCCACTGGTGCTCACTGCAAACATGCCAGTCACTCCAACTGAGATTAATCACATGAAAGACCAACTGCATTTCAAAGTTTTTTTTTTTTTTTTTTTTTTTTATATCAAGATTTTTTTTTTTTCTGTCCCCTAGATTTTAATTTAACATTTTAATATTGAACCACACACTATTAAAAAATTAAATGGTTGTTTTATGGCATTTATTTTATTTCAGCAACATTATGGCATTTATTTTATTTTAGCAACATGTAATTCAAATTTAATTTTTCTTTTATTCCAATTTTATTTCTCAACTGCATGCATTCAAAAGATATTTAAAATTACAACACTAAACCAGATTATTCAAATATTTGAAAATTTACTGACACTTTTTATTTTAGTAATATGTCATTTAAAATGTTTTATTTTATTTTATTATTTTATTTTATAATTTCTGACCTGCATGAGAATCAGTAAGTCAAAACATATATAAAATTACAAAACCAAACCAAATTATTCAAATATTTGAAAATTTGCTGACGCTTTTGACTGAGTGGTAATTCAAGACAACAGTTATGCAAATTATTCCCTCCTTTTTGTTTAAAATTTACATCTAACAACAGAACAGGGTGAATTCAGATTCACTGGCCATTTTTAACATGAGATAACTGTCAAAACACTGCCTAATTTACCTGAATTTACCCTATATAGTCCTATTAACTCCTAATCAGTAAATGACAACATCGGCAACAAAACATGTATTTTTAAAGAAGGTTTTTCATTATGCTTTTTAATTATGATTATTGCTTAATTTATTTTAGTTTTTAAAAGCCTGACTCCACAAATACTATAGCTTTGTCTCTATATTGTTCTTTTTTAAAAAAAAATAAATAAATAAAAATAAAAATAAACAAATAAATGCTAATATATAAAAAGACTAGACATTGAAGAGGAAAAGAATGAAAAGGAGTGTAAGATGTAAGAATTTCATGCCTGAGGATGTAAACACTCCCTCTTGTTGTGTTCATTCATGTTTTTCCTGAATGACGGGCAGCTGTGCCATGAGTTACTGTCTTAAGATGGTGAGCCTCTCAATTATGTCATCATTTCAATTGCTCAGCATTTACACCAACTGCAATGGGGGGAAAAAGTATGCAAATCAAGAGATTTTGCCAAAAGTACATAATTTTGCCTTTCTGCAGAGAAATCTAAAATGATAATAAGGCACCTCTGAACAAAAGAAACAGTGCGTCTCGTGCTGTGGTTGAAGCAGTGCTATAAAAGGCCAGCAGAGGGTCCTGTTGAGCTCTGTGTCACAGCGTGTGTGATGCAGCATGACTGTTACAGTAGGGCTGCAAAAAATCAAAACACTATAAAACTGGAGAGCTATGGGAACGATCATCTCTCACAGCCTACAGGTGATTTATCTCGACAGACGAACACGGCCAGGCGTCAAACTAACCACAACACAACTCCAACTTTCCTTTCCTTTGCAAAGTTTCAATTGGATTTTAATCCTGTACCTGCATGATCTGAAACTGTATAAATCAACAAATAAATAACGTTATGACAACATATTCATGTTATGGGGGGAGCAAATGTCACAATTTATCAATCAACTAATAACTGAAAATTTGGATGGGGCATTTTGATTACAGGCCTGCAACAATAAGTAGCCTAATATTCTCAGTGCACAGGAGATATGACTCCTGCATGTTTGTTTGTTGTGCTTGATGAGAGTCTCTTAGTGGCGAGATGAAGTGAGTTCAGTAGGTGACTCCAAACATTAGTTCTTGTAATGGTTAATCCTGTTAGACTGACAGCAGTTCTTCGGCTCCTCGGCTGCGGGGAACCAGCTCAGCTGTCAATCCACATCCAACTCAGCCGCAGCTCCAGGAGTCACGCTTTCTAGAACCAAACCCATTCTCTCGTAGACTCTATAGGCTGTCAGTATGGCCTACTGAAGCATTAGACTGTAACAAATTAATCTAGAAATCATATTTCACATTAGAGTATTTAGAAAACTACAAACTTGTCAAACACAAATCTCATAGAGAGCCACATTTCATTACCAAATCAATTCAAGAGGATAAATATGAAAAATATGGCACTTTTTGTGTTGTGAAAGCTGTTTCATATTGACTTTAAGCATGCAACCAATACCAATCTCTCTTACATATATCAGCTTCATGAACAATCAAATCTCAAATGCATCAAATTGTAATGTGTGTAACAGATGCTACTTTGGGTTCAACAAAGAGTAAAGCTGAACATTAATAAATCTGGGCAAAACATTTAAAAAAAAAGAAAAAAAAAAGATATTATTCAGTGAGGTGAAAAAACTGAACTTTGAACTTTATTAATTCCCAGGTGTAAATGAAAATTATATATTTTTTATATTATTAAAATATTACAACCACTAAAATATCTTTATAATTATAAATACTAAATGCAATATAATAAAATTATATATATATATATTTTTACACTTTTCATTTAAACCTGGACATTAATAAAGTTCTCATTTCTTAAATAAATTATAATATAAATAATAAATCAATATTTTTTTATTATGTATATTATTTAATAAAAACATTAAAATATAAACATAATAATGAAATTAATAATAACAATAAAAATGTATAAAATATTAAAATATATAGTATACAAATTATAACAAAAATATAAGATCCTGTACAATGTCAATAAGCAAATATAAGAACAACTGAATGAAAAATAACTAATCATAACTAAACATAACTTTTGACTCAACTTTTTATGTTGTTTACATAACTTGAAATTAAAGACTAAATTACATCAAAAAAATAAAAAAAACAGTGCCAACAGAGGCATTTCCAGATGCGTCTCTGATGTTTGGACTCCACTGAATATACAGGAGAAACAAGGAAAACAATGGTATTGGTCCTAATTCTGAGATGTTCTTCTGTGTCGGTTCATCTGCTCTGATAATCTTTCCACAGCTGTTGCATATAAAGCATCTTTGTTTCTGCAGTGACTGATGCTTCTCAGCTTCTAAACATGAGTGTGCTGTCAGTCAGGATTCACATGCGTCCCACCACCTCCAGCTTCAGGTTTCTCTGGCATGTCTCGCTCTCGCTCAAGCAGCTAAGTGGCCCTCTCTTTGGCTCAGCTTATCAATGGCTTTGTCCCTCAAATTTCTAGTTATTTGATCTAGTCTGTGAAAAGGCATCGGGGGAAATGAGGTATTGTCTTGTGAGCAGGTTACCTTACCTCTCACTGAGCTTTTTGCGCCACGGCAGGCGTAAACCTGCCAAAGAATCAGAAAGAACAAAGATTCCCGCTATGAGTACACGTAACCTTAGCACAATCGCCGTTTTATTTTAGGGGTTTCCTCCTACTTTTGAGAAAAAAAATAAATAAACACAACACCTTTCGCAGTCTTTATGCATGATTGATTATTTCTGAGCTGAAAGTGAAGCACACATTCATGATTTTTTTGTTTATAAAATGTAGGAAAGATGCTTATATTTTCCCATAGGAAAGAAAAATCAGAAATGAGACTTCTTAAGATTAAATCAAGAGTCTACTGCTTCTCAGATGTTCATCCTTAGAAAAAGATCCAAATAATCTCACACGTCTCAACAATGTCTCAAACTGTGCTTAGATTTTCCAAGAACCCATAGTCAGAGATCTCACAATGAGCTGAAATATTTCTCAAAGCATTCTTCCAAATTATGTGAGCTCTAACCATATCTATACTTTTACTCAATGTCAAAAATGTCAGCAATTTCAGTAGAAATATCTGAGACAAAGTTGATATTTAAAAGAAAGCACAGCTCAGAATTTCAGTTTCCTGAGATCTGAAAGAGAAAAATCTGAGCAATAAAATGTTTTCTTTTTAGATTTTACAACTTTTTATGTAAATATTATATAAATTATATGACATAAAAAAGTTTAAATGTGGATTAAAAATAGTAAAAATGTTCTAAATGTTCAAATTATCTATCAAATTACTGAGATTTTAAAGGTATATATTTTTTTAATTTGATCAATATTTTTACATTTAATATATATATATATATATATATATATATATATATATATATATACACACACATACATGTGCATCTCAATGAATTAGAATGTCGTGGAAAAGTTAATTTATTTCAGTAATTCAACTCAAATTGTGAAACTCATGTATTAAATAAATTCAGTGCACACAGACTGAAGTAGTTTAAATCTTTGGTTCTTTTAATTGTGATGATTTTGGCTCACATTTAGCAAAAACCCACCAATTCACTATCTCAACAAATTAGAATATGGTGACATGCCAATCAGCTAATCAACTCAAAACACCTGCAAAGGTTTCCTGAGCCTTCAAAATGGTCTCTCAGTTTGGTTTACTAGGATACACAATCATGGGGAAGACTGCTGATCTGACAGTTGTCCAGAAGACAATCATTGACACCCTTCACAAGGAGGGTAAGCCACAAACATTCATTTCCAAAGAAGCTGGCTGTTCACAGAGTGCTGTATCCAAGCATGTTAACAGAAAGTTGAGTGGAAGGAAAAAGTGTGGAAAAAAAAGATGCACAACCAACCGAGAGAACCGCAGCGTTATGAGGATTGTCAAGCAAAATCGATTCAAGAATTTGGGTGAACTTCACAAGGAATGGACTGAGGCTGGGGTCAAGGCATCAAGAGCCACCACACACAGACGTGTCAAGGAATTTGGCTACAGTTGTCGTATTCCTCTTGTTAAGCCACTCCTGAACCACAGACAACGTCAGAGGCGTCTTACCTGGGCTAAGGAGAAGAAGAACTGGACTGTTGCCCAGTGGTCCAAAGTCCTCTTTTCAGATGAGAGCAAGTTTTGTATTTCATTTGGAAACCAAGGTCCTAGAGTCTGGAGGAAGGGTGGAGAAGCTCATAGCCCAAGTTGCTTGAAGTCCAGTGTTAAGTTTCCACAGACCTGAACCTCATAGAGAATCTATGGGGTATTGTCAAGAGGAAAATGAGAAACAAGAGACCAAAAAATGCAGATGAGCTGAAGGCCACTGTTAAAGAAACCTGGGCTTCCATACCACCTCAGCAGTGCCACAAAATGATCACCTCCATGCCACGCCGAATTGAGGCAGTAATTAAAGCAAAAGGAGCCCCTACCAAGTATTGAGTACATATACAGTAAATGAACATACTTTCCAGAAGGCCAACAATTCACTAAAAATGTTTTTTTTTTTTTTTTTTTTATTGGTCTTTTGAAGTATTATAATTTGTTGAGATAGTGAATTGGTGGGTTTTTGTTAAATGTGAGCCAAAATCATCACAATTAAAAGAACCAAAGACTTAAACTACTTCAGTCTGTGTGCACTGAATTTATTTAATACACGAGTTTCACAATTTGAGTTGAATTACTGAAATAAATGAACTTTTCAACGACATTCTAATTTCTTGATATGCACCTGTATATATTAGTGCTATCAAACGATTAATCCAAAATACATCCAAAATTAATCCAAAATAAAAGTTTTTGCTTACATAATATGTGTGTGTACTGTGTATATTTATTATGTATATATAAATACACACACATGCATGTATATATTTCAGAAAAATGTTATTTTTATATATTAAATCAATTTATTCATAATATAAATTATATGAATATAAATATAGACATGTAAATACATGTAAATATTTTCAAAATATATATTGTATGTGTGTGTATTTATATATACATAATAAATATACACAGAACACACACATATATTATGCAAACAAAAACATTTATTTTGGATGCGATTAATCGCGATTAATCGTTTGACAGCACTAATATATAAATATATATATATATATATATATATATATATATATATATATATATATATATATACTGTATTAAAAAAAATACTGAACAAATTTTAAAAAAATATACACTTTTATTATTTAAATCAATTTAAAAATAAAATAAAAAAAAACATTAAATAAATCATTAAATAAATGTTGAAATAAATAAATAGTTAAATAAATAAATATTTTAAACAAATAAAAATTATTAATTCATTCAGTGTTTGTTTGTTTGTTCGTTCGTTCATTCGTTCGCTTGTCCGCATTAAAAATAAAAGTTTGTGTACATAATATATGTGTGTGTGCTGTTTATTTATATGTATATATAAATATACACACATACATGAATATATTTAAGTACTGTATATGTAATATATTTAAATATAAATCATATACAATGACAACATGAAGATAATGTGCCTTTTGATGGCGTTAGATAAAGCTAATGTGGCTAAACAACAGTGTATTTTACACTCCAGAAAGAGCTTGCTAATCACAGTCACATTTCTGCTGCTGTTGACAATATATACACACACAAACAAACACACACACACACACACACACACACACACACACACACACAAACTTTTAAATCTCAGTGATTTGATAGAATCAAGGGGACTAACACACATTTTACCCTTCCAGCCCTTTAAACTGGAGCAGCATGAAAGATAATAGTGTTATACATGAGAGCATCCTGTCAGCTGCTGTTTCATTAGGTGTAATTGCTCAGCAATTGCTCTGTTTATTAAAGGTGACTGCCATTCGCCAATGCGGTCAGCAATATGTGATGGAGATGATTGCTGTGTGTGTTCAGGAACATGCAGCCCTCCAGCGCTGGCCTAATAAAAGAGCTGAAGAAATTGAGCCATTACCATGTCAGACCTCCTACTATTATGACCCATTAAAAGTGCTCAACCCCTGATTCAGAGCCATTATATTTATTGAATCTAGAAACTGATTGATGTTGCTCTGGCCGAAACACCTCATACCATGAACACTTGCCCTGGCTGTGTCTAATATCATCCAGCGACCTCAGTTGTTAGGCTAGTTTTAAATTTATACAAGCCTGAATCTCTCTAAATCTGCTGATGCACAGATAGCCAACGCCTAATGAATAGGTTCTTTTCTGAACAGCAGGTATCAAATAAACAAAACAATATGTCACAAAAGTTCGAAATAACTGCAAAGTTTAGCCTATTTCTAATTTCAGACTATGTAAGATATCAGAAATAGGCCAAAGAACTTACATGAAGTTGATGTCATCAGAACTACAGTAATTCGATTCTTTTCTCAGGTTTATACATGCTTTAACAAAAAATGAAATAAAAATAAAAATTAAAAAAAATTAGCAAAAAAAGATTTTTTTTAATTACAAAAAAATACATTAAAAATTAATAATGTGGAAAAATCAATTAATTAAAAAAAACTAATAAAATGTGGAAAAATTAACTACTTTTATTTTTCATGCATATATATATATATATATATATATATATATATATATATATATATATATATATATAATTTATATATATTCCTTGAATTTAAAACAAAACAAAACACTATTTTAGAAATTATATACCATTTTTATAAATATGAATAATTTTTTTATCATGTGTTCACTCTAAATATTTTTACAATACATACAATAGCAGTTCTTAATTTATTGAAATTTTCAGACCTGTGCTTTACATTATTTTAAAAGGTGTTGATGTTTTATTCTACAAAATAATTTACACATCATGTCTCAAATGTAAATAAGTTACATAATCAACATAAGGAGTACAATTCGAAAAGTATGTAAACTCTCATCCTAATGTGAAATAGCCCACCAGGTTAACCTACAAACTGACATAATTCAACAACTCTATTAGATAGGGCACGAATGTTTCATCGTTTGCTAGAGTAAGTGAAGCAGATCCACTTTAATGAGTCAATGAAGCATTCTAATCTACATGTACTTCACTCCACTACAATGACAACATGAAGATAATGTGCCTTTTGATGGCGTTAGATAAAGCTAATGTGGCTAAACAACAGTGTATTGCACACTCCAGAAAGAGCTTGCTAATCACAGTCACACTTCTGCTGCTGTTGACATGTACACAACCAACCTTCAGTCCCACAACCACCAGAGACGCAGAGTCTGTCCCAAAATGAGTCAAATTCATGCAAATCTATTCCTGTTATATATAGACAAACTATAGCATTGCTTGAAATGCAATTAACATGGATATTAGCTTAAAAAAAGAAGAAGAAAAAAAATTACATATTTAAATATTTTAACTTTTAGACTTTATAAATATTATAGAATTAATTTTTTAATTGTTATCTTTCATTTTAATTTTAACAGATGCTAATGAAAAACTAAAAATGTATTGTTATATTTTATTAAAATAGATCATAATATCATATTATATTACTTTCTAAAAAATGCTGGGTTAAATCCAACCCAGCGCTGGTTAAAATATGGACAAACTCAGCGACTGGGTTGTTTTGACCCAGCAGTTGGGTTACTGCCCAGAAGGTTGGGTTAAACATTTAACCCAACTGTTGGTTGAAAACAACAGAGTGTATTTATACATTACATTATATAAGATATATATATTTAAAATATATTTAAGATCCTGCACAATGTCACTAAAACATTTTTAATATGTTTAAACTTTAATAAAGTTAAAATTATTTATTATTATTATTATTATTATTCATACAAATCTGTTTCTATTCTATATATACAAACTCCAACTTAGCTTTGCTTGAAATGCCATTAACATGGATTTTAGCTTCAGTTAAACCACTAGTTACAGAAGCAGCACTTTATAAGAAATGCTATTATATGGGTTGTAAACCCTCTTATCAAAGAGTGTGGATTCCACTGAATTGCCTGAATCATTGTAGATTTGCATTCATTTTACATTCAAATTTGGGGCTAGAGGCCCCGGCAATCCAAGCCCTCCAAACAAGCCCGGGCCTGAACCCCTCCAGTGTTTTCCTTCCGAGTCTCCGAGCTGGTAGACGTGCCATGGCCCACCGCCCTCGGAGACGTGCAGGACAGTGGACCTGCTGGGAAGAGACAGACAGGCAGGCAGGCAGTCTCTGGCCTCCCCCACACAGGCCGTCCAGCGCTCCATTGATCCATTACTGGAGGCAGCTAACTGCATTTACATAGTGATCAGATAGTGACGCCTCTCTTTGAGTTGCATCAGGGCAGAGGGCAGGGTAATGACGGCTAATAATTACTCCATTTAGTGAAGGAGGGGCAGAGACACTGCTTAAGAATACAGCAATGTTAGATCTGTCAACACGCAACTTTAAATCAGTTGATGTTCAATTCTGAAGAATCCATATCGGCTATGAAAAAAAAAATGCCTTTACGTAAAAATAAATAAATAAATAAATAAAAAAATTAAAACAAAAAAACTGATTTGATTGTGTTTGGTTATTCTATATGTTGGTCATTTTACTGTCATAAATGCAAATTGCTTTTATCCAAAGCAATTCAGAGTATCTGAAGATATTTTTCTTGGAAACTGAACCTATGAAATTGCATATGATGTAACATTAGAGTGACATATTACAATCAAGGATTATTATAGTTAACTGAAACTAAAAAACATTTTGTTACTTGAAAAAAATAAAAGTTAATGTAAACTAAAATGTAAATAAATAAATAAACTTGAATTTCAGCTAGTTGCCAAGGAAACATTTCTCATTTTTATTTAGCCCTTTTACTAAAATAACTAAACCTGAAATAAAATAAAATAAATAAAAACTATAGACATTAAAAACCCCCTAACAAATAATATCACAACAAAAATACATCTTTATGTTTTAAACTTCAATTAAAATGAAAAAAAAAAAGAATTAACTAATTAATCAAACTACTAATAAAAACTATAATAATAATTTTATGTTATTTTATTTTGTATGTACCAAAACTTTTCACCAAACATTATACTTGTGCATTCATTAATGATAACCATTAATGATAAAAAAAATATTGTGGATTCATTTTATCCAAATTAACTGATAATTCTGCCAATCAGTCTACTTTGATTTGTATTTTTTATTTTTATTTCAATTTTAAATTATTCAGCCGATATCCAAAAGTGATTAAAGAATGTGAAACCTTATAAAAATCTTACAGATACATTTAAATGAGAAGTGAGGAGATCTATCTATCTATCCATAATCATTTTGTTGGACTTGCCTTGACTTTGGACAGACCTGTTATTAAAAACCCACTGTCAGTCTTAATGGTCTACCAAACTTAATGAGCTGCAGTCTAACTGGTCTGTGGTCGGAGCTGAAGATAGATGAGCTGGATTTCTGACCGTGGCCGGTCCTGTCAGGTAGCTCACAGTGGGGATGAGCCGAGTGAAAGACTAAAGCGCGTTGTCAATGGTGTCGCTGACCCGCAGGATGAATGTTTGGTTAGGCTTAACCTGCTGAGAGGCAGCAGGGGTTAAAACAACTACAAGACCTTAAAAGATCTCTCCCATGTCAGCCTCAAAGGAACGAGAGCACAGCACACTCACGCATGCACAGAGAAATCTGACTTGTTAATGTATTCTGGGCCATAGTGAACTGAATGTAGG
This sequence comes from Spinibarbus caldwelli, assembly GCA_039654775.1. Lineage (NCBI taxonomy): Eukaryota > Metazoa > Chordata > Actinopteri > Cypriniformes > Cyprinidae > Spinibarbus > Spinibarbus caldwelli. Next base: position 4,062,071 of record CM077257.1, on the reverse strand, counting down.
ACGATTTTAATGTAACAAAGATGCACTCCTGCTGTCAAAAAGTAGCTAGCATAATTTGGCTGCCTTCTAAGAGACCTTGTTTTGGCTTCCTAAAATGTACACATGAGAAATGTTTCTTTCACTCAGTACCAAAAATATTTGGATAAAAATATTTAAATCTCATTAAAAATTGTATTTTAACTAATATGTAATGTATACACAATATAATAATATTGTATCCTGTATCTATGATTGCATTGTTATCTAAAACTAAAACTATTATAAATAGTTTTCATTAGTTGAAATCAAATAAAATATAAATGTCACATTAAAAATTACACTGAAAAAATAAAAAATAGAAATAGAATTAGTTCCATGGCAATAAATAAGCTTGAAACAAAATGTTCAAAACAAACTGAAGTACTAAAATTGCTAAATGACAAAAATGTAAACTAAAAATGAAAAATGAAAAAAGTACTAAAAACTAAAATATAAATATTAAAGCTAAAAATATAATAATAAAGTAATAAAAATGAAAAAGCACATAACAAATGACCAAAATATAAATTAAAACTAAAACTGAAATATAAATATTAAAGCTAAAATAATAATAATAATAATAATAATAATAATAATAATAATAATAATAATAATAATAAATGACAAAAGCACACAAAATGACTAAAACAAACTAAAAATTTAACTGAAAAATATTTTAAAATAAAAGTAAATTCAAATAAGTACTATAATCGTATATAAATACTAAAATAACACTGTGTATAATACTAAAATAACACTGTGTAGGGAATTCAAATTAGTCACCAATGAGGTTCCAGTTCATTTAGGAAGCTTACTTAGAAAGCAGCTGTCTATGTAGGCAATATACAGACAGATTACTAGGTTTTGGAATACAGCAATAGTTGATGTGAAAGCAATCCAACAAAACAAACAATGATCATTCAGTTATTCTACTCATCATATTTTTATCAGTAGAGATGCGCGGCAGTTTGGAAAAGAAAGTGTAACCTTATCTTAGTTTATTAGAAACAAGTGGTTCTTTGAAAAACACCAGTAAACTATTATAAGTCCCTTTATGAGGAGCTGCAAATCCAGATCTCTTTAGTTTGGCTTGAGATGTCTGTTAGCTGTTTTATGAGGAGTCGTTGGTAATCAATCACCAGTTCATTCTCTAAGACAACAGCTGAGAATGCTGTAGTCGTCTCTCACTCTTCCTCATCATCCCTCTCTATGTCTGATCTTCCTCGAGGATGGTAAACCACCACACTCAATACTATCTGAAGCGTCAGTCTGCTGTCTTTCACTGCGGTCTGTGATCTGAGAGCCATACGGTGCATAACGCTTCTTTCTGGGCTGCTAAAAACAGGCCGCTCATCAAAGCTGAGCGTGGCCCATTTGAAGTGATGGCATGCGAAACGTTCATGGGATGAGCTGTCAACATCACCCGTCCCTCGCTCACGGCTCACTCACTCGCCCGATATGATGTCATGGGAATGGAATGTGGTCACATGACAATATCCTGGCCAGAATTGCAGGAAATGATGTTGTTTTGTGTACAACCATTACAGCACACGCAACAGTGACACAGAGATGCGCACACACAAATTGGTGTATTTAACCCATATTTTGCATTTAATTGTTCATTTGCATTCGCATGTTTCTTAATGTTTCTACTATAGTAATATTATTGTACTATTACTATAGTAAGTACTATAGTAATACTTTTGCCCACTGCAGACTGCCATGCATAACACGCAACAATGCAGAGATGACAAGAAACACAGAGACTTTTTTTTTATTTTATTGAAATTTTTTTCTTTCTTTTTTTCTAAGTCAAAATTAAAAAATTACAACAAAAATAAATTATATAAAAAAAATAATAATAATAATTTCAAAATAATAAGAAGAATACAACCCTAATTCTGGAAATGTTGGGACGTTTTTTTTTTAATTTGAATAAAATGAAAACTAAAAGGCTTTCAAATCACATGAGCCAATATTTTATTCACAATAGAACATAACATAACAAATGTTTAAACTGAGAAATTTTACAATGTTATGCACAAAATGAGCTCATTTCAAATTTGATGCCTGCTACAGGTCTCAAAATAGCTGGGATGGGGACATGTTTGCCATGGTGTAGCATCTCCTCTTCTTTTCAAAACAGTTTGAAGACGTCTGGGCATAGAGGTTATGAGTTTCTGGAGTTTTGGTGTTGGAATTTGGTCCCATTCTTGCCTGATATAGGTTTCCAGTTGCTGAAGAGTTTGTGGTCGTCTTTGACGTATTTTTCATTTAATGATGCACCAAATGTTCTCTGTAGGTGAAAGATCTGGACTGCAGGCAGGCCAATTCAGCACCTGGACTCTTCTACTACGAAGCCATGCTGTTGTAAAAGCTGCAGTATGTGGTTTTGCATTGTCCTGCTGAAATACATGTTGTATGGATGGGAGCATATGTTGCTCTAAAACCTTTATATACCTTTCAGCATTCATAGTGCCTTCCAAAACATCCAAGCTGCCCACACCGTATGCACTTATGCTCCCCCATACCATCAGAGATGCTGGCTTTTGCACTGAACGCTGATGACACGCTGGAAGGTCTCCTTCCTCTTTAGCCCGGAGGACACAGCATCCGTGATTTCCAACAAGAATGTCAAATTTGGACTCGTCTGACCGTAGAACACATTTCCACTTTGAAACAGTCCATTTTAAATGAGCCTTGGCCCACAGGACACGACGGCACTTCTGAACTATGTTCACATATGGCTTCCTTGTTGCATGATAGAGCTTTAGTTGACATCTGCAGATGGCGCGGCGGATTGTGTTTACCGACAGTGGTTTCTGGAAGTATTCCTGGGCCCATTTAGTAATGTCAATGACAGAATCATGCCGATGAGTGATGCAGTGTCGTCTGAGGGCCCGAAGACCACGGGCATTCCAAGCACTTCGGCCTTGTCCCTTATGCACAGAGATTTCTCCAGTTCCTCTGAATCTTTTGATGATGTTCTGTACTGCAGATGATGAGATTTGCAAAGCCTTTGCAATCTGATATTGAGGAACGTAGTTTTTAAAGTATTCCACAATCTTTTTACGCACTCTTTCACAGATGGGAGAGCCTCTGTTCATCTTTACTTCTGTGAGACTCTCTAAGACATCCCTTTTATAGCTAATCATGTTACAGACCTGATGTCAATTAACTTAATTAGTTGCTAGATGTTCTCCCAGCTGAATCTTTTCAAAATTCTTGCTTTTTCAGCCCTTTGTTGCCACCGTGCCAACTTTTTTTTTTAGATCTGTAGCAGGCATCAAATTTGAAATGAGCTCATTTAGTGGATAAAAGTCTAAAATTTCTCCATTTAAACATTTGTTATGTTCTCTATGTTCTATTGTCAGTAAAATATTGGCTCATGTGATTTGAAAGTCTTTTAGTTTACATTTTATACAAATTTAAAAAAAAAACATCCCAACATTTCCGAAATTCAGGTTGTAAGATGAAGAACATTATTTTAAGTATTAAAAATTATACTATAACATTTTTGAATGAAAGTGTGTGTGTGTGTGTGTGTGTGTGTGTGTATATGTATATATGTAATTTCATTCAAAAATTTGGGATCATTAAGATTTTTTAAATTAACATTTTTTAATTGATTTTAAAATGTATTACTTTTTTAATTTGATCAAAAGTGACAGTAAAGACATTTATAATGTTACAAAAGATTTCTATTTTAAATAAAACTGTTCCTTTTAACTTTCTATTCATCAAAGAATCTTGTAAAAACATATTACAGTTTTCACAAAAATACTGAGCAGCACAACTGTTGGCAATATCAACAATAACAATTTTGAGCAGCAAATCAGCATATTAGAATGATTTCTGAAGGATCATGTGACACTGAAGACTGGAGTAATGATGCTAAAAAAATCAGCTTTGCATCAAGGGAATAAATTATATTTTAAATGATATTCAAATAGAAAACAGTTATTTTAAACCATAGTAATATCACTGTTTTTACTGTATTTTTGATCAAATAATACTGCTTTTTAAGTTTCTATATATACACTAACATAGAACAATGTGAATGCAAACAGAACCGTTTTTTTTTTTTTTGTGTGTGTTTTTTTTTTTTTTTACTTAATTGACTTTTGGTTTCTTTAAACAGGACTCAAATGTAAAAACACCCTTAAAATTTCAAGCGTGTTCACTTCCAAAATCAGTTTATCGGCAGATTTTTGTTCCTCCTGAAATTCAGCAAGCCCTTTGATGTCGACCACAGGAGGATCTTCACCAAATATATAATAATGAGTGTTATGAGGACGAGCACCTTATCACAGTAATTCGCTGAGGGAGTGGGGGGGTCACTCTCTCATTTAAGGCTCTTTCTTCTCTTCTTTAGATTGATAGCGGATTCCTCTGAAGTCCGGCCCAGCCTTGAAGTGCAGGCTGGATTAGTCCCGAACACAAAGGGTGTGGTGTGGTAGAGGCATGTCTGGCCTCTTTTGAAAGGGTATCACTTAGTCCCCTCAGCAATGGATCATCTGAGGCTTACACAGGCCTGCAGAGGACACAACACTCTTAGACTGATGCATGGCATTAAGGAAAAGGTTTGGGGATGGAGGTCTTATTTTACCTGTATGGAAGAGCACTGCAATGCAGTTAAGACAATGAAAACATGACATTTATGTGTACCTACTTAACTGCATTTTGGAGACAAATTTGTACCCAGAGTGAGATAAACCTGACAAAATCCTGCTATTTTGGGCGGCGTCCTCATATGTAAAAAAAAAAAAAAAAAAAAAGTAAAAAATGCTCATTATATCATAAATGAAAAAAAATAAAATAAACGTTACGGTTAGGTTGCGATATTTATAACTAGCTTTACATAAAAACAGCGAAAATCTATGCAATGTCACCATTTAGACAGCTAAGTAAACATCTGTGTGATATTTAAAAAGAAAAATGTCTGAAATTTTCAGTCATGACTACATGGTCACTGACACATATTTAGACCATATTATGGCCATATTTATGTCTGTATATTGTCATATTTTTTTAAATGCCACATACTATTTCTACAGAAATTTCTTTATAGTCTTACAGATAAAAAGTCATATTTAATCATAATTTAATAATAGTCATAGTTAATATAATCATAATTTAATATATTAAATTTATTATTTATATTATAAATTTATAATTTAATATGTATACTATTTAATATTTGTTTAATAATATATATTATTTATCTTATTAGTTCTTATATCTAATTCTAATATTTCTAATTCTAATAATTATCTCATATTAAATCTTCAAATTTATCTTGTTTTCGTTCATTCTCATTAGATAATAACTATTGTAATACAACATTTATATTATATACATATGATTTTTAAATAAACGCAGTAACTTTTTATTTTAGTTATAGAAAAGCATGTTACATTTAAATAAATACTACCAAGATAGAAACAGTTTAGAATTTAATTATATATTTATATTTTTTCAAATTATATTCATAAAATATTATACATTCATATTCATAAAAACAACATAGACTTGATTTCTGATTTCTTTTTATTTTAGTAGACAGGTTTCATGAGATTTGCCCTTAATACAGCAATATTTAGATCAACAATAATCAAGCCACAGATAAATGATATTTGCACTAAGACACATCCTCACATGGACTGTCAAAATACACTCAGGTGTCTGATAGCAGTGGATATGACACACGAATGTGTGGACTGGACACAGTCACACTGTCACTCACCTCAGAAAATGTACAAATCCAGACTGGATTTGTACATTTTCTGAAGAAAACATGGCAAAGTCACCACCGTGATGCTAAGATGTTTCTATGTGGTTTCTAAACTGTTCTAAATGTTTATGAAACTTCCAGGATGTATTAAGCATACGAAGCCCTCTTCTGTGTCAAAAGATCAAGGGAAATTTAGTTTCTCATGTCATGACCTTTAAGATATTTTTCTGCATATTTTATCATGCACAAGTTGAAAATTGTAAGTCTATTTATTCTTACAAACACACTGATTTTTGCTTCACAAGGACTGAAGGACTGAAGGACTGAATCTGTTCCCATGAAGAAACAAACTCATCTACATCTTGGCCTGAGTAATGGGTAATGCATTAACTAATTTTAACAAATAAGACCTTACTATAAAGTGTGTCACTGAAAATTAACAGGCCTTGGCTATCATGCATCACTAAATACATCATGTTTCCATCACAAATTATGGCAAATGATTATAAAATAAATGACAGAGTGAACAATTTCTCTCACAGCTGTAGAAAAGTCTCATCACAACCAATCAAACAAAATAAACTGTTTTCCGCAGCAGAATGCTGAAGAGCTCAGCATGAGGGTGTGAAAATACCTTGAAACTGCATTACACTGCTTTTTTCATTTTTTCATCTAGTCACTGATGCACGCAGTATTTCCCAGTAGCCATATATCAGTCCCATCACACACCATTATTCCCAACACAGTGGCTGAAACCTCCCTAAATCATTTTGCATGTCAAGTGCTGACAGCTCAGAGAGCTTATACGGGTCTGGCTCTATATAAATGCATGGGCCGTTCTCTGGATCTCATGCCATTATCAGCCCATACATTACCTCTTTTATGAGCCCAGTAAGGAGTCTGATGAAACCATACCAGAGTCATGCCAGTAGTTGAGCATTATCCTCAGATATCAAATGTATGCTTCATGTTTTTTACAGAGCTGCGAGGAGCTCGATGTTCCCAGCCGCGTGTTGCAGCCTTAAATATTTAACTTCCTCCAGAGATCTCGCAGTGATATGAGATATTAGCCTCCTAATTCCTGCTGACTGGTACAAGCAGATGTTGGACGTCAGGTTGAATGAAGACAGAATAAGTGTCTGAACTATCATGTTCTCCAGGTCAGATGGGGTCGGTTTTCATATCACGCGTTCGTTTGGTGATAAAGCTGGGTTACGAGGCTGGACACATTGCCCAGGATCCAGACACAACATTTACTGTATTATGGGTTTGACAATGATGAACAGACCATAGGATGACTGAACCATCACTACTGTAAGTTATGGGTCTGTTTTGATAGAGCTGACTGGGCAGTAATGGTATCATGTTCATGCATCAAATGCAAGATAAAACGGTCAAGTCAGGTCTTTCCAATGAGGTCATGAAAGCTTACACAGATTTGATTCTTTATGAAGTCTAGTCTAAAGTTTTATTAATAATTAATCATCTATATCAAATTGATTGACTTCAGGGAGGCTATTTATGCAACTGAATAAGTTTAGTCTAGTGTAACTGGTAATTTACATCTATCTATCTGTCTTTTCTTGACCGCTGATGTACAGTACCAAAGGTTGGACACACTTGAATGGATTTATTGTATTATATCTAATGGCATACACTTATATGACTAAGATTGTATTTCATTATTAAACATTTTTTAAATAATTTTATTAAGAATTGAATTTGTTTATGTGAAATATTACATTACAGGAATATAATAGTATTATATTTATATAAAATATATAATATAATTTTTTTAATATTAATTAATTACGTTTAAAGAATTTTTAAAGAATTTAATAAGCATAAAACATTTAAAAAAATCTATACATCATTTTATTTTCTATTGCATGCATTAGTATGTATATTAGTATAAGTTTTTACATGTTTAAAATAGTAAAAAAAAAAGAAAAACATATTTACAAAATGTTTTAGAATAAAGTCATTCAAAGTGTTTAATAAGTATTTAAAAAAAATCTAAAGCTCTCTATCTATATACATATTATCAAGTCATTCAATAGTGTTAAATAAGCATAAAAAATCTAAAACTATATATACGCGCGCACACACACGCACACACACACACACACACACACACTTTTTGTCCAATTTTCCATTTAAATAAATAAATGAATATTTTTTGTTATTCTAAAATATAGAAAATAGACATAAAAAAGAATGAGTAGGTGTGTCCAAACATTTGACTGCAAGTGCATTTAAGTACATTTAATTGATTGACCTATAAATGCAAGTTAACAGGTTTAATTCAGAATAACTACAGTATCTCAAAGTCTTGACCTAGGATATACTTTTTCCTTTTCTTGTGTCCCTAACAGGTAAAAGCACCTGTCGGCTAATAGCAATGGTGTTTCATGCGTCCCAGAGTGCAACACTATCCTCTAGTTACTCATCAGTTTGGTCTCAGTCTGAGAGTCGCTGAGTGACTGCACTTCCCCAGGCCGAGTCTTATCAGTAACACTACTCCTCACACTTTGTTTATCTTTAAAAACCCATGCTTACCTGATCTCTGAACTATTTGGAAATTAAAAAGCATGAAGCCACACAAACAATAATATTTTCCACATCCTTCCAAAATTGTATAGATAAATGCATTGATTTTAATGAACCGATGCATGATTTCAAAACCCCTCACCTTACATAACGTTCTTTTCCCAGGATTCTTGGGCAAGGATTAGGTGTCAGATGTCAGTAGAAAGTGATATTTCCTCTTCCTGCTCTGGGAAAACAGGATTAGATTAGATTAGATCAGATTATCAGATTGGATTAGATTAGAATAATCTTAGTCAAACCTCTTGCACAGAAGTCTCAACAGTCCGTGTTATGATGAAGCTCTAGCTTGCTGAGTTTAAACCTCTGATTATGGTTTTTCCTCACAGGATGAGGACTAGAAGAATATCAGCACCCTTTGAGACCCCCACAGAGAGGCATGCTGGCCAATCCCTGCCCCAGGGCATCCTCACCTCACATACAGGAGCCTGGCACCTGGGAGATGGGAAAGGTGAAGGGTGAGGGCCCCCAGGGACCCCACGGTCAACCTGGACCTTCAGCAATGGGGCAACACTGTCAGCATGCAAATCAGCATCCACCTGTGAGGAAAATATTCAAGATTTACTACATGACACATAATGGTAAAGGTCAAGAAAAAAAAATGCATAAATTCTAACTACTTATGTTGTCTTTTAAATGCAAGAATAAAAAGAGATCAAACAATATCAGAAATTATCAAATGCACCGATTATAGAATATTTACAAAAATAGAAGAAAAAGAAGACAAAGAATTCCAACAACACTACTACATACATTGACAAAAAATAAAAAGGATACAGTTCATTGAATGCACTTAGATCTTGTTTGTTTGTTTGTTTGTTTGTTTGTTTGTTTGTTTATGAATGAATGAATGACAAAATGCCCCAAACTGTTACACCATAAGTTGTCAAAGTGGAATCTGCCATTAAAAAAGATTATTTTAACAAAATTTAGCAGCAAAAATTCAAAAACATCCCATAAATAAATAAGCCAACCAATATTGTAATTAATAAATTGTATAAAGACATTTTAAACACGTGACAGCTAGCTCTATGACGACGAACTTTTAGGCTAATATCGATTTTCGTTATATAGCAACTTGCTAGACACAGATAGCCTGAAGAATATGATGACAGCCTGCTCGAATTTTAGATTAAAGGACAGAACTCCCAAAAATCACCATCATCTGCGTCTTTGATATTGACAGTAAATCATAGAGTTAAGTGTTAAGCTTACCTGTACGAACGTGTTGTAAGTTAGCCTAATCTTTCTTCATGTCACATTAGCATTAGCAAATTCATATTATTGCAATTTTAGCATCGGCTATCATGAGGTATTGATGCTTGGTGACATCGGTATCAATCTGTAACACGTGAAGAGAGTTTCACAGTCCCGCGGTTTGCACAATAATTCATGCAAATGGACAGAAACCAGCGATTATGAGGACGAGTAAAAACGAAAGAAACAATTATTTTCTGTTACTTTATGCTTGTCCATTTATGGAAAAGTGCGTCGAGACTACAAGGGGAAATTTTAATTAATGTTCGGTGTTTTCAAAATAAATAGGCCTAAATAATAATAATAATAATAATAATAATAAAGCAGTATATCACATTCACATGAGAAAACTTTGAAATAAATAGAACCATAGACCCTAACATAATGATCAATTAATGATATTTAGAATTGTTTACACTTAGCCTACATCACACCTCTCAAGAAATAAAAGGCCAATCTCCCCCCCCCCCATGAATAGGCTACATTTCACTTGTAGTCTAAACTAAGATTGTTAAAAGTAACTTTATTTATTTATTTATTTATTTATTTGATCAGCTTAGACATTCTTGTTTATCATTGACCCTTAGTGTTTTATAAATTAATAAGGCTAATTGCATGTCATTTGGTCTCATTTATGTCCATTGCAATTGCATGTTCTTCTCACCACAGATATATTGTCACTATATGAGAATCTATCCTGCAATAGTGGAACAACAATGTCCTTTGTTAAAACAAAGGCACACGGAGGGAAATGCGCTTTGAGTGCTTTCATTTGTTCTGTGTTTTCACTAGAGAGCAGCAGGGTTTCTGGTTTGCGTTCCAGCACCGTGGACACGAATCTCCTGTCAGTTCTGCTTTATCCCAGACAACAGAGCCAATGCAGTTGTATTGCAGTAAGGCCTATGTGTTTGTTTTCATTTTCTTTCTGTGATATGGGACCTGGAGTAGACTGACTTTGAAATAAGACCATCAGAAACCAAAAAGCCAGAAAAACCATATAAAGTTTGTGGCACAATCCTCTAAAGTGAACTTCACTCCTAAAAATCAAGATGAAAAGTAGAACAAAGGGGTTTACAGTCTGATGCGTTATTGGAACCTTTATAAATTCAAAAATTGTTCAGTTTGTTAGAAAACTGATTTAAAGTGCTTTAAAGAACCCATAAATGTCAATATGAAGAACTTAATGCAATAAGAACTTTTTAATCTCCAAAGAACCATATAATAAAAACTCAAGAACCTTGGAGCCACTAGATTTTGTTTTAAAGAGTGAGGATGGTGTGAACCTTACAGCACCCCAGCTAACAGTGAACCTTCTCAGAACATTCTGGCAAGGTTCTCTTAAAATTATGAACAAACATTCTTCGGTTATCTGGTCTTCAGTAATGCTCTGAATCATCATTTATGCATCATTCATGGAATGCTTTACTGAAACATTTTTGGATGTTCTTCTAACTGTTGTTAAACATTAAAGATACAAGTTTCAGACTAAAAAGTAACTTTCACATATTATTTGCAAAACGATTAAATGGAATTTTCCCTTAAAGTTTCCTCTAACATTCATAACCAAGAAAAAAATTAAATAAATAAACATTTAAAATATGAGATGTTCTAAGAATATACAGAAATAATGTTTTCATAACTTAATGGTAATATTCACCAAACATGGGCTTTTTATACACCATTAAATAATCCGAGTGTAAATAAAAGCTCCCCGAACTTTTGAACTCTCCAGATATGAAGCTGTGATGACTTGTCTAAATCGGCTGTATGCAAAGCGACAAGTGGAAAATGTCTCAGTCTCACCTTCTGTTTTCATGCAGGTCAGACTGGACATGAGTTAACGGTAGAAGGGGAAGCTGAATCTCTAGATAAACCGATGGATCATATAAGGCTATTTACACCATCACCCAACTGAGTCTGTGCCATTCAATGCTAGAGCTTGTACAGTAAATAAACAGGCTGAAAAACCTCCCTGAGATAATGAGGACAGTGAAGAGTTAAATGTGTCTGGCTTTTTGTAGAAAGCAATTAGGAGAGGACACAGCAGGGGCACGGATTAATTCAAACGCTCGATTAAACCTGAAATTCTTTTGATAAATAATTGTCAACTCAATATGTTTGCTGGAGTTGAGCTGTTATGGGAAAAAGATGGGCGCTGGTTAAATTACCTTGAAATTTAGTGTTTCAGAAAGAACACATCAACACATTTGCACTCAAAATTTCAAGTGTAATCTGATCTTTCAATGCTACTGTTCAAAACTAAACTGTACTTTAGTGCAAAAGCTAATTAAAAGTTGTCAGTAAACTGCCTGTTTGATTGCAGCCATCCACAAACAAACTATATATAATTGCGAGTGACTGTAAACAAACTACATAAACAAGCAAACATGTCTTAATTGCTGTTACAGTTTTGTGCATCTCTGCGGCCACCCGCTGATCGCATGGGAACGCACTGAGATGCACTAGGTGTTTGTGTTTGTTGTGCCATTGAGCAGATAATGGGAAAACATCATAAACAGCAAATAAACAGAAATCCAAGCTACAGACATTTCAGATATATGCACATTTATTTACAAATCAAAAACATTCCATTTAAATAAAATATATCTACATTTCTTCTACAAAAACTGAAGGCACTTGTTATGGTGGCCTAGGAAATAGACATGTGTGGACTTGTTAAGCATCACAGTTTGGTGCAAGATTACCATTTATTCATAGCAGAATAAATGTAAATGCTATAAACCCACTTACTGATGCATCCCTAAACATCAGAGAGTCTGAATGAAAATGAACTGTGCGACTGAGGTGAGCGTGAAATGAAGTCTAATGTAAGAACAGACTGTCCATGTACTCACAGAGCACATTAGAGGTTCACAAACTCTAAACTTCTGTTCCGTCCCGGTTGTAAATGAGGTTATTGACACTGAAATGGTTGTAGAGCGAGTTGACCAAGCCACTGTTGTTATGGGACGCTGAGTAGTAGTTCAGTCTGTTGGTGTTGAGATGGCTAGGTTCTGATGGAGGGGCAATTTCATGTCCTGACATGCCGTGCGTAAAATCCCCCAAGTGTCCAGAACTAACGTCTCTGTTTCTGATCCCGTTGCCGTTTCCAGTCATGATCGAGTGCATGTTACCGATAAAGTTGTTAAAACACGGGCTGTGCTCTGCGGACGGTGAAGGGGACGATTTGGGTTCGCTTGAGGTCGGAGAGTTCTGGAGGCTCTGCGGGGACGCGCTCATCAGACTCGCCGTGTCCGCCAATTTGAGCGCGTCCTCGGACTTTACCGACAGGCTACTGGCGTTTCCGTCCGCTCTTCTCTTCCTCTTCCTTCTGAAGTTGCCGTTATCGAACATTTTCTCGCAGTTGGGGTCCAAAGTCCAGTAATTTCCTTTCCCTTAAAAATATAAACGAGAAAATAGGTTAGCATTGCAGTAAAATCTAGCGCGTAATTATGCACCACAAACTAATTCGAATTTTTGAATAAAGAGTATTCAAACTTACCAGGGTCATCCTCATCCCGCGCGACTTTCTTGAAGCAATCGTTCAAGGACAGATTGTGTCTTATAGAGTTCTGCCATCCGGCTTTGCTTTTCTTATAAAAAGGAAAGTTGTCCGCAACATACTGATAAATCTGACTGAGCGTCAGTTTCTTATCCTGCGCGTTCTGAATAGCCATCGCAATCAGCGCTGAATAGGAATAAGGCGGTCTAACCATCTTGAAAAGTTCTTGTTGACTTGAAATGGACAGCCAACCGAGATCCGCGCTTCCGAAGCCGGTGGGAGGAGGAAGAAACTGCCGCTGGTTCGACCCAAATCCTGACTGAATGTAAGAGCCTCCGTTCGGGCCTGAGAGATAGGGGGATGAGGTGATGCCTGGGCTGTTCATCCACAGGTACGGGTTAGCTGTGGCTGAGGTGTATTCGCCGAGTCCGTAGCTGGAGGGATGCGCAGGTGGCCTCTGCGCGTGGTGGTGGTGGAGGTTCTGTTGGTACATGCTGAAGTTGGTGTCGCAGTACACGGTCATGTCCAGGATGTCCTGCGCGTTGTGGTGCTGGAGAGGACTGGTCTGCTGGCTCGACGGCTGCTGCCCGAACGCGTTCATAATCCGTTCTCCCTCTAGAAACATGAGTTTCACAGATCAGACCCGCTGGGTGCGCTCGTCTCCGAGGGTTTACTCGAGAGTGCCCGAGTGCGCGTCAGGGGAGGGGTATTTATCCTGTCCAGGGCGCATGGAGTGAATGAACCGCTGGTTGGCAACCCCTCCCACTGTCACACTTCTCCTCAATTAACTTCATCCAATATGCATCAATCTGGCGTCGAGGTCATTCATGTGATAAGCATTCAAGATTCAAGCTGAACCAAAAAAGTGTTTAGCTAAAGATTTAAAACTGGGATACTTCTTCATTAAAAAAAAGAAAAAAAAAAAGAAGAAATTAATTAAAAAAGAAAAGAAAAAGAATAGGTTATGGTTGCATGGGTGGCTAATGGTCAAACTTTTCATGTCTCAGTGTAGGCTATGTTCATTTTTAAAAGTTTCTGTGTAGATACAATCCTTAAAGTCTCGACTACAAACAAACAAACAAACAAATAAATAAATAAATGAAATAAAGCCTATAGGCTACTGAACATTTTCAACGCTAATGACCAGAGGGGAGAAAAGATACAGTTTGTACGATAGCTGGGAGCAAGCAACTGCTAGAGAAAACAAGCATTTGTGTAACTAGACATTTGACTCAAAATCTCAACTGATGACAACTATTCTCTCCTATACGTGTTCTATAAATGTAGGCCTATATATAAAATAGCTAAACAGCTAAATGTTTTTGGGTGGAAATTATGATGTTTGTCAATGAAGTTAGACGTTTAGTTTGGACAGAAGAAGGTAATGATATATTATCATCACTTAACATAAAATTAGTCTAATTGGATGAAACTCCCCCACCCCCATCCTATGTAAATCTACAGTACAGCTTATATCACGCGAACTCAGTGAAGTTTCGCTTGAAGTTAGAAATGGATACGGCAGAAGAATCAGAATGAACAGAAGTGGGCAGTTTTGGGAAAGGTGTTCAGTTAATCAGCTTTCGCATGAATACATTACATATCATGTAGGCCTAGTTACATCGTGTAGGTCTCTGATTTATACACTTTGCTTCTATTCAATTATTTATTTATTTTACATTTTTGAAAATGCACAGTACATTTCGAGAACATCTAATAAACAAACAAACAAATAAGAATGTGAAGAATTAACTATTATGGTCTACTCTGGAAATATTTCTCTCACTAACTATTGTAGACATAAATATAATAAATGAAAAAGTATGAGGAATTATTAAATATTTTTATACATTAAAAATTTGTCTTTCAGACAATCCTTTTTAGTCTTTTCAATAGTAATCAAACATTTAGCAATATAACCACTTAAAATAACTGAAAAAAAAGAAGAAATGCTGGCGGTACTTTGAGCTTACATCAAGTGTATGTCATTCACATTGTGATAATGCTGATAAGTCTTTCACGGGCCTGGTGGAAGTGCACAGAGATGCTTCTCTATCGCCACCTTCTGGAGTACAAGAACATTTCAACTCTGTAAAGAGGTGACAGTGGCAGATGCAGTCACAAAAAAAAATAAAAAATACTCATACGATGTAGCAAATGACAGAAAATTACAGAAGACGGACATGCAATGGCAAGTAAACCCTAAAACGCCATTTGTCATCTTTTTCACCTTTTAATCCTTCCAGTTTAAATGAATGCCTTTTATTGTCATTATACACACATACAGTGAAATTAGGGTAGCTTCTCCTCAGCATAATTTACATATATCACGTAGTGCACATTTAACAAAACATGAATCACAACTTTAAATATGTTACATACTTGCACAATAGAGTCGAGTTACTCAAGACTAACTTTCAACAAAAGCAAGTTGAGAATTATATTGCACATAAGTGTATATTGCACTAAGTCTGCCTTTAAAGTAAGTACCTTTAAAATGCAAGCGGTTTTTCTGCCTTTTTGACATGAAATGTCAAGTATTTAACAGCGATTAATTTATATCTTAACTAAACATGAGACATTACAGTAGTATAAAAATAAGTGAATAAATAACCAAAACACATTCATTTTATTTACATAAAGTATGATGCAATTTCAATAATAAGGGTAAATAAAAATGAAATATTTTACATCTTTTTCTTGCAATATATATGAAAGGTTTTATGTAGATAGATTTTAAAGGAATGTAATTTTGTTACCTGATATTGTGTTCCCTCCTCTTCTTTATAGTGAGTAAGGTGAACACACCTCTTCTGTGAGTACTTAAACCACAACCACAATCAAAGGTACTTACCAACTTACTTAAACAAATATTTTATTTTTATTTTTTATTCATGTTTTTTTTTAAATTTGCATCCTTTCCATGACAAGGACAGGACAGGGAACGCTGCATCCAGGGCAGCTGAGGCAGGGCGTACATCACATAGAGCATAGCATCCTGGGACAGCCATGAGAAGAATATCTGAGATTGTCCAGGACAAGCTTTTGAGAGCGTGCAGTTATGACAAGGAGCTTGAAGACCAAGTCACTACAGTAAGTTCTGGTACCAGGGCAGCAAGACTGGGACACCTGGAGCACCATAGCAGGAACCTCTGGGACATCAACGTTTTGGCTTGTGGGCAGCCATGAGAGGAACCGCTGAGGAACCAGGGCAATGGAGCTCTGAGACGAGGATAACCATTGCATGCATTTAAGATGGCCATGGCTGGTGAGCAGTGCAGATGAGACTGGACCTGGACTGATGCAGTCATGTTGTGGACGCAGTGATGGGACAGGGTCATACACATCCCCAAGCAAGCAGTACTGCCAGACACAAGTACTGCTGCTTCAGGCCATGGCGCAAGATGCAACCTTGGCCTGCCAGCCTGCAAAACGCAAAGCTGACAGGAGACCCTGGAAATGTGTGGGGTTGGAGCTCCTTTTCTCCAAGACTTATATGAAGATCTGAAACAAAACAAAATGTGAAACATTCGCCTAAATACATTACACTTAACTATGTAATTTCTTCCCATTCAAAATCAACAGCAAAAGCAAATATGTAAAAACTGGCTGATCTTAGGCTCGGTACCTGAAGCCCGTCGTGGTGAAGGATCTTCCCCAGAATGAGCCGCCGCTTGGTGGAGGAGGCTCAAACAGCAACAGTCTGTGCAGAAACATGGGAGAGACATATGATTATGACCTGAAGCCTTTACATTTGAGCTAATTAGTTATAAGATCTAATCTGGAAGAACATTTGTATTATGTTTGGAATCAGACTTTTTATTTTATCTCACCTATTGACGATCGAGGCTCTGAGAAAAAACTATATACATATATACACATCTCCAAGCGAGCAGTACCACAAGACGCAAGTACTGCTGCTTCAGGTCATGGCGCAAGACGCAACCATGGCCTGCTGGCCTCACGAGACGCAAAGTCTTCACAGAGGGATGGAAAGCCTTCCTGCCAGCCCACAAGATGCAAAGCTGACAGGAGACTAGAAATGTCTGGGGTTATATGAAGACCTGAAACAAAATAGAAAACATTGGCGTAAATAATTGTAAGTCGCTTTGGATAAAAGCGTCTGCTAAATGGATAAATGTAAATGTAAATATATTACGCTTCAAAAATCAAAATGAACAACAAAACCACGTGTAAAAACTGGCTGATCTTAGGCTCAGTACCTTAAACCAGTCATGGTGAAGGATCTTCCCCAGAGCCGCCGCTTTGGTTTACACTGCAGGAGGCTGCAGATCAAACGGCAGCAGTCTGTGCAGAAACACAGACAATATCTGATTATGACCTGAAGCCTTTACATCTGCATTAATTCAGTTTGGAGATTTGATCTGGAAGAATATTTGTATGATAATTGGATTCAGACTTCTTTTCTGGTGATGAAGAGCTCACCTTCTGATAGTCCAGGCTCTGACCAAAGATTTAGTTCGGTCTTTTGTAGGTCCTCGCCAGTTGGAAAACGGCCACACAGCATCGTGAACAAGATGACCCCAAGAGACCACAACATTGCAAACTTCACATGGAGATTTCATCTCGTATGCAAGTTTGCATTACCAAAGCATTTTCTCTGTGAGTTTTGAGGGATGCTACATACCATACAATATTGTGTAGGCAGACTTTCTCATGAGGTCCCCGCACCCAAAGTCAATCAGCTTGACCTGCAGGGTGTCCTTGCTCACGATGAAGTTTTCCAACTTAATGTCGCCATGAAATACACTACAGCGACAACATGTGTGGGCCGCCTGTGTTGCCTGCCGCATGATGTGCTGAACTAAACCTTCATCGAGCCTGCCTCCGTGGCCCTCCAAGAAACTTACTAAGTTCTCGCAGGGTGACAGACACTCGACGACCATGACACTGTTGTCACGTTGGTCCTGCCAGTCCAGCAGCTTTATAATCCCTGGCATGCTGGGTCCCTTGTCAGCCAGGAGTGTAAGGGCAATCTCCAAAGGTAGGGGGTTTGGATCATCAAGCTAGAAGATGGACAGTTTTAAAATGGTTTTTCTATTGAAAAACCATTTGTAGTCTGCAATTAAATTAAAATAGTGACTGAGATGAGTACACCGGGTGTTGGGGGTGTACTACAGTGGTGATCGTAGCCTACACCTCGCCATCATTCACCGGAATAACTCGAGAAATTCGCTGTCCCATCACTCTGATAGCCAATAACAACTCGCGTCTTCGACCACTACTACAAACCCACAAAATCTCTCACAGAATTCCATGGCTTTAAATTAGCGCGCGCGCGCCAAAATTCTAAACTTTTAAACTGCGCTCTATGGCGTCATAATGATTGCATACTGCACCGTCTTAATAATAATGATTTCCTTTCAGGAGAAATGTCTGATGATATATGCAAATTACAAACCCAAACGGCAATAGGTAGGCCTATATATAGCTAATTTGTGTGCATATGTGTAAAACTCCTATATTAAATATATTTTGTAAAAAAAAAAAAAAAAACGAATTATTAGCCTATTATTTAGCCTATTTTTCTGTCCCAAACAGGTTAAAAATGTTGCGTTGTAAACATATGTATGATATGCAAAATTCCTGTATTACATAAAAAAAATAAATAAATAAATAAAAAAAAAATACTAAATAATGAAAAATGTTCATGTTTGTAGTATCCTGGAGTAACTTAACCACAGGTGTCTTTATTGTATTGCAAGTGTTGTGTTCCTACTTGCAAGTTAGTTGAAGTAGAGCTTCCATGCTGAAGGCATGCGCTACTGATGTCTGTTGCTATATCTGAGGTAAACAGAAAGTAAAGGTTAACTTCAACTCAATACATGTAGTAGACTGATATTTAATGAAGATACTACAAAGTTTTTAAACAAAATAGATTAATCCAGAGGTGAATTTCATTTAAGCATTTTGAAATTATGCCAAAGCGCTGTAAAAATCCTTGGGAAAACAGAAAAACACCTTTGCTTTCAAAGGCAATTACAGTATTTTTATTTTATTTTTTTTATTACTTTTTTAATAATCGAGCCTTTTGTATTAAATACATTTTTTTTTTTTTATCTATTCCTGGATGGGATGTTGAAAAGTCATGCATAACCTTTTCCTAAATCTGTAAAAAGGGAGATGATGCTAGACTAGTTGCCACACTATTTACAGTAAATATTTCTCTCGAATACAGAATACGAAAAAATAAATAAATAAATACAAGTTTGGTAGTCTAGCATAGTGTGAAAAATTAATGTTTAAAAATATAAATATTCAATGTAGTATCTTAATTATTCTGAGCTATAACTGCAGTTATAAATTTATGAAAAACAGACTGTGAAGACATTTTAATTTAGTAGGGTATAATATATATATATATATATATATATATATATATATATATATATATATATATATATATATATATATATATATGTATGTATATATATATATATATATATATATATATATATATATGTATATATATATATATATATATATATATATATATATATATATGTATATATATATATATATATATATATATATATATATATATGTATATATATATATATATATGTATATATATATATATATATATGTATGTATATATATATATATATATGTATATATATATATATATATATATATATATATATATATATATATATATATATATATATATATATATGTATATGTATATATATATATATATATATATATATATATATATATATATAAAGCAACATCAAGCTGAAAATAAGTAAATGCATAAAACAGGGTAAGTAATTGTAAATAAATAACAGACTGTATGCTGCAGTAAAGCTGCAGTCCATAACTTTTTTTGTGTTAATAATTTACTAAATATATATAAGTGAGTAGATTATGAGTCCATGTTCCAATCCGTGTTTTTGGATTATCCTTAATCACTATGGTACACCTATAATAAGTTTTATATTCGGACTATTTCAGACTGATTCTGGTAGGCTAATAACCGCTGCGGAGTAGCCCCGTACCTGAGTGATTCGTCGTAGACATAAACAGAGAGAAGTAGCTCCGGCTACAATGTTCTTTCGCAAGACGCATGCAGTTCTGTTTATTAACCGCTAGAGCGTCAAGGCCAGTCAAGGCCTATCCTTTGAAATTATTTATAAGTCTGACCAGCAGATGGAGACATAAATTTAATATGATACTGTATAGGGACAATGAATTCTCCGTCACTGTAATAAAAGTAGAGATAGGGAAATACTTCAAAAATGCATCAAATTCAAATCTCAACACCTTGGCATGTGCACATAACCTAGGCTATATCCTATAAAATGCTTCTTCATGATTGTGTAGCTTACATTGCAACTTATATGATCTATTGTGCATGTGTGTGTGTTTGGGCGAGTGTTTTAATAAAAAACATGACACACCCTGTGATTCAGTTTACCCAACAGACTGCGGTCATTCAGTACGTACTGAAAAATCCTTGTATGTGGGCTTTTTTAATAAACATTCTATATCAATGTCACCGCCACATCAGCGGTTCAGAATTAAAAAGGCCTGTGTATAACCAGATAATAGTTTAAACCGTAAAAGTTTAAACTGAGAGCAAGATAAAGACTCTGCTTTCTTAATCTAATAAAATCACAAAAAACGTATTTGCATTTAAAAGTTTTGGCATTTCATGTACACTGAAAAAACTAATTGGTGTAGAAACAATTGTCGCTCACAAGCTACTAGAAAATTTCACAATTAATTTTAAAGGAATGGCAAGTAACACATTGAATTAAGCATGAAATTTTGAAGTACATAGACAACTGAAGTAGACATATAATTTACTTGTAAAACATACTGCAATGATTGTTTTATTTACAACAGTGTTATTATCTCACCAACTCTCACTAAGCGTCTGTCTCGACCTTGTGGTGAGTCAAGAAACATATACATTATATTTCACATTCAATAAACTCATATTATAGAGATTTACTGTTAGTTACCATTTACCACAGAATGATGCATCAACCTTTTGTTAGAAGAAAATTCAAATCTAAAGCTGAATAGCAAAATACTTCACTATATGTGAAGTATTTCACAGTAGTGAAATAACAGTAATAGATTTATTTCCATAAATCTATTACTGTTATCCCTACTCTACCATATCTACAAATGTGCATTTATTTATTTATTTATTTATTGTAAGACATTCCAAATCAAGCAGGATTTTCTGCACTTTTAGGCTGGCACTGAACATACAAAAGTGGGCGAAGGTTTTTCTGCATTTTTTACTATCTGGTCATGTTGTCACAGTCATTGTCAGGTCAATGTGTATTTTGTGAACTGCATCTTTTTTCCATAAACACTAATGGTAGAAAATGATTAATAGCATTTTATTCAAATTCACTGGATTAAAACATGAGACAGCTAGCCAGAATAGACAGTACTTGCCCAAATATCTAATTAAGAAAAGTTCACATAACAGTAAATATTATGATTTTCTAGCAAATGGAGCCATAGAGGAAGAACAGGTTTATGTCCATTATTCACATATTGCAGATCTAGGACAAACTCCTGCCACAAATCGTTTGCATGTGAGAACACATGAACATTTGCCTTCCTGTAGAGTGACATTCCTGACCTGCAGACGCCGGTTTTCACTGGAATGACTATTACAGGTGCATCTCAATAAATTAGAATGTGGTGGAAAAGTTCATTTATTTCAGTAATTCAACTCAAATTGTGAAACTCGTGTATTAAATAAATTAAATGCACACAGACTGAAGTAGTTTAAGTCTTTGGTTCTTTTAATTGTGATGATTTTGGCTCACATTTAACAAAAACCCACCAATTCACTATCTCAACAAATTAGAATAATTCATAAGACCAATAAAAAATACATTTTTAGTGAATTGTTGGCCTTTCGGAAAGTATGTTCATTTACTGTATATGTACTTAATACTTGGTAGGGGCTCCTTTTGCTTTAATTACTCACAATTTGAGTTGAATTACTGAAATAAATTAACTTTTCCACGACATTCTAATTTATTGAGATGCACCTGTATGTACCTTTCATGTTAGATCTGATTTTTGATTGTTATTATCCTTACTTCTCTGTAAGTTATCTTTTAATGGCAGGGATATATTTGATGCAAGAGATCTAATGAACTGGTCGCTGTTTGAATTTCTTTCCTTATATCATGGATGTGTCTTTTGGATTCTTCTTAAGTTCAGTTTGACACTGCTTGGCAGACCGTACTTGGTCAGCTCCTGTTCTAGCTGAAATAAGATCAAATGTTTTTAAATTGTCTATTAGCACCATAATTTGCAAAATAAATAAATAAATAATAAAATAAAATAAAACAATAATAATACAAAAATAAATAAATAAAAATGCTACATCCTGTAGTAAGTGCAACTTACTTTCTCTAAAACGGTCGCAATGTTTCCACTCTCTCTTAGGTCTGAAAATGAAGTAACTCTCATTTGAACTCCTATGATATTTTCTAGGAGAAACAACGCACACATACACAGTTACACATGTTTATTTAATCACAGGAATAGTTTACCCACAAATGAAAATTTTCTTCACCCTCAGGCCATCCGAGATGTAGATAAATTTGTTTTCATTTGAACAGATTTGGAGAAATGTGTCATTCCATCACTTGTTCACCAATTGATCCTCTGCAGTGAATGGGTGCCGTCAGAATGAGAGTCCAAACATCTGATAAAAACAACACAATAATCCAAAAGAAATCCACACCGCTCCAGTCCATCAATTAACACTGTGTGAAGCCAAAAGCTGCATGTTTGTAAGAAACAAATCCATAATTATGGCAACTTCAAACTGTTGCTTCCTGATAAGATAAGTCCATAATTCATAATATTGTTTTCTCCATCCATAAACATCATCTTGATTGAATCAGGAGAGAAATATGCTCAAATCAAGCACCATGTACAAGCTAAAACATTCCAAAACAAATATGTCAGTGGATTTTAATGTGAGAGGATTTTTTCACTGGAGGAAGCATTATTATAGATTATAGACTATATTTTGGCCAGAAGTGACAGTTTAAAGTTAAAATGCCTTGATGGATTTGTTGCTTACAAACACACAGCTTTTCACTTAATATGACGTTAATTGATGGACTGGAGTGATGCAGATTACTTGTGGATTGTTGTGATGTTTTTATCTGCTGTTTGGACTCTCATTCTGACGGCACCCATTCACTGCAGAGGATCCATTGTTGAGCAAGTGATGGAATACTAAATTTATCCAAATCCGTTCCAATGAAGAAACAAACTCATCTACATCTTGGATAGCCTGAGGGTGAAACTTTTAAAACTTGTTTGTTTGCTTGTTTCTGGGCACATTCTTATTGTAGCATTTGGCAGAAACTTTTGTAAAAGGAATTCACACTCATTCCAGATATAATGTCTTCTAGCATGCATGTTCTTTGTAGTGCCACATTGAGCAAAAAGAACCTCGACGTTACGCCAAACATAACAAGTGAATAATACTACAGATTATAATTTTGATGACAATTGTGTACCTTTTATGTTTTGATCTGGTCCACCGTCCACCCTGAAGGCCCATCGGCCTGGAGCATTGACATTAGTGGAGTTCTTGAGGTTTGGAATAACGCTCCCATTGTTTGACCCAGGGACCTTAAAGTTGGCCGTGGAGTTTATTGTGTCATAACCAGCCTGTACAAACAAGGAAATATCAAATTATTGAGAAAGATTATCAAGAAGAGATTTATTTCTATAT
Source organism: Spinibarbus caldwelli (assembly GCA_039654775.1). Taxonomy (NCBI): domain Eukaryota; kingdom Metazoa; phylum Chordata; class Actinopteri; order Cypriniformes; family Cyprinidae; genus Spinibarbus; species Spinibarbus caldwelli. The sequence continues at coordinate 4,038,194 of CM077257.1, read as the reverse complement.
TAGTGGAGGCATATTTGTTCCACTAATATAGAAGTCATGTCTTACCTGCACCATATTATGCGCCACGGCAATGTCACCATAATTCATGAGAATAAAAGACAAATCACCGCCCGAAATTAAAACCACTTGAAACGACGTTTCCTGCAAAGTTTGGGAACATTGACTGTTACACAGCTCTAAGAATATCTCATCTGTAACCTTGAGCTTAAAGGAGTTATAACAAACTAACTCACTGTGCCAGAGTGGTAAAAGTACGCAACTCTATCCCAAGTTGCAACCAGGACCCAATTAGCCATGAAGTTCAGATCAGGGAAGTACTGGTTTATATCCTGAGTGGCACGAGTGAGAACACTCCCGGTTGAGTACTGCTGATATGAAATGATACCATTCATACTGACGTCAATGTCGGTCCAGAGGGGAGCGATGATGTCTTCACTTCCATTGATGGGAAAGTAATTAAAAACAAACTCTGATGAAGACTGGTTGAATGTAAGGTGTCCGTTATTGTTAACCTAGATGATAAGAAAAGATATTAGTTGTGCATGTCATATTTTAATCATTCACCATTTGCATTAACAGAACTAAATTCTCACATATGTCCTGTTGTATGTGTGGCCGAAGAACACAAAAGGACTCCACAGTTCAATAAGAGTGGAGTTTTCATCCTCAGTGGCAATGTTGACAGTGTCTCCTGCCACTGAGCCGAATGGATAGAATATCACAGGCGCTGCACGTAAAAATTAACAACTTCAAGCTCAATTCATGTTAACCTCAAACAGTTCAGTTTGACTTTTTTATATGATCTAGTACTAAGGTCAATAATTACCTGTCTGTGCCTCAGTCACCCTGCCTGATGAAGAAAAAGATTAAATTTGAATACAATTCCATATAGAATGTGTATTGTTGTCTTTGCCATATTATGAAGGATATCATTCAAATGCATGTTAAAACTCACTCAGTGACAGGACTGATACGAACACCAGCAGATAATGTGAAAGTGGATACACTCTCATGATAAATATTTGGATGATGTCACAGATACCAGAATGCCACTATATAATATCATACAGAAGCACAAGAGAACAAAAAAATCTTAATACTTATTTTAATTTAAAAGTTATACAAATACTTGTCAGTTGAATGCATAAAATATCAAATTAGATATGCATACATATCAGAAAATAAGTTATCAAATCAAACCATATAGACAAATATATGGTACTTACTTCAGATGTGTCATATGGACTACGTTCTGGCACTTTCTGTAGGTTAAAATCTGACCCTTATAGCACTGGGAGGGGACTAATTAAGGGAGGGACATGTTCAGTGAATGCGTGTCAAATGCTTTCAGGTGAACGACGACTGAACTTTACACAAGTTCATACCATTGAAATTGTGTCTGGGTGAATTCCTTGTTCTAGATTAAATCAAAAACCATAAAGGTCATGCTGTAATTTGCAAAGAAAAACAGTCTTATGCAAGAGCCTAATGCAAATGTAGGAGGATTTTGTTGATGAATGACAAAGTACTTGCTCACCAATGGATCCTCTGCAGTGAATGGGTGCCATCAGAATGAGAGTCCAAACAGGTGATAAAAACATCACAATAATTTACAAGTAATCTACATGACTTCAGGCCATCAAATAGCATCTTGTATAGCATCAAGACATCTTAATTTTAAACAGTTGCTTTTGGCCAAAAAAAATGAGTCCACAATAATGATTCCTCCAGTGAACAAGTCCGTTCGCTCACATATTTGTTTAGAACGGTCTTGGACTGTTTTCACTTGTAAACATTGCTTGATCTGTGCATATTTCTCTCCTGATTCAGACGAGTCGATTTTTTCACAGAAAAAAAGCAATTTTATGCACAAAGGACTTACATTTTAGCCAAAAGTAATGGTTTTAAGTTAAAAATCCTTTAACGATGCATTTGTTTCTTACAAACATGCAGCTTTTTGCTTCACAAGATGTTAATTGATGGACTGGAGTGATGTGGATTACTTGTGGAGTATTGTGATGTTTTTATCAGCTGTTTGGACTCTCATTCTGACGGCACCCATTCACTGCAGAGGATCCAGTGGTGAGCAAGTGATGGAATGCTACATTTCTCCAAATCTGTTCTGATGAAGAAACAAACTGATTCATGTCTTGGATGGCCTGATGGTGAGTAAAGTTTAAGCAAATTTTCATTTCTGGGTGAATTATTCCATCAAAGTTGACTGGATTTTAATTGTCTGTCATTGATTTTGTTGTTCATCAGCTGGAAAAAAATGCTCTGAAACTGATTTCAATTATATCATCCTTATCACTATCATGGTGTGGACTATGTTATTTTCCTAGAGGTTTCTCAATTTTGTTACTAGAATAAATAACGCTCCGGTTACTAACGTAACCTCAGTTCCTTGACATAAGGGAACGACCATTGCTGACGCTATGGGGAAAACTCCTGTTTACTCTGGTACTGAAGCCTGATTTGTTCACGTTTGTGTAGCTGCACAAACCAATGGAGCTCTAGCCTACCAGAATGGGTGGAGCCACATGGCTATGTAAGCCAGCCCAGAGCGCCATTTCATTAGAATCACTCAACTGACTCGACAGCCATTGATTCGCGTACAGCTTATAGCACGGCCAGTTATGCAACGCTCGTTTCCTTATCTCAGGGAACCGAGGTTACGTCAGTAACTGGAGTGTTCCCCATCGAATGGTCTCTCCTGTTGGGGAACGCATCCAGCCGGGCCATGCAGTGGTGTATAAAGTACCTGAAAGCCATACTTAAGTAAAAGTACAGATATCTTACTAGAAAATGACTTTGGTAGAAGCTGAAGGCATCGTTTAGAATATTACTTGAGTAAAAGTCTTAATGTGATATTTATTGTACTTAAGTACGATAATATTTGTAAGTATTTTAAGTATTTTTTTAATCTTAAACGTACTTAAGTACTGAAAGTAAAAGTACAAGTAAATGCAAAATGGAAAAGAATCAAATAAATATATATAAAATGTTCATAAACAGCTTGAGTAGCAAGATTGTGTTCAGTTTTAACTCTTTTTTACATTTTGTATTTTTGGGTAAGAATAAGAAGCACTTCATCCGGTACTTAGTGTCTTTCATTCCAACATAAGAAAACATTTCTGGAATCTGCATCTGAAATAGCATTCAGATGTATTTACACAGTTTAATCTATCTCAGAGGGGACATGGATACATTTAAACTGCAGTTACAGATGCATAAATAGGCCTAATGTTTTGTTTTTAACAAAATGTTGAATACTTATATTTGAAATAATTTAAGACATGAAAAAAATAGTCGAAATGTGAAATTAAAACTGCCAGTAGGTGTTAACGAGTGAGTCAATGAGCTTCAACTGATTCATTCAAACGGCTGATTCATTCAGAAACAAAGCATTTGACTGTGTTAATGAGTGAATCACTGAATCATTTTTATCAACCGATTCGTTCAAATAGCTGATTCATTCAATAAGTAAACACCGTCCATTGCTCAGAGCCGCAAAACAGTGCTGTGATCTTTGTTTGGAACTATTTTTGTTGGCAAAATTGAGCAAAAACAAGCAATGTTATGTCTAAAATGTGAGTTACTTATTGCTTTACTGAACTTGTATAAAATGATTATTAAATGTGTTATCATGCTGATATCTGCAGAAAAACAGTATGCCTACTCTTTGTGTTATATAAATTAAGTTAACTATATTAAATTACATAAATATAAAAACCATACAGAAGAATTTTTGCTGTCTACTATTTAGAATGCCTGGAATTTTAATAAATCAACGTGCGTGCACTCTGTGTGTGATTTGGTGATATAGCCTACTTGATAATGTCAGATCCCACATCATTACAACAACATTTACCATATTATCACAGAAGATATACTGTTTACTGCACACCCCAGACTCGACTTGAGTGGAACACGAATCATCCGCGGTTGTGCGCGCACTTATCTGCACATGAGCAAAGGTGTTTTTAGGATTCCTAAATTGCAAGCGCCAGACCAATGATTCGTCAAACTTGCTTTCCTGCAGTCCGTGTTCTTCTGACTTCTGACTATTTTGTAGTAAGTAACGAATATGCTTCGGGGAAATGTATCGGAGTAAAAGTATACATTTTAATTAGGAAATGTAGTGGAGTAAAAGTAAAAGTTGTCTGAAATATAAAAACTCAAGTAAAGTACAGATACTCCTAAAAAATCATTAAGTACTGTAACGAAGTATTATTACTTCGTTACATTACACCACTGGCGCCATGCTATGAGCTGAAGCAGAACTAAGCCTGCTCCGCAGCCCAAGTCCAAAGCTCTCAGAGAGGGCTTCATAAGCCTGAGCTACAAAGAGACCCTTGAGGACAACCAACTTAACCCTTTCCGGCAAAGGGGGAAATAAAGTTATTTACACAGACAAAATCCACGCCTGCATAGCGGGGACGTCTAAGTTGTAAAATCTAACGAAGGTAGACGGTGACGACCAGCCGGCGGCCGCACAAATCTCCCCAACAGAGATCCCACTGGACCACTCCCAGGAGGAGGCCATTCCTCTAGTTTAATGGGCCTACACATTGCATGCCAACAGCTGTATAAGCCAGGGCTATGGCATCTACTATCCAGTGAGATAGCCTCTGCTTTGTAACAGGCAGCCCATTTGTGTGGCCTCCAAAGCAGACAAAGAGCTGCTCTGATTGTCTGAACAATCTAGAACACTCAACATACACCCTGGGTGCACTGACAGGACACAACAAGCTTTAAGCAACAAACTCCCTGTTTGCCATTCATAATTGGGAAAGCTAATAAGGAAATGACCTGGGCTCTGAACGGAGTTGAGAGCACCTTAGGCACATGGCCACTCTTGGGCTGGCGAACGACCTTGCAGTCTCTAGGCCCAAACTCAAGGCAGGAAGCATTAATGGGCAATGCTGGCAAGTCACCAACACGCTTAACTGAGGCCAGTGCCAACAGCAGAGCAGTATTTAGCGACACGGGCCCCAAGTGAGCCGTTTGGAGCAGCTCAAAGGGAGGGCCCTTTAGGGCCCCTAGGATGATAGATAATGTTGGGAAACAGTTCTGGGGTGAGGGGGGTTCAACTGGCGAACTCCTCTTAAGAACTTAATGACCAGGGACATATTCACAAATCATTTTATCTTACCACTAAGAGTTCTCCTAAATATCAGTAAAAGTTTTTAGCTAAGAGTTTTCTCTTGAAAACTATTCACAAAGCTGCTGAGACAAACTTTTACTAAGGAACAGAAAGAAGTCTTAAGCTAAGAGTAAGGGCAGAGTTGACCTCGTTGCTATGGATTATGTCAGCATGCTTACTAACTATGCACACAGTGATTGACTGATAGGGGAGGGGTCTCTGTCAGAGATTTATTCATAGAAGTATTGAAGAGCGCAATATTATGTTGCCATATTCAAATAAAGATTTAAAAATAAAAATGTTAATTGCCACATTCAAATAAAGATTTTAAAATGCAGGCTAAGAGTCACTAATTAAACAAGTATATGTTCAGCTAATTGTCAGCCTCTTACATATGTGCTTCTCATAAACAGTTATTAACAGTTAACAGTTAAGCAGCGGATATGCATACAAACAGCCTTTTATAACAGTTGTCCGTCTGTTATAAAATTAAAATCATGTTGTCCGTCCGGACCAGGACATGGTGCCCCTTTTTAGGCTGACAGGAACGTTTTGAGAGCCAGACAAACCACCATCATCTCAAGGCAGTTGATATGTAGGCGTTGCTCGTAAATCGACCAGGAGCCGAACGCTGGATTGCCCTTGTACAGGGAGCCCCAACCCGAGTTGAAGGCATCTGTCGTGACTACCTTCCTTCTGGAGGTCAGACGCAACTGAACACCTGATAGAAACAGGCGGGAGGATGTCCAGGGGGCCACAGCTCTGACACAGCGATGGGTTACCCTGATAAAATGTTGGCCCAGGCACCAAGTGTGGGACGGAATGTGAGCTTTGAGCCAAAATTGGAGGGGCCGCATGCAGTGGAAGGGAGGGAGCCCGCCATGTCTTGGTGAGCTCGCTGTGGACCGGAGGCATAAAAGGAGCTGGCCGCTGATGAGAGGATGGCTGACAATGTCCCTTTACGAACCACTCATAGAGGAGGCCGACGGCAGGCTCATCCAGGGCCATCCAATCCAGGCCAAGTTCACCCATAGCCCTCGTCAGAACCCGGATCAGCTCCAAGTCCACACTTAGCCATGCAGACAGAGATAGAGAGGGAGCTTCCGGCACTTTGCAGGGCGGAAAGCACCGCCTTTGTGGAACAAGGTGAACAAGGCCTTCTTGCTTTGGCTTCATCGAAGAGTCAGCAAAGGGATGGTCTCGTCACTGAAGGACAAGATTCTGATGAAATGGCGCTCTGGACCAATCATTCTGGTGAGCTACAGCGCCATTGGGTTTGTGCAGCTACAAAAGCGTGAACAAATCAGGCTTCAGTACCAGAGTAAAACAGGAGTTTTCCCCATAGCATCAGTGACACAACGGGAGAGACCGTTCGAAAGGGAACCATTGAGAACTGGGACTGTCAAACCGAAATAAAGTATCCTAAAAATGCAACTTAACTTGATCGTATTTATGGATGCTTCATATTACACCATGCATCATGTAATATAATCTTGTTTGAGTCCTACTTTATCACCACTTACTGAGTTGATCATTTTAGATGGAGATTATTTCTTTTTTCTAAAAGTTTATAAAAATTAATTTGTAATGCCATGCCAAATCAAGTTTCTTCAGGTGTGCCCTAGACAAAAGTGGGCCAAGTAAAACACTGAATAACTGTTCTGAACACTGAAAAACACTGAATAACTGTTCTAAAAACACTGAATAACTGTTCTAACCGACTGCTTCCAAGTGTTCTACTACACAAACACAAAGGTAAATGTTCTTAAAACTCAAAAGCAGTTTAAAACAAACCCTTTACTGTCACAACTGGTCTCATATCCTTTCCAGTATATAATATATAAGCATGCAACAAGCATATATACAGTGCCCTCCATAAGTATTGGGACAGTAATAACAAAATTGCTTTGTTTGCTGTGTAGTCAAGACATCTGCAAATATGATTAAAAGATGAATATGACACATTTTATTATTAGCTGTTTCAACACATACATGTTTTACCAAGTAAAAAGGATAGCATTTTAGAGTTCATCCTACTATGTGATGTGAGCATAAGTATTGGGACAGTTGAACTTAAAGCAGATATAAAAGATTAAAAGCTATTATTCAGTTGCATAGCTCTTCACAGCAGTGAGTCTGCAACCCATAGACATCACCAGACTCTTGGTCTTATCCTTTGAAATGCTTTTCCCAGCCTTTAATGCCAATTCCAACTGTTGCTTGTTTTAGAGAGTTTCTGCTGCCATCATGCATTAAGTCATCAAAAAAACAAACAAAAAAAAAAGTCGAGAGAGCCTGTTCCAGAGACAGCAATGCATGCCCATGCCATGACACCACCTCCACCATGCTTTACAGATGAGGCTGTATACTTAGGATCATTTCATTTTTTTCTCCACACTTTTGCTTTCCCATCACTTAGATAAAGATTAATCTCATCTGTCCATAAAACTCATTTCTAAAACTCTACTGGCTCACCTTTGTGCTTTTTTGTCAAACTCTAATCTTGCCTTTCTATATTTGGTGCTGGTCAGACGTTTGCATCCTGCTGTGTAGCCCCTGTAATTCTGTGTCAAAGTCTCCTGTGGACAGTAGATGGTCAGAACATCACCCCAGCTTTCTGGAGGTTGTTGGTGATTTTACAGACATGTATTTTAGGGTTCATTTTCACAGCTTTTATGATTTGTCTGTCATCAGCTGCTGTTGTTTTTCTCAGCTGTTCAGGTCGTTGTTGGTTGCTGATGTCGCCGGTGGTTTCTTTCTTTTTAAGGACATTCCAAACTCTTGATTTCTCCATGCCCTTTGTTTTTGCTATAGCTCTAATTTACTTTCTCATTTCTTTTAGGATCCAAATTGCTTGCTTTTCTCTCAAAGTCAGCTCCCTTGTCTTCACCCTTTATGTGTGTCACTATCGAAGGCAAGACTCAGAATGCAGAAGCAATGGATATAACTGGTACAACACATTTCCTGCTTTTAATATCTGAAGAATTATTGCAACAGGACACAGCTGATCACTTAGAAAGACCTGTGAGGCAACTGTCCCAATACTTACATTAGATGGGGATGAAACTCTAAAATTTCTGATCTTCTTAGCTGGTAAAACATCTAATCACCCAATAATAAAATGTGACATTCTGTAGTTTTCTCATTTTTATCCTTTAATCATATTTACAGATTTCTTGACTCCACAACAAACAGAGCAAGTTTGTCTTTACTGTCCCAATACTTATGGAGGGCACTGTATATATTCATTTCTGCATGAAAATAAGCGTGTTTCATAAACCCAAGAGTAAATATCTTGTTTGGAGTGCATAATTTATGAATGATAATTAAAGCATTGGTTTTGAACTATACAGCAGATTTTAATAACTGAAAAAGAAAGGACAAAAGGCATCCCGTATTGTTTGTGACTGACGTCAAAGGCTGGGCATCAAATCAAACTCTACAGTATTTTGGCATCAATCCATGTTTACCTTGGGACCTGTCTGAAAAATCAGACAGGTGCCAACATAAACATGTTGTGCGACATGGAATCATCCTCAAAAACCATAAACAAAACTTAAAATTATGACCCAGGCTACATTTAATATGAGAGCTTGCACGTTATATTGCCAACTGTGCAAAAGCTGTCCTATAGTACGATAGTAACATTGTTTACACAGTAAACAAGTAGATTACGTGAAGGAATCTTTGACATGGATGAGGACGCTTAAATGGAGCTGTAGACGAAAAACAGGTTTAATTTCATTGTTCACATACTACAGATCAGTTTGATTAGTTAAACCCCTGAAACAGGAAAAAAAAGGAAAATCAATCATTTATTCAAGCTAAATGAACATGGTATATAATTCATTTTTGATACATCATTTCATTTTTGATACATCATTTCATTATTTGTGCTGAATCATGTTTGTGTTTCAGTTAGTAAATGTGTTTAAAAAATTAATGTTGAAGGGTGAGAAAATATACGTTCCTTTTCTGTGTAATGACATTCCTCTCTTTATCAGATTCTACATCTTCAATGGCAACGACAATCAGAGTTTTAATTCCCATCCATGTACTGTACTACAACTGTGTCTTTTTAACTTTCCTTAACTTCATCTCAAAGTTACTTGACACTCCATGAACGATCAGCTCTTGTTTTATCTGAAACAAAGATGGATAGACAGATCAAAGTGAGTTTTATTTCCATTGAAATGTACTGGTAAAACTTCCCAGAGTTAAAGATAGAATTGCGAGACAGAAAAATCAGTCAAAAGTCAAAGATGTAAGATAAGAGACAAAGTTTTTTTTTCTCTCTCTGAGATGGAAGAGGGCTTCCATACAAAAACTTTTGTTATGAAAAATGTGACTTACGTGCTGTAAAACAACTTCAATATTTCCACTCTGTGTTAGGTCTAAAAATGACTTAAATTTCATTTGAACTCCTATGACGGCTTCTAAAAGGACACACACACACATAAGGCATACTGTACTTTCTGATACAATAAGACATTCTGATACAAATGCACATTTAATTAAACTGTGAATAAATACCCATCCATGGAGTTGCTGTTGCAGTGGCTGTTAAAGAATAATAGCGTTCAATTATAAAACTTCAGTAAAGAACATTAAAAACACATTGCATAGTCATATCAATCAATCACAGCATTATTACTTGTTGAGACTGTGGTGGTTGATGTAGTGGTTTCTGAAAGAATAAACAACAAACACCATTAAATATCTCATGAACTCACTTGATGAGGGCAGTTTTTGTACATTTCCTACTGAAACAGGGAGTTGGGGAATCTGACTGTAATTACCTGACAGTGTTGTTGGATCAGGTGGTGTTGTAATGCCTGTTAAAGAAAAGAGTAATAAATTATAAAACACTTCTGTAAAATACGTAAAAACATTCCACGAGCTTTTAATATTTGATCCATTTTAACTCTTCAGGACAGGTGTCCCATACTTAAAAATGAACAAAAACCCAGACACATTTTAGCTAGGAAAAAATGTCAAGACATTAAAAAAAGAAAAAAAAAAAAAAAAAGAAAAAAAAGAAAAGAAAAAAAAAGAAAAGCTTTACAAGCATAAAAATATCCATGCCCTTTGTTCCACTTTATTGACGCTGAAGGTTTTACTGGCCATATCAGGAAATAACAGTGTTATTTCATAATCATCTCTCTCTCTCTCTCTCTCTCTCTATATATATATATAAAATGATAGTGCTTTTTTAATTTTTAGTTCACTACAATAACTCTTGTGCAACAGGTACTAAAAGCTGATTTACAGTTGCAGACAGAGCTTTTGCACATGTGGTAGCATCGAATCCCTTAAACGAAAGAGAAAGGTCGTTATTACCTGTTGTGATGGTTTCCACTCTGGTGGTAGTTTCTGAAAGAATGAATGCAAACACCATTAAACACCCCATGAACTCAGATTGTAAATGTGTTTCCTATTTCTGTCATATTTGTTCAATTCAGTGTTTTAAGGTTTTGAGAAAAACAAGTTCAATTCAAAGGTCCGTAACTACACTCTAAAAAAAAAAATGGTTCTTCAGCGGTTCTTTGGGGAGGTTGAGGTACTATATAGCACCGCTACCGTATAAAGAACCTGTTGAGCACCTGTATGGTTCTTCAGTGGTTCTTCAGCGGTTCTTTGGGGTGGTTAAGGTGCTATAGAGCACCACTGCTGTACATAAAGAAGCCATTAAGCCAGCCATTAAGTTTTTTTTAACTGTGTTTGCACTTGGATGGGATTAATGCAGAAATTCCAAATTCCAAGTATGGGTTGCCATACTTGCCTACACCTCACTTCATTATACTCCAAATTTTGTAATTTCAGTAAATTAAACTTAATTTACTAATTGTACATCAGATTTTAATTTATAATATATATAACACACACACACACAGTATTTTTTTATTTAATAAACAAACACAAAATAAAATGTCTCTGTAACTCATTTACACATACCATATAAAAGTAAAATCAGTAAAGAGTTAAAGCTCTGGTGTTGAATTATCCACAACCAGTTATCCAGTACAGTAGGTGACGATAATGCTTGTAAGGAGTTATTCGCCATCAAACAAGATGAAGGTGTTACATCCGGGACATTTACGTACTTTGCGCGCCTAAACGGGCTGAAACTTTTCTCACAGTCGCCATTTTCTTTGACCCACGAATCGCGACGCGGAGCTCACGAGGACAGAAAATACAGAGATTAAGTGTTTTATGTTATTCACACAGTATTAATTTTATAACATCACATTGTTTTAGAATGATATTTCTGTGCTGTGTGTGCGGCTCGCAGTGCGGAGCTGATGAGGAGGTTGCTTTTTAACAGGAAAACACTGAAAGTAAGTGTTTTATCTCATTTACAATATGTATTTTATAACATATTGATTTATAGTGATATTTATATGCCGTGCGCATTTAAACGGCCGAAACTTTTCTCTCAGACGACTTTTCCTTTGACTTGCGGTGCAGACAGAGTTTTTAACAGAGACAACACCAAAAGTAAATGATTTACCTCTGTTCACAATATGTATTTATAACATCATATTGTTTTACAAAGACATTTATGTGATGTGCGCTCCTAAACTTTTCTCAGAGACATTTGCTTTGATTCACGATGCGGAGCAGGCAAAGAGGTTACAATTATCAACAAGAGACCTAAAGTAAGTGTTATACCTCATTTACAAGGCTTTTTTAACATCATATTGACAAATCAAATCATTGTAAACTTGCATGCCTCGTGACCAAATGTCATATCATATCATGAAGCTTGTACATTGAGTTATTTTGATGTCGATTTACTGGATTTGAGTGCTATTTTCGAATATTAATTTGAAATAACTCTTTACAGTATACTCAAACTTTATATATTGAGTGAGTTAAAAATAAAAAATAAAGTGATTTTGTCACCTCATAAGATATGACATGACTTACATAAGCTACTTTTAAATTTTAAGTTTTTGTGAGTGCTTTTTTTTTAAGAATGTGTTTTGTGTTCATCAAAAGTGAGTTATATGGGTTTGGAATTACATTTTGAGTAAATTATTCCTCTAATGTTACAGATGGTTCATGCTGGAATAACTGAAAAATCAAAAGGAAATTTGTTTGAGTATAAAATCATCAGTACATTGTCAAGTAGGATGAAAAGAGCTCTTGTTAACATTTTTGGGATAAATAACAGACATGGGTAAGCCACATTTCCATATTTAAGATTATTGATTGTCATGCATAACTTTTTGATCATTAATATTTGTTATTTGCCTAATAATAATTAGAAGTCTGGACTCTTTCTAGTAGAGCTGCCCTCGACTAAAGATTTTCTAGAGACTGTTTGTTTTTGTTTTTTTTACATTTTATTGACAGCCACCATTTTTAACAATTTAACTACCCCAATAGATTGATGCTGGAGAAAATTAACAAAGCATCAGGGAACATCTGCGTGTAATGAAGGAGGAAACAGAGAAGCTTAGACCAAACGTAGAGCTCCTCAAAGAAAGGATGATGCTGATAAAATGCTGTCGGACAAATTTTGTGTCCAAATATAGCACAGAGGAGACTCTCTCTGAGTTCCTGTGTTTCAGACTGGCCAAAATGCTCAGTACAGTAGTGTGTTAATTGCCTCCTTATTTAATTGTATGAGTTATAACTATATTTTAATACATGTCTTTCCTCCTTTGCCTTCCTCTTAACATAAGCTCCTTTCGGGTCTGTGAGACCACGCCAATGTTCATGTGGACCAACAAATTCTCACACAGCTCTCTGTAATGACACCCCGAGTCCTTCAAGTTTTGCGGAGTCCCCTGAAGGAGAAGTTCAGGTGCATGATTGATGATTGTGAAGATGGCAGACTGAAAAAAATAATTAAATCATTACTGCTTAGTTTTTTTAATTGTGCCACTGACTGACACCCTGCCTCTCTCCCTGAGATCATACCTGTCTTTTTTCCTGTATTTATCTGTCTTACACGCAGTAATGGATGTAAAAAAAAAAAAAAAAAAAAAGGGTAAAAGCATCCACCATGTTATGTTAATCTAATGAGGTTATTTTGTTTAAAGTCTTACAGTTGGAAGCAGCTATTCTGCTCTTGCCTGCTCTGTTCAAGGAGGACCTGGGGTTGCTGTTTGAAGTTGAGGTGAGCCATGAACAGTTGACTACAGTGTGTGAAACACAATCTAATCAAAGCACTACACTTATTGCACATTTTGTTATTCAGATGATTTCAATGCAAACATTAGTTTTTTGTTTGTTGGTCTACACAAACTATGCTATAAAACTGAAGAGAAATTTTGGTAATTTTCAGTTCATGGCTAAAAGTATTCGAGGAGTTGTATGACAGTAGTTAAAAGTAATTTAACTCACAAGGTTTGCCTTGCAAATAAATGCTATTATCCCCTCTCCCCCAGGGCCATTCTCAGACCAGCCCATCCCAACACCTGAGATGAAGCTTAAAGGCTGTAGGGAGGGTCATCTCATGCAGTATGACCACATTGTGCTCACGTTGGATGGACAGGTAATCACAGAGGAGAGCAAGGACATCTCAACGGCACTGGGACTCCTCCTGTAGCAGCGGTTCTCAATTCCAGTCCTGGCAACCTGCCTTGTACATGTCTCACTTATTTAACACACCTGATTCAGATCATGAGCTTGTTAGAAAAGAGCTCCATGAATGAACTGTGCTCTAACTGACATGGTCCCTACACAGTGTCCCTACACGGAACATTCCTTCACAGATTTACACTACTTCCTGTCACTGTAAGTCAATATTCTATATTTCTGGGCCTCTTCCAGGTCTAGTTGCAGTTTCTATTGTTTTTTAAATCCTGAAGGACTTACAGAAATGTTAGTACACTGTTGACAGTGAAAGAGTGAAATATACTGTAGTACTTCAGAGTGTACAACTTATTTTGCACATGATTGTGTATTATTAATTTTCAGTAATTTCACTCACTCACTATTAAAGGGATACTCCACTCCAAAATGAAAATTTTGTCATTAATCACTTACCCCCATGTAGTTCCAAACCCGTAAAAGCTTCGTTCGTCCTCGGAACATAATTTAAGATATTTTAGATGAAAACTGGGAGGCTTGTGACTGTCCCATTGACTGCCAAGTAAATTACACTGTCAAGGCACAGAAAAGTATAAAAAAATACAGTCAAAATAGTCCATCTGTTATCAGTGGTTCAATCTGAATTTTATGAAGCGACGAGAATACTTTTTGTATGCAAAGAAAACGACTTTCAATAATTCGTCTCCTCTCTGTCTCTCCGCATCACCGTAGCGCCATTTTGGAGAATACAGCTGGACGCAAACTACGTACACTATTCTGTGTCAGCCGTGATACATTTTCTACGTGCATTTACGCTTTGATTTGAACCAAAACAGCGCATCCTTGTTTGTGCGGTAGACACAGAATAGTGTAAGTAGTTTGCATCCAGCTGTACTCTCCAAAATGGTGCTACGCTGACACAGAGATTATTGAATAAAGTCGTTATTTTTATTTTCTTTGCGTACAAAAAGTATTTTCGTCGCTTCATAAAATTCAGATTGAACCACTGATGGCAGATGGACTATTTTGACATTGTTTATACTTTTCTATGCCTTGACAGTGTAATTTACTTGGCAGTCAATGGGACAATCACAAGCCTCCCGGTTTTCATCCAAAATACCTTAAATTGTGTTCTGAGGACGAACGAAGCTTTTATGGGTTTGGAACAACATGGGGGTAAGTGATTAATGACAAAATTTTCATTTTGGGGTGGAGTATCCCTTTAATGTTAAAAAGACTAGATTTTCCAAATAAAGTAAAGAACTAATGTAGGCCTAAGACCGTAGGCGAAAAAGTTACCTGATTACAGGGCTACAGTATATATATGTAAACCAGGACTCTCTCTTCTTCAAGAATGTACATATTTCAAGCTTGTTGCATTATTTTGTATGTGTATAAAACAACAACTCCCCGTATATTGTGATGTTGTATATGTATATTCCCTGGCTTGTCAGCACTCATTTTATTTGCTGCTGAAACAAATAAATTAAAATGTTTTGAGAGCGTGATGTATTTTATTTCTCAGTAAGCATTTAGTAAAGGATTTTTAATCTTTAAAGCCGCAATTTGGTAAGAAACGATTAGTTATCATTCATCTTTTAAGTAAAAGTGTCATTTAGACCCATATTGGCTCATCTATGGTAGTCATATATGGCACCTCTAATGATTCGGTATGTCATTGTATAACACAATTTGACAAATGTGCTATAAAGCTTCTTATCTTTAAGAATATGTGCCATATAGTACCAAACGAGGTGTCCCTATGATTAAAAGCCAAAGAATCACTGTTGAACACCATTTTTGAGAAAAAGTGCTATATGGCACCTCTTATGGTTCTAAATAGCACCATTTGACAAAGTGCTATATGGCACCTCAAATGGTTCTATATAGCACCTCTTATGGTGCTATATAGCACCACTTGAAAAAGGTGCTATATAGCACCATTAAGAATAGGTGCTATATAGCACCAAAAGTGGTTCCCCTATGATTACGAGCCAAAGAACCACTTTTGGTGCTATATAGCACCTTTTTTTTTTTAGAGTGTACCTGCTGCTGCTGCTGTTGTTGTTGTTGTTGGTTCAGGTGTTGTAGTTTCTATTAAAGAAAAAGAGCATAAAATTACAACAAATTTCTTAAACTACATGAGAAAAAATGAAAACAAAAACGTTGCCTAGCTGTATGATGATTCTTTCATCACTCGCACCTTTATTACCTGGTGTGACTGTGGTGGTTTCTGTAGTGATTTCTGTTGTGGTTACTGGAAGATTGAACACAAATAAACACCAATAAATACACTGTGAACTCGCTTGACAAGTGTGGTTTTCTTTCCTAGTAAAGACACTCATTGATTTCTCAGGTTCATAACGGGCGATATTTTTAAAAACAGATTCGGTTCTAATTTAAAGGTCTTTAAGTACCTGCCAATGTTGCTGTTGGTACAGTTGTTGTAATTTCTATTACAGAGAAAAAGAGCATGAAATTACAACAAACTTCTGCAAAACTACATAAGAAAAAATTAAAGCAAAAAATGTTGCATCGCTATATGATGGTTCTTTCATCACTCGCAGCTTCATTACCTGGTGTGACTGTGGTGGTTAACAAAGTGGTAGTTTCTGAAAGAATGAACACAAATGCAAATACCATTAAATACCTAGTGAACTCACCTGAAAAGTGTGGTCTTCTCTCTTGGTAAAGATGATCATAATGAGTGACAGTTTTAAAAACAGATTTGGTTCTAATTCAAAGGTCTTTACCTGCCACTGTTGTTGTTGGTACAGATGTTATTGTTGTAGTTTCTATTAAAGAAAAAGAGCATAAAATTACAACAAACTTCTGTAACAACATAAGAAAAAATGAAAACAAAAAATGTTCCATACAGTAGCTGTATGATGATTCTTTCATCTCTCTCAGCTTTATTACCTGGTGTGACTGAGGTGGTTAACAATGTGGTAGTGTCTGATAGAATAAATACAAACACCATTAAATACCTCATGAACCCACTTCATGAGTGCAGTTTTCTTTTTCTGTGTTCACGCACAGTAAGTTTCATACATGCTGAAGAAATCAATTGAAAAATGCACTAATCTAAGATTTGCTACTTGAGATTGCTAGTTAGAGGCTGGAACTCATTCTAGAAAGCATTTGATTGGACAAATATTTGCATTTTGAGTCATAAATGAGGAGTCATTAATAGTTTTGGTCCTTTTTCTTGGAAGAGAAAGACTGTACATTTTAAATGTATATATATGCTAGTTTATTTTGTCTTCACTCCTACATTAACATATAGATAAGCTCATGACAAAATACCTGTCAAGATTGCAGTAGTTTCTGTGGTGGTTTCTGAAAGAATTAACATAAATAAAAACACCATCACATATTGTGAACTCACTTGACAAGTGTGGCTTTGTTTCCTGGTAAAGATCCTCATTGATTTCTCAGGTTCATAATGAGCAACTTTATTAAAAAAAAAAAAAAACTGATTTGGTTCTAATTTCAAAGTCTATAATTACCTGCCAATGCTGTTGTTGGTTCAGGTGTTGTTGTAATGTAATTGTAATTGTAATTTAAAGAAAACGGCATTACATTTTATTACACAGCTCTCTGGAATACTTGATTCTGATTGGTCAGTTAAAACCGTGTTGCCAGAATGATTGTTTTGTGCTGTAATGGATTTAAGATAATAAACTGGTGAGATTTTAAAATACTTTCTTCTCAAATAACATTTTATGTCCTCTCCTATATACTTACGTGGTGAAAAGCTGTGCAATTAGTGATATGACTGTACACGTCATATCGTATTGCCTGAACTTTTCTTTGCAGAAGCTTTGCGTTTAAAGAGCTAATAAAATATTTTGACTCAAACCAGTATTTTGTGTGTAATTATTTACTTATGAGGCGAGTACTCATTTAACAAACGGGGTCCTGATCACCCTGTCAGGGTTTATTCTGCGATAACGATCCTTTAGTTTGTGAGAAAAACAGATCTGGTTTTAATTCAAAGATAGAATTTATAAGTACCTGATATTGTTGGTGCAGATGTTGTTTGTGCTCTGGCTGTTAAAGAGAAAGAGAGATTATTCAGTTCAGAAACACATTTTATTGTCTTTTCCACATTAAAATTGATCATCAAACAGTAAATAAGGCCTTACTGAGTGACAGCACTGATAAGAGCACCAGCAGATGTGAAACCCGAAACAATCTCATGATGAAGTCAGGGATAAAGTCCTTCTTCTGTAACCAGAAAGAGCTTTATTCTCACTAAACCAATGTTATTATGGAATATCGAAAATAATATTTGTTAGAAATTAGATGTTTCCAGCTTTGAAACTTGACTGGAGCTGCTTTCAAAGCCAACATTCTAAAGGTCCCACTTTATATTAGGCATCTTTAAATACAAATTATTTCATAAGTCATTAAATTTTTTAATCTTATGAAGCCTAAGTTTGATTCTACAAAGTTGTAATAAAACAAAGGTTGCTTTACAAGAAACATTTTCATGTAGTACTAAAATACTATGTAAATACTATGCATTTTCTTGTAAATACATAGTGTATTTTACAAGAAAATATTATTTCAGTCTTTCTACTTTGAAATTTCATATTTAAATCAAGTGTGCTACTTGCCATTTCTTTGTAATCATTTGTGTAATTTCCTAGCAATTTCTGAGTAAAAACTCTTTCAAAGTAATTTTTTTTTTTTTTTAGTGTGTCAAATCAGAACTTACCCTGATAGGACTTCTAGAACAAACAATTTTTCAATACACAATAAGCAGATTTATCAAACATTTCATATTATAGTTTTATAGATATAAATGCATAGCAGATAAAGACACCTCAAGTGACCGAAATCCATATTACACTTCCTAATCTTAATTACACTTGCTATATAGCGTGGCAGTATAATGTGAACATTTTTAATATATAAAGGTAAATATTGTTGAACACTAATATCTTTAATCGTATTGCTTCTATCATTCTATTGGCTTCTATCGTATTGTTTTATAAAATCATAAGCAACTTGATTGGTTCATTGCTTTATGTTTGCTGTTTTCTCAACTTCTAACCTATATAGCAAAACTATACCCTTTATTATGTAATGTTTAATTTGCATAAGCTATTACAAAAGTAAAGACAAACTGTAAGTGAATAAGCTTATGGAGTGTAACATTAAATAGAAAGATGACTTACCTCATATAGCTTCTTCTGAGCTGCTCTTGCACCTGCTGTGAGTTAGCAGGAAGTTTCGGTTTTTAAGCATGCACTAGCACTGTTTACAGGAAAACATCTCCTGGAATGGAAGAAAAAATGAGTTGTTGGAATACTGCCTGTAATTCTTAAAAAAAAAAAAAAAAAAACTGACCTCAATCGAAAAGTCCTTGCTTCAGATATAATCTCACTGTATATAACAATAGGAATACTTTATATAGGCCTGTTTATTCTTCACTTTCTCTGTTAACTAACAAATAAATATCAAAGACTATTCTTCTTCTTATGCAGTTCATCGATTTCGAAGATGACGTCACTTCTAGGATGCGATGTTGGAATGTTGAGACAGACGCTGCTGTCGGCGGTGCCATTAAAGGTGGCTATAAAGCCCAATTCGGGAGCCACATGTCCTGCCACAGTCAGGACATGTGAGTACTGAGTCTGGGGATGAATATGGTTGTGGCTGTGCGCATTGGTGTCTGCTCTGATGTAGCACCGTTCCATGTTGGGCGCGCTGTAATTCGATCTGTTGGACCCCCAGATCGCATGCAGAACTCCATGCCTGCCAGTTGGCAGTTGTTGTTTCCAGGACTCCAGGGTTGATGCCGCAGCTTTTCAGGGTCCCCTTAAGATGGTCCTTGTAGCGACGCTTCTGACCCCCAGGGCTCCTGTTGACTGCATATATCTGCCCATAGAGAACCTGCCGGGGTAGGCGGTGGGAGGGCATGTGGATAACATGTCCTACCCATCGCAGTTGCCGCCTAGCAAGGGTTGTCTCCATACTGCTGGAGTTGGTGCGCTGTAGGATGTCCGTGTGGGGGATTTTGTCTTTCCATGTGACACCTAGTATGCACTGGAGGCATCTGATGTGAAAGCCCTCGAGACACCGAATATGCCTGCGGTAGGGAGTCCAAGCTTCTGCACCAAACAGCCGGGTAGAGATGCAGGCCGCTTTGGTGAAGGTACGGAGATCTTTATTAACAAAGACTTCAAGAGAAGTCTACCGAAGGCAGAGGAAGCGAGATTTATACGTGCCTGGATCTCATTGTCTATGAGGCAGGTGGGAGTTAGGATGCTTCCAAGGTAGCAGAAGTGCTGAACAACCTTTACTGGTGTGCCGTGGATATAGAATTCAGGGGGTGTGGGGGTGAGGACCGTGGTCTGTGCAATGATCTCTGTCTTTTGGATGTTAACTTGTAGGCCACAAGCTTGGTAGACTGCACATACAACATCCAGTGTATTCTGCATTGCAGTAGGGCTGTGGGCTAGGAGGGCACAGTCATCAGCGTATTGCAGTTCATGAATTGTGATGGTGGTGGTCTTGGTGATGGCTTGCAGGCGGCGGAGGTTAAAGAGATTCCCGTCCAGATGAAACTGTAGGCGGACACCCTCATCAGGGCTGAGGGAGTTGCGGGAAAGGAGGGTGACTGCTGCCAGGAAAAGGTTGAAGATCACTGGAGCCAGTCCACACCCCTGTTTCACTCCTACCTGCACAGGAAAGGAGGGGGATTGAGATGTACCCACAATCACATGAGCCTGCATGCCAACGTGAAACTGTTGTAGGATGTCCAGAAACCTTGGTGGCATCCCAAACTTCTCCAGAATGACCCAAAGGACTTGGCGGTCAATGGTGTCAAAAGCCTTTGCCAGGTCGATGAAGGCAATGAACAGGTCTTTGTTCTGTTCTCTGGCCTTCTCCTGGAATTGGCGCAGGACAAAGATCATGTCGGAGGTGGACCGATCCTTCCTGAAGCCGCACTGTGACTCAGGAAGGATCCTTTCTGTGATGTTCTTGGTTAAACGGACCAGCATGACCTTCGCTAATACTTTCCCTGCCACAGAGAGCAGGGATATGCCACGGCTGTTTCCACAGATGGACTTGTCACCCTTTTTCTTATGAATGGTAACAATGTGTGAATCTTTCCAGTCTTGTGGAACAGTTTTTTGTGCCCATATTATCTGGATGAGTTGGTGGAGGTTTTTGGTGAGCAGGTACCCGCCATTCTTTAAAGCCTCTGCAGGGATTCCATCAGGACCAGCAGACTTATTGTGCTTAAGGCTTCGTATTGCTGCGAGGACTTCTGAGAACCTGGGTGGGTCATCAAGCTTGTGCGCAGGTGGGAGCTTTGGGAGCTCCGTAGGACAGTGGGGTCAGTCGGGTTATTTTGATTGAGGAGGGTGTTAAAATGTTCAGCCCAACACTCAAGTATTCCTTGTTTGGTCCTTTTGGGGTCCATATAGTGATTTTATTGCATCGTAGAAAGCTTGCGAATTGTTGGTGTCCGCATAACCTTGGATTTCATGGGCTTTCCTAAGCCACCAGTCATTCTCCATTATGCGCAGCCGCCGTTGCACCTCAGAACGGATATTACTCCAGTGTGAGCGCAGAGAGGGAGAATGTGGATTGGAGAGGTGGGCAGTGAAGGCTTTATGCTTCTCCTCCAGAAGGTTGAGTATTTCGGGGGAACTGTCGTCAAACCAGTCCTGGTGACATTTGGAAGTGAATCCAATTGTGTCAGTAGCGGCTTGTTGTATAGCTGAGCTAAGATTGACCCATGCACTTTCCGCTGTGTTATGTAGGGGATGAATAAAAGCGGAGGAAAGATTATCAGCCAAGCAGCAACGGTACGATGCAATGATGTCAGGGGACTTTAGGGCTCGGAAGTTGAGCCGTCTTGAGGGTTGGTGCCTAGTGTGTTGAGGTCGGATCGTTAGGTGTATCTTGGATCTGATCAGTCGATGATCTGTCCAGAACTCCGCACCATGCATTGCTCGGGTGATGGAGATTTCATGTAGATCTTGTTGCCGGGTTATAATGTAGTCCAGTAGGTGCCAGTGTTTGGATCTGGGGTGCATCCATGATGCTTTATATTTATTTTTCATTTGGAAAGTTGTATTGGTTATGACCAGTTTGTGCTCAGAGCAGAGAGAGAGTCGTCGCAGGCCGTTCCTGTTCATATTGCCCAATTACCCCAGACCAGAGCATGTTGCTGGTGCCTACTCTGGCACTGAAGTCTGCCAGAAACACAAGTTTATCAGTGTGAGGAACTTTGAGGAGAACTGTGTCAAGAGACTCGTAAAAAGCGTCTTTAATGCTTTCTTCAGCATCCAGAGTTGGTGCATATGCGCTTATCAAGGCTGCATAGTGACCTTTCGCAAGGGGAATGCGCCAGGTCATCAGCCGCTCACTGATTCCCACAGGAGACTCTGGAATGTTCTGGAGCAGTCTGCTTTTAATGGCAAAACCTACTCCATGTAGACGGCGGATGTCTTCCAGAAGAAGGTGTATCCTTGCCCAACTTCTATTAGCGAGTCCTCTCCTGCGAGCCGGGTCTCACTCAAAGCTGCGATGTCAATGTTGTATTTATTGAGCTCGCTCGCAACCAGGGCAGTGCGCCTGTGGGGTCTGTCAGTTCCATTCTGCACATCAAGAAGTGTGCGTACGTTCCATGTAGCCAAGATTAATACTTTAAACTTATATTTTCGACCGCGTAATGAGATAACTTGGCGACAGCGGTGGGCCGCCCAGGAGTATAGGGAACAGAAGTCCGTTATTATTTACCTGAAATAAAATAAATCAGTTCAAATACAGCAGTAAAGTATGAACTGGCGGATCACAACATTTGCATTCATATGAGACTGGCAATAGAACTGAATTCTCACATATATTGCATTGTATGTACGGCCAAAGTACACAAATGGAGTGGAGAAGGTAACATGGTAAGAGGTATCACCACCATTTTCAAGAATTTCAGTGTCGCCTGCCCCTGCACCGAATGGATAAAATATCGCCGGTGCTGATGAGAGAAAGAAAACAAAAAATACAAGTGAACAGTTTTTACAAGCCTCATAATTATCACGATTCAGACACAAATGCAACGTTAATTCAAATGTCGATAAATACCTGTCCATGGAGTTGTTGTTGCAGTCGCTGTTAAAGAAGATAGTGTTTAATTATAAAACACTTCTGTAAAGAACATTAAAAAAACACATTGCATAGACATATGATGACATAGACATAGATATATGTCTTCAATCAATCGCAGCATTATTACTTGTTGAGACTGTGGTGGTTGAAGTGGTGGTTTCTAAAAGAATGAAAACAAATACAAACTCTCATGAACTCATTTCATTTTTGAAGTTTTCTGTCCTGCTGAAATGGGAAGATGGGGCATCTGACTGTAATTCAAAGGTCTTTTTTAATCTTTTTAATTACCTGACAGTGTTGTTGGTGCAGGAGCAGTTGTAATGGCTATTAAAGAAAAAGTATTAAATTGTAAAAACAATGCATGGGCTGATGATATTTGAAACATTTTCAGTTTTCCTGGAATGTAATACTTTATAAATAAACACAAAGCTACACACATTTTAGGTAGGAAAAATATTAAGATTTTAGACAGGCGCCAAAAGTTGATTTTGGCGCCCTTACAGTGGCACGCAGTGCTTTTGCACATGTGGCAGTATCGTATCACTTGAACGGGAGAAAAAAAATGTACAAAAGCATTACCTGTTGTGCTGGTTTTCACTCTGGTGGCAGTTTCGGTAACACTTTACTTGAAGGGATGTGCATAAGACTGACATGACACATGTCATGAATATGAAGGAGGTTTTATACATGTTTATGACAACTGTCATGAAGTGTCATTCGCTCAGTTATGTCATTTTTAATGCAAAGATGACATTATTTGACCTAACCCTAATCTAACCCTACCCCTACCCCTACCCTTACCCCTAACCCTAGCCCATAACAAAGACATCTCAAACAATGTCATCTTTGCATTAAAAATTACATAACTGAGCGAATGACACTTCATGACAGTTGTCATAAACATGCATAAAACCTCCTTCATGTTCATGACATGTGTCATGTCATGATTATAAAGGTGTCATGTCAGTCTTATGCACACCCCTTCCTATTCCTATTCCTATGTCGTGTTTGTTTTATTCACATCATAAGCAGGTTTTAAGGTTGAGAAAAACAGGTTTAAGGTATTTAAAGGGGTCATCGGATGCGAAATGCACTTTTACATGTTGTTTGAACATAAATGTGTGTTGGCAGTGTGTGTACACAATCACCCTATAATGATAAAAATCCACCCAGTTTTTTTTTTTTTTTTTTTCAATCTACTAAAATCATTACCCCTTTCTCAAATCAAGCCGTTCTCAGCTTCTTGTCTGTGTGATGTCACACAGACCCAGGCCCCTCCCACAATAGTTGATTGACAGTAGCGTTTCAGCACAGACTTGACTGGTGTCTTACCTTAGACCCGCCCAGAGGCGGACAAAGTACACAACTCCATTACTTGAGTGAAAGTACAGATACTGCTGGTCAAATATTACTCCATTACAAGTGAAAGTTGTAAAGACAGATTTTTACTGGTAATGATCTCACATGGCTCTGACAGTGTGTGCACACATCTATGTGTAGCCATTCATACACATTTGAACAGAGTGGACAGTGAAATTGCTGTAAAAACAGAGTGATAAGGAAGAAAAAAAAAATCAAACCTGCTTTAAAACCCAGCAACACAACTGTAGCTGTATAATTTATAACACCTATTGTGTTTTATTAGGAGATGCACAACAGCTCTTCTGTGGCTTTATAGGTAATATTTTCACTTACACAATTTAGCAAAATCAGGCAATATTGTGTCTAATATATACCACAATATCAACTTCTTATTATTGAATTGTTGTAAATAAATATCACATTTGCAACTGGTCAGTGTTCAAAAAATGCTGAGAAATCACTTCATGTGACCCTACAATAGTGATTACTGATAAACTGTCCGAAAAAAAAGAAAGTCACGTTTTAGAGAAGAAAAAAATCACCCACTGACTTTCAAAGCTGCTTAACCACTTTCTACTTCGAGGACCTTGACAGAAATGTAGTGGAGTGAAAAGTACAATATTTGTCTTTCAAATGTAGTGAAGTTAAAGTCATAAGTTTCCAGAAAAAATAATACTCAAGTAAAGTACAGATACTCAAAAAGTGTACTTAAGTACAATACTCAAGTAAATGTACTTAGTTACTGTTCGACTCTAGACCCACCCTGAGTGAGCTGTCATCAGTCCGCCATTGTTTTGACACCAGAGCAGATGTAGACAAGAATGGCTCCTAAGCGAGTGAGGTGTTTTGTTGTTGGATGTAATAATGAACATAGCAGTCGTCATTTACACTCTTAAAAATAAAGGTGGCTCAAAAGTTTCTTCAAGCGATGCCATAGAAAAACCATTTTTGGTTCCACAAAGAACCATTCAGTCAAAGGTTATTTAAAGAACCATCTCTTGCTTACCTTTTTATAATCTGAAGAACCTTCTTTCGCTTCAAAGAACCTTTTGTGAAAGAAGGATTCTTCAGAAGTTAAAGGTTCTTTATGGAACCATTTAGACAAAAAGGTTCTTCAATGGCATTATGAAGCACCTTTATTTTTAAGAGTGTACTTCCGACATCTGATCCGCTGAAGACGCAGTTGATTTTGTTTGTTTGTGAAGGGAATGCGCCTCCCTATCTGCCTAAATGAGTCTATGTTCACGCAAATCATTCGTGACCTAGCTTCACCTACAGAAGAAGTGAGTATACGTGTTTTTTTTTTTTTTTTTTATCAATCTTTGCAAATTGCCTTTCTTAATAACGAGCTATATTTAGCAAGTTTCATGATGAATGTGGCTAAAGTTTGCACTCTCTCAGAGAGCGCCTCGGAAGAGAGGAGCGGGGTCAGCAGAGCTCATTTGCATTTAAAGCGGCATACAAGAAAACAGCTTGCTCTGAAAAGAGCTGTTTTGACAGGGTAAAAAGGGTGTTGTTCAGTGTTGGGCAGTAGCGTCACTACAAGTAGTGATGCTACTAGTTTAACTACATTTCTCAGTAGCGTGGTGGTAGCTAACTAGTTAACTAATGTTAACTAATGAACCTTATTGTGAAGTGTTACCATTTATATAAATGTATCTGTGTATAATAAAGCCACAATACCAACGACCAATAGGAGGTTTCCAGCCGACAGGAAAAATTTATTTTGCCTATGTCACAATATGAGATAAATCCGGTCCTGTACATGATAGTGATTTTTGTTGCCAAATTGGTTTGGAACAGTTGTTGAATAAACAATTAAACTGAATGCTTGTCTATCTGTCTTGACTGACAGTTTTATTGATCACTGATAGAGCATTGACTTGGTATGATGTTGGTTCAATATAAAAATGATTAAAAACAAAAATAGCTTAGATGTAGTAAACTACTTTTGCCATGTTGCTGTAGCGTAGCTTGCTACATTTCCCAGGGCTGTAGCTTTAGTGTAGTGAAGTTTATTTAATGAGGAGTAACTGTTAGCTTAGCTTACTACATTTTCCAAGTAGCTTGCCCAACACTGGTGTTGTTTTACACTACCATTGAGAAATTTTAACCAAAGTATGTTATAGATTTTTTTTTTATCAAGACCCTAAAGAATCATATCAACTTGTGGAAAATGGGCATCCAATGACCCCTTTAAACGTCTATAACTACCTGTCGCTGCTGTTGTGTTTGGTTCATGTGTTGTTGTTGTAGTTTCTATTAAATAAAAAGAGCACAAAATTACAACAAGTTTCTGTAAACACATAAGAAGAAATAGAAACAAAAATGCTGTATGCTGAAACAATCCATAGCTGTATGATGACTCTTTCTTCACTCTCAGCTTTCTTACCCGGTGTGACTGTGGTGGTTGCCAATGTAGTGGTTTCTTTTTCTGTGTTCTCATACAGGAAGTTTTATACATGTTGAAGAAATCAAGAAATGCAATAATCTATTGCTAGTCAGAGTGCCAGACGTGCTCGTTCTAGAAAGCATTTGATTGGACAAATGCATAAATGAGGAGTCATCAATATTTTTCGTCTTTTTTCTTAGAAGAGAAAGACTGTACATTTTAAATGTGTTTATTATCTAAAAGTTTATTTTGTCTTCACTCCTTCACTAACATACGGATAAGCTTATTACAAAATACCTGGTAAGACTGTAGTGGTTTCTGTGGTGGTTTCTGAAAGAATGAACACAAATCAGACACCATTACATTGTGAACTCACTTGACAAGCGTGGTTTTCTTTCCTGGTAAAGATGCTCATTGATTTCTCAGGTTCATAACGGGCAGTGTTGGGTTTTTTTTGTTTTGTTTTGTTTTTTTAAACAGTTCTTTAAAAGCCTTTTTTGGTTCTTTAAAAGCCTATAAGTACCTGTCAATGTTGTTGTTTGTTCTATTAAAGCAAATGAGCCTAAAATTACAACACACCTCTGTAAAAAGTATTACAGAATAACACAATGCTAATCCAGGTATTTGAGGCCGGCGCTTCTTTCACGTCTCTCATATCACACCTCCACACTCTCTCGAGTTTCATTCAAACATAACGCTTTCATCTCGTGCCTCAGTTCTCGACTGCATTTACTGTAAAAATAAAACCTGAGGACTTAGGTTTTAATAGTACGCTTGTTGAAATGATGATGAAATGATGTTGTTGCCAGAACGATTATTGCCTATGCTCTAACTGATTCAAGATCTTAAAATGCTTTCTTCTCAAAAAACATTTTATGTCTTATGTGAAAAGCTGTGTAATTAATGATACAACTGTACATTGTGTATTAAATGTCCTTTTTGTCTGAACTTCATCTAAACTCGAAGCCGTTCGTTAGGAACTGATTTTCTGGGGGGGAAACTCACCTAGATCAAAACATCCTTCCTTCAGATATATAATCTCAGATTTGCTCATATAAGATTTACACATTACAAAACCTGAGAATGAACACATTCCTTGAGGGAATTCATGTTCAAATACAACGTAACATTAATGTAGACCTACCGGTATCTAAATATGATTTTATAATTTTATGCTATGGTAGGCCTACCACATCACCCTCTGGTTGTAGACTATAATGAGCAGCAATAAACTACATTTTAGAATTTTAGAATGTCATAGTCTATGTCTGTGGATATTGTGGTGAAAGTATCTTAAAAAGTAGTGTAGGCCTAACGCATTACAATTCAGAGACAGTAATATTGTAATGTAACTAACTACTTTCAAAAGACAGCAACTAATATATAATGCATTACATTTTGGAAATATGTAAAGTCAGGTGATCATCGAGTACTCAGACTTGACAGCGATGATTAATCATGAAAACGATGATTGCAGTGACTTTAAAAAATGAACGATCATCGCTGTCAAGTCTGAGTACTCTAGTACTTGTGCACATCCCTATTAAACACATATACACATTATTGAGGTATGATGTATACTGCATTGATGTATACTGTAAATGCAATAAACTTTTAATCATACATCTTATCAAGTCTTGTTACTTCTGGATTTTCTTCTTTTTTTCAAAATTATTTTATGAACAATCCTATTAAAGAAAATTTATAGTATGATAAATGTAAGGATATTGATCTGGAAGAAATGGGGCCATAAAGAACCTATTCATCAGTGGTTCTTTGAAGAACCTTTAAAAAGGGTTCTTTGTAGTACCAGAAAAGGTGCTTTATAGCACCAAGAAAAACACTGGTTCTTTAAAGAACCTTTCACAAAATGGTTCTTCAGGGATCTAAAAATGGTTCCTCTATGGCATCGCTGTGAAACCCCCTTTTTGGTTCTTCCTGGCACCTGTGTAAATAGTGTAAATATAAGTCTACGTTTTAAATATACGTTTAATATAAGTCTCACAGCCTGGGGGAAGAAGCTGTTGAGCAGTCTGGCGGAGCGGGCTCTGATGCTCCGGTACCGTCTTCCTGACGGCAAGAGCTGGAAGATACTGTGGGAGGGATGGGTGGGGTCTTTCACGATACTGGTAGCTTTACTGGAGCATCATGCAAGGAAAATGTCCAGGATGGAGGGGAGAGGGGCACCGATGATCTTTGCAGCCGTGTTCACTGTCTGCTGTAGGGTCTTGCGGTGTGCTACACTACAGTTCCCGTACCAGACAGCGATCCAGCTGGTCAGCACACTCTCGATTGTTCCCCTGTAGAATGTGGTGAGGATGGGTGGAGGGAGACTTGCTCTTTTAAGTCGACACAGGAAGTGGAGTCGCTGTTGCGCCTTCTTGGAGAGTGATGTAGTGTTGGTGGTCCAGGTGAGATCTTCTGTTATGTGCACCCCCAGAAATTTCGTGCTGCTGACTCTATCCACAGTCAAGCTGTCGATGGTCAGTGGGGGGTGGTCAACAGAGTTCCTCCTGAAGTCCATCACAACCTCCTTTGTCTCACTCACACTGAGGGACAGGTTATTTGTGCCACACCATTCAACCAGTTGTGCCACTTCCTCTCTGTAGGGTGTTTCATCATTGTTGCTGATGAGACCTACCACAGTTGTGTCATCGGCAAACTTGATGATGTGGTTGGAGCTGGACTTGGCAGTGCAGTCGTGGGTCAGCAGCGTGAAAAGCAGCAGACTGAGCACACAGCCCTGTGGGGCACCTGTGCTCAGTGTGGTACTGCTCGAGGTGTTGTGGCCGACACGGACTGACTGAGGTCTACCGGTTAGAAAGTCCAGGATCCAATTACAGAGGGAGGCATTTAGGCCCAGCAGGTTTAATTTGTTGATGAGCTGTTGCGGGATTATTGTGTTGAATGCTGAGCTGAAGTCAATGAACAGCATTCTAACATAAGAGTCTTTGTTTTCTAGGTGGGTAAGAGCCAGGTGGAGGGTGGAGGAAATGCCATCGTCCATGGATCAGTTTGGACGGTATGCAAACTGGAGCGGGTCAAGTGTATTGGGGAGATTGGATTTGATATGGTGCATGACTAACCTCTCAAAGCACTTCATCATGATTGGGGTCAGTGCTATGGGACGATAGTCATTCAGGCAGGACACAGGTGACTTCTTTGGTACTGGGGTGATGGTGGTGGACTTGAGACATGTGGGGACAACTGCTTGGCTTAGTGAGATGTTGAAGATATCTGTTAAGACATCTGTCAGCTGTTCAGCACAGTCTCTCAGTACCCGGCCTGGTATGTTGTCAGGACCTGCAGCCTTGCGTGGGTTAACCCTAGATAAGGTCTTCCTTACATCGACTGGAGACAGACAGAGCACCTGGTCGTTGGGAGGTGTGGGTAGTTTTTGTGCAGGTTTGTCATTCTGCATTTCAAACCGTGCATAAAACTCATTGAGTGCATCTGGGAGGGATGTGTCATCATCACAGGCCTGTGGCAGAGGCTTGTAGTCTGTGATGGTCTGAATAGCTTGCCACAGACTCCGTGTGTCCTTGCTGTCAGTAAAGTGATTATTGATTTTTTGTGCATATAACCGTTTTGCTTTCTTGATGCCACGGGACAGGTTGGCTCTTGCTGTTTTGAGGACTGATTTGTCTCCCGATCTGAATGCGTCATCACGGGTCTTTAGCAGCCCACGAACCTCTGCTGTCATCCATGGCTTCTGGTTGGCACGTGTGGTGATCTTCTTGGTGACTGTCACATCATCAATGCACTTTTTGATGTAAGCAGTCACAGTTTCAGTGTACTCTTGCAGGTCTGTGTGGTTGTTGTAGGTGGCTGCCTCTTTAAACATGTTCCAGTCTGTGTCCTGGAAGCAGTCCTGTAGTGCTGAGGTAGCACTGTCTGGCCATACTGTGATCTGCTTTTGGACCGGTTTGGCAAGTTTGAGAAGTGGTTTGTATGCTGGAATTAGCATAACAGAGATGTGGTCTGAGTACCCAAGGTGGGGGCGGGGTTCAGCTTTGTATGCGTTCTTTTCTGTTGTGTAAACCAAGTCCAATGTGTTGTTTTCTCTTGTTGCAAAGTTCACGTGTTGGTAGAACTTTGGCAAAACTGTCTTTAAGTTTGCATGATTAAAGTCACCGGATATTATGAAAAAGCCATCAGGGTTGTTTGTTTGTTGCTCGC
The DNA here is from genome assembly GCA_039654775.1 of Spinibarbus caldwelli. Taxonomy (NCBI): domain Eukaryota; kingdom Metazoa; phylum Chordata; class Actinopteri; order Cypriniformes; family Cyprinidae; genus Spinibarbus; species Spinibarbus caldwelli. Next base: position 4,007,439 of record CM077257.1, on the reverse strand, counting down.
TGATAGTGCTGTACAGTTCGCGAAGCGCATCCTTAGCGTTTGCACATGGGGGTATATACACAGCAATGATAACAATGGCCGTGAACTCCCTCGGCAGATAGAAGGGTCGGCACTTCACAATTATAAACTCCACCTGCGATGAGCAGTGTTTTGACGCTAACACAGCGTTGTTGCACCATTCTTTGTTAATATACACACACAAGCCGCCACCTCGAGTTTTACCAGACAGTGCTGTGTCTCTGTCCGCTCGGTAGCAGGTTAGCCCGTGCAGCTGAATGGCGGAGTCCGGGATGTTGTTGTTTAGCCACGTTTCGGTAAAAACAAACACGCAGCACTCCCTTGTCTCACGCTGTGTAGTCCGACAGAGTCGAATTAGGTCCAGTTTGTTTTCTAGTGAGCGTACATTTGACAGCAAGATTGTTGGAAGAGCTGGTCTTGTGGGGTTAGCCTTTAGCCTAGCTCGTATGCCTCTGCGCTTGCCGCGTTTGCGTCCCCTCCCACACCGCTTGCGGCACCTCCTTGTGTGGGTAGCAGCAGTAGGCAAGTCCGTGGTCTCGGGGTCTGGCTTCCTCAGTAAACAAAGGCCTCTTAGCTTCTCAGTAGTCACTGGTGATGGGTGATAGTTACATGCACTACCGATTTCCAGAAGACGTTGACAATCGTAGACATGTTGCAGTGTAGTTTTCTGATGTTTCTGTTGTTTTTCCTCTGGTTTTGAGGATGAGGAGACAAGACTAACTGACATTAAAACACCGTTTTTGGAACCCGGAGCAGCCGCTGCGTCTGACCGTGCCACCATCTTGGACGGAGATATTATTTGAGTGTTGATTAGGTTATGTGATGTCAAGCCCCAGGTCTGTTTTTTTTAATATTTACAAAGATGTTTAAAAGACATTTTACATTCTGTATTATAATCTACTTTTGAATGTTCCCATCACTGAGACTATTGAGGGTGTTTAAAAGCAAAAGTAAAAGTATGTAATAGTATGTTCTTCCTGTTGAGTGACATTCCTTTTCAGAATACACTAGAAACAAATAGGCTTATCGACAATAAATGCAGATCTTAACTTGACAGTAGATACAGAAGAAATAATTCACTTAAATACAGAGTTCATTGAATGTTAAAAAAAAAGAATGCAAAAAAAAAAAAAAAAAACACATGAGAATTAAGGCTTAAATGAATGAATTAATGCAAAAGCAGCATAAATACACAATTCACCCAAATTAGGTTTGTAATGTCATTAACTAATTCATTGAAACTATTTGAATCCCAAAAATTATGTAAAAAATGGATGTTGTCACATTAATGAACTCTCATGAGCGTAGGAATCCTGGGTGGATGTCAATAAGTTATACATCTTAACCACTATAAGCTACTGTAAGACCACTCCATAATATATATATATATATACACAGTGGTGTGAAAAATTGTTTGCCCCCTTCCTGAGTTTTTATTTTTTTGCATGTTTGTCACACTTTAATGTTTCAGATCATCAAGCAAATTTAAATATTAATCAAAGATAACACAAGTAAACACAACATGCAGTTTTTAAATGAATTTTTTTTTATTATGAAGGGAAAACAAAATCCAAATCCACATGGCCCTGTGTGAAAAAGTGTTTGCCCCCTAAACCTAATAACTGGTTGGGCCACCCTTAGCAGCAACAACTGCAATCAAGCGTTTGCGATAACTTGCAATGAGTCTGTTACAGCACTGTGGAGGAATTCTGGCCCACTCATCTTTGCAGAATTGTTGTAATTCAGCCACATTGGAGGGTTTGAGAACATGAACCGCCTTTTTAAGGTCATGCCACAGCATCTCAATAGGATTCAGATCAGGACTTTGACTAGGCCACTCCAAAGTCTTCATTTTGTTTTTCTTCAGCCATTCAGAGGTGGACTTGCTGGTGTGTTTTGGATCATTGTCTTGCTGCAGAACCCAAGTTCACTTCAGCTTGAGGTCACGAACAGATGGCCGGACATTGACCTTCAGGATTTTTTGGTAGACAGCAGAATTCATGGTTCCATTTATCACAGCAAGTCTTCCAGGTCCTGAAGCAGCAAAACAGCCCCAGACCATCACACTACCACCACCATATTTTACTGTTGGTATGATGTTCTTTTTCTGAAATGCTGTGTTACTTTTACGCCAGATGTAATGGGACACACACCTTCCAAAAAGTTAAACTTTTGTCTCATCAGTCCACAGAGTATTTTCCCAAAAGTCTTGGGGATCATCAAGATGTTTTCTGGCAAAACAGAGACGAGCCTTTATGTTCTTTTTGCTCAGCAGCGGTTTTCATCTTGGAACTCTGCCATGCAGGCCATTTTTACCCAGTCTCTTTCTTATGGTGGAGTCATGAACACTGACCTTAACTGAGGCAAGTGAGGCCTGCAGTTCTTTGGATGTTGTTCTGGGGTCTTTTGTGACCTCTTGGATGAGTCGTCGCTGCGCTCTTGGGGTAATTTTGGTCGGCTGGCCACGTCTGGGAAGTTTCACCACTGTACCATGTTTTCGCCATTTGTGGATAATGGCTCTCACTGTGGTTTGCTGGAGTCCCAAAGCTTTAGAAATGGCTTTATAACCTTTTCCAGACTGATAGATCTCAATTACTTTTTTTCTCATTTGTTCCTGAATTTCTTTGGATCTCAACATGATGTGTAGCTTTTGAGGATCTTTTGGTCTACTTCACTTTGTCAGGCAGGCCCTTTTTCCACACAGGGCCATGTGGCTTTGGATTTTGTTTTCCCTTCATAAAAAAAACCTTCATTTAAAAACTGCATGTTGTGTTTACTTGTATTATATTTGATTAATATTTAAATTTGTTTGATGATCTGAAACATTAAAGTGTGACAAACATGCAAAAAAAATTAAAAATCAGGAAGGGGGCAAACAATTTTTCACACCACTGTATATATAATATATTATATCTTATAATATATAGCAATGTATACTATTATAATAAGGAATCTGTAACAAATATATCTTTTATATTAATAGCACTTTATTGGTTATGAAACAATATTAGTGATTTTATTTTTTATTTAATGACTTCCAAAAAAAAAAAAAAAAAAAAAAACCTTTTACAAAATCTTACCTTCAAGTGCCCCTATTATCGATTTTTGAAAATTACCTTTTTTCATGTGGTGTGTAACACAGCTCTAAGTGAATGAAAACATCCTGCAAAGTTTTAAATTTGAGAGTGCACCGTGTATAAAGTTATTGTCTCTCAAAAGAAAGAGTCGACTCTGAATAAAACGAATCCCAAACCGTTATTAGCATATTGCCCGTCCACTTGTTGCGCGGGCAGACCTGGTAGTACTTGATTTTCGCGTTGGTCTGAATGAAAATGCAAATTCATTCTTTGCCACTAGGTGCCGCTTTTGGAGCGGTAAAAGCTCACAAACACTGCTTTAAATGAAATCGACCAATCACCGCAGTTAGCGTCACATAAAGGAGGGGTTTGGAAAAATGAATCGTTGAGCGAATCGTTTGGGATTCGTTGAGCAAATAAGGTAAAAATAAGTGCATATTTTAAGAAAATGAAAGTGTTTTTTGACCTTGTATGCATGTCAACCTGTTGTTGGGGACTCCCAAACCCAAAATATGAACCTTTCATAACCCATAATAGGGGCACTTTCAGTTACTTTAAAATAGTACAATAAACTTCACATGACCTTGGTATGATTAGAAATATTTATATCCTGAAATTCAGTGTAACTTTAACTTTTTATGCCATCAGTCAAATGATCCACTAGCTTGAGCTCCGAGTCTGGTGGACACTGTGATAATATTCATTTTAGCAGTAAATGCCAGGCTTGATTGAATTTCAGAGGTCAGTAAGATTTTATTTTAAATGGAGAAGCATATGGGTGTTCAGCATCAGGGGTTAGCGCTCTCTCAGATGGGACAGGTGAGTAAGAACGTGGAAAACGTGGAATGTCCTCCTGAGTGTCTCCCTCCATAGGCAGTTCTGACTCCTCTGAATCATCCTCAGACTCATCCTTTCTCCAGGGTCGATAATGAGGGCCAGTACCAGTACTGTATGAAGAGGTTGTTGTTGTGATTCTGCTGTAGATTGTGGCTGCTGGCGATATTGCAGAATGAAATCATAATGTATAGGGAGCTTAGCTTGGCGGTGTGGGCGCTCATGCTGAGCCAATGAGGGCAAGGAGTGACTAGACATATCCACTGCTCATCAATGGTTTCTGGCTCGAAGGACCATGAAAAGGAGGTAGCAGGTGCTTAGGTAGCTAGCTTGAAGCCAGTGGGGCTGTCAGTAAGAACAGGTCCAGTCTAGTCAAACCAGGTATAGGAAAGTTTATTGTACATCCAAGGAGGTTTTGTGCATGTAGATGTGCGTGTGTGGTTTCTATAAAGGGAACAGATATACAGGGTTTTAGTTTACCGATAAACAGTGCTAAATAAGGTACTAGGCAACCACAATGTTATATCAACTGCACGTTAAATAACTAAAGCACATGCCTAAACAGGAACTAGAGCAAGCATGAAAATAAACACATTTAGGCCAAACTTAAGTCACACAAAATAATATTTAAGCATCAAACAAAGACACTTACATGGTCAATTACACACACGCAGAAAAAAACAGAAAGGAGTAGAACTCATTCCTCTGCACAATACAACCACATGCAACAAAAAGGGCAAGCTGTGGACACAGGTGCAGCTAATAAAGTCTTTGAGATAATTCTAATTGGCTTGAGATTGAGTGGGTGGAGCTTTAACTGAACAAGCTAAGAGGGGTGTGGTACTGCTTTGAGGGTGCAGCTTAGGGACACAAAAACTTCTCAACGCAGTACATAAGTTAACAGTATGCAATTAATCCTTAGGTAGGGTGGAACATAGGCTTCTATTACAGGCACTCATATGCAATAGTTAGATGAGGTATTATAAGCCATTGGCTTACTTATGTTCTCACTTGTCTGAATCGTGTGTTCATCTATTCAAAACTAGAATTTTGCTGGACACAGTGCAGACAGCTCAGCTGCTGCAGCAGAGTCAATTGTCATGGAGGTAGGAAGACAGCAATGAGAGAGACACATGACCCTGATACAGATGCTGCCAGTTTCTTATAAATGTGTCTCTAATTAACTATTTATTAACTCTTAGGATAGGAGGAACCTGTTCATTTATGTCACACACAGAGAGAGAGAGGGAGAGAGATCACACTCACACATACTTTACATCACACACACACAAATGCACACGCAGCACATACTAGCAACACTTCAGCATACTTTAATTCACAAATAATTGTATATCAAATAGGATTTACTGTTACTGTTTGCAGCACAAAAGGTCGTGGGTTCAATTCCCAGGGAACACACATACTGATAAAAAATGTATAGCCTGAATGCACTGTAAGTCGCTTTGGATAAAAGCGTCTGGTAAATGTATTCCAATGTTGAGATCAGTCAGTGAGAAAATATTTTGCTGTAATGTTTACATCCTATAATGTGTTCATTAACTAGGATGTTGCTGGAATCAGTACAGCCAGAGACCCCTGGTCTTCCAATACCACTGCTATGAGGAAGGATGCTATGGTTGGCCTAGCAGAGACAGGGAGGAGTGTGGTAGAGGTAGGAAAAATCCAACAGACAGACAGTAACAACATACTGTAGAGAATGATAGTAACAGCAGATAAATGGCATAAACAGACAGCACACAGACTCTACATCATCCTCAGATTCTTTTTCTTTTGTTTTTACTCTGTGTAAATTTGTTATAAACGTGTGCTCTTTAAAAAGTAGTAAGCATTGTTTGCCACATGCATTAAATGTTTAAATATCTGTTATATACACGGTACTGCTTATATCATTTCACCATCTGTACACAAATGTAAGTAGTGAATGCATGTGTCCGTCCGTGGGTGGGGTTGTGTGGGTGTGGTAATGGGCCAGTGTGGCTACAGTCGCAGGGCAGAATTTTAGTGCCAGTCCACCCCCGTGTACAACTGTTTGTTCCGTTCCTCTAAGCTGTTTGGCTAATCAGCATTCCAAAAGTGCTGATAGTGACACTTTTTACTGTTTGTGTGACAAAATGTTGTTGAGCAAATTATGGTGACTGAAGTTATCTGTTATCTACTGTGCTTAGGTCAACTGTCATGCAGTTTGTTCTGTTTTATTTTATATGTCAGGCTTTACAAGGTTTAAAAAAATCACAAAGCATTATTAGTTGTTAAATGCGGGGGTTGTCATTGTGGTAAAATACAAACACTATTAAATACCTCATGAGCTCATTTGACGAGTGCAGATTTTATCACTCACAGCAGGGCCATTTCTGACTATTTGATGGCCTAAGCAAGATCCTGGTTGGTGCCTTATCTATTCTAAAAATGTTCTGTTCACACTGCAGTCATATATCCAGAGTGCACAGTATCTGTAAGGTTCCATCCACCAGCCCAAAAAGCAGAATCCAGCAGCCTTGTCGAATTTATCTGGATTTAGTTTCAATTTTATTCTAGCTCCATGTTCAATCTGACTCCAGTTTCACATGATCATTAAATTTAGGCAATATTCTTAATTAAAAACTGATATCAATTGTCTATTAATTTGGATATTTGAGTATTCTAGAAATCCCATACTTTCAATTATTCGTTCATTAGCGACCAAGTGTCGCTTAGCAATTCAATCGGCCAACTGTGAACGCACGGCACAAACTCGCCAGTTGATCTTACTCTGAGGATACAGGGTGACGGTAATACCTTTAAATAGGCTGCACCCTGCTAGCACATAATAAAAAGTATATTTTTTTCTATAATCATGAAAACTTAAGTCAGTGACAGACAGAAATCAGAAGATCCCTAATGATGAGCCCCCACTTCACTCATTGGTACTTCAGTATGACCTGTCCTTGATGCAGATTTGTGGAAACATTAGACTACAACTCTAATCTACTGGGGGAAAAAAATTATTTCAGAAGAGATCAGAATATCATATATAACAATTTATTATTAGGTAAAGTTGTATCATGCCAATTACATTATGAAACAATTAGAAGCCAATTTCGAAAGGATAATGTAATTGTGAATCACATTGTAACCACGTGGCAACCCTGCTCCTGTATATAGATACTGTGGCTATATGGGAAACACCCAAGTGACCTACGCAGGAGACAAATAAATTTAACATAGTCACACATATGTAACAGTTATCCTAATTTAACACAAGACACATGGTCTAAAATGCATAGCATCAACAACCTTTTACTTAAGCATTTTAAAGAATATTTACAGCAAAGCAATCAGGTGTTTTAGAGAGTAAACTTAACTAGTCTATGTCCACGTGTAGTAGCACAAACAACTATACAGTGTGCTCTATGGGCACAATGTGTTTAACACAATTACATTTTTGAATAAAAATTAAATGTATCCCTGACTTCAGGAAGATACATAGTATGGAGCGTATGAAATACCCTCCACACTACGGGCTGATCTGACTACAGAATCGCCATGAGTGATTTGCAGGGGGTCGTAAATGATCAAGGAGATAAGTTTGGTCAGGGTGGTGGTGTCTGTTCTCTTTGGAGATCTCTTCTCCAGATTAGTTTTATGATTTTATTGCCTGGCATCTGTTTTGCGATAGTTCCTGAGTTTTGGCCTCATGAGGAATTAATTTCATAGGGAAATAATTTCACTCCTTTCAGTATCCAAATCTAAACTCACTGACTGTAAATTGATTGTTCTTGTTTACATAAGGTAAATTGGAAAATTTGAATAATTTGAGCAATTCAATAAGATATATTTTTATATTGCTATTAATATTCACTTTTGTGTGTTATTGTGATAATGATTTTAAAGTCTCTTTTTCCAGTCCAGCCAATTTTTGCTTTGACAAAATTGTAATTTGAGATATCTCTGATTAGAATTATGCCTTGTACAAAATCAATAACAGATGTCTTTAATTACTTATTTCAAGACTCATTTGTAGATATCAGAAAATATTTTCTAGTGGAAATCGATGGAAAAATATGAAGGCAAAATAACATTGTAGATATCGTCAATACATATTCTGAATAGTCATAATATACATTCTAGATATCCAGGGTAACTAGTGTTATGACCTTGAGATATTCTATGTATCTGAATTGTTTTTGTATATATTTGATCTCTTTGCTCTGGTGTGTAGACATGTTTGTGTTCCAGATGGGTGTGGCCTCTGTTAACCAGCTGGAGGTGGTGATTGGTCCCACTATGCACTTTACCCAGATAAAAGGACCGCCCCAAACACTCGTCTTCTGCCTTCGAGCCTCCTTGACTTCGTGCCGTCATGTTTGCTAGAATTCTGATTGACTGTTGTCCTGTGGATTGTCGTGCCAGAGAGAGAGAGAGAGAGAGATTCTGAGTGTAGTAAATCTGTTGAGTGTTTGTTGTTCTGAGATCAAATTCTATATCTCCTGTTTATCTGAACATTGCCTGTTTTGACTACGACTTGGATTCTGATTCTGCTTTGTGTACACCCTGAAACTTTGTAAATATTCTTGTTAATACACGTTTGCCAAATTAAGGGATGTAGGGGGCTAGACGCCATTTTATTTATATATATTTTTCACTTTGTTTATGGTTGAGGGAGGTAGGGAAGTTGGTCTGTATCAGGTCTTGAAAAATATCAGCAGGAACCTCATGAATTAGTTGTATAACAGGTTGAGAAATGTGTGGAAGCATTTCAAAGCTAAAATACAGAGCTACAAATTCTAATGTTAGTGTTTTATGAACATTGATGTTAATTAATTAATATTAATATTAATATGATTTTATGTCTTCAAAGTGACCATAGCCTGTCAATCAATTTTTCATTGGTTTTAGTGGGGAAACAGCCATAGTGGATGTGAGATCAGTGAATAAACAGCAACACACACACTTGTTCACACCCCCTCAACACACACTGATGCCTTGATGCTGCACACAATCATTTATTCATCAAAACAATCAGCAAGTACACCTAAACGCATTCACATACACACAAAGACATTTTTACATATACTCAGATTCACCCACTGCAACCAACAAAAAGGATCAAACAAGTTTTGTTGAGACTTCATATCTTTTTTCCACATTCTCATTGCATTGTTAATACTTACTATGTGTTCTTTTCGACACTAGTTCAACTATAGTGCACAAAATCTATGTACTAAATATGGTTAAAATATGAGAATTTTTTAATGTTGCTTCAGTCCTGGTGTCCATTATAGTGGACATGAAAAAATATATGGTGTCAAGAGTACTTCTTTCTTTAAAGACACACATTTTACTTTCTTTTTGATTTCACCAAATGACTGTTAAAGTACAAAGCAAGTTACAGTTTGTCTCTTTACAATTTATGGTTCTAATATACAGCATATTAAAGATTTCTTCTTTAATATAACATCTTCTAAAGTCATATGATAGCTTTGTTTGAGAAATTTAAGATGTTTTGTACTGACAGTCTTCCTGTCTGAGACCAGATCACTGAACTGAACTTGTGGACCTGACCATTAATGAATCATTCAGACCAGTTTTGTAATCTACATGATTGTTTTTATTAAAAGGATTCAACTTAAATAAAAGATCTGCTCACAAATGTTGGTCACATTGTAGAAATCTCATGAACATTCAAAGAAACCTAGCGCAGAAGATTTAAGGATTTGAAAAACTTGAAAAGATTGTCCATATGAAAAAAGTTGCATGTTTCTCTAGATTACAGATTTCCTCTGATCTTGTGAAGGTCTCTCTCTACATTTCAGAAAGCTGTAAAATCAGCAAAATCTAAGTATTTGTCTGAAATTATTAACAACATCTCCCATTGCCCAAGAACTATTTTCTCCACGATTTATTATGTCCTCAACCCAGCAGTAGATGTTTTTACTGATGTGTCTGAAACATTGTGTGAAAACTTTTTGATATTCTTTGTGGAGAAAGTAGATAGGTTGAGACCTAAACTTTTGTAATCTGTCTCTGTCTCTCAGTTGCCATCCGGACGATTTCTTCATTACCTATTTTTAAAGCTATGCTTAAATCTCACCTCCTTGATTTGCAACGACATAATGAAGGGTTTCTGTGTTTATTCTTTGTGACATTATTGTTTTTAGTCATTATTTTATAATTTATTTTTGTTGTTTTGTTGTTTACTATACCATGTAAAGCACTTTGGTCAACCTCAAGTTGTGTTAAATGTGCTATTTAAATAAGTAAAAAGAAAGAAAGAAAGAAAGAAAGAAAGAAAGAAAGAAAGAAAGAAAGAAAGAAAGAAAGAAAAAGAAAGAAAGAAAAAAAGAGAAAGAATCAGACAGACATTATGGCTTTATTTTTTGTGCTTTTCTTAACATCAGTTGGACACTGTTTGGCAGACCGTACTTGACCAGCTCTTGTTTTATCTGGAAAAAAATTGACACAAATCAAACCTTCCCCATGTTGTCTATTAGCACCAAATTTTGTATAAATAGTCGTGTTTGTGTCTTACTTGCTGTAAAACTGTCTGAATGTTTCCAGGATCTGTTAGGTCAGAAAATGAGGAAAGTTTTGCTTTAAGTCCAATGATGTACTCTAAAGGGAAAAACACATACACACAGAATGTTGAATTATTCATTGAATGTGTACATATTGTACATATGTACTGGTTTCTAGTACGGCCTAACGAAACAAGTTATATGTGGGTGAAATCAAGTTTGACGTGTTTGTTGTGTTGGGACGTGTCATAACATTGGTTTGAAAAATAATCTTTTCTGGGTATAACACATATTATGATGAACAAACTGATAGTAATGTGTAAGTAAGTAGCAAGGTTACCTTTGTTTGAGTTTGATCCGCTGTCCACCCTGAAGGCCCATCGACCGGGAACATTGACATTACTGGAATTCCTGAGGTTTGAGATAGAGCTGCCACTGATTGATCCAGGAATCACAAAGTAGTGTGTGGAGCTTGCTGTGTCATAACCAGCCTGAAAGTGTGTCAAAACATTATTTATATGAACAGTATTCATAGAGTACATGCATTATTATACAGTAGTGAATAGTAACATAATGTTTTCAATCCAGAAAACAAGTTTGTTTTACCTGCACTGGATGTGTAGTTACAGCAATGTCATCATAATTCATCAGAATAAATGAATAATTATGGCCTGAAATTAGAACCACTTGAAACGATGTTTCCTGCAAAGATTGAAAAAAGAAATTCACTTATCAAATATTTCTTTTAATAAAATTACATTTTTGTATTATATTATTTTTATAAGCATTACTGACTGTTATTTTTACTGTTTTAATGTACTATTTTCTCTGTCACTGTCTTTGTGGATAAAATGAAAGCATACACATTTCAAAAGAATATCAATCTTACTGTGGTGGTTAAGCTGAAGTAAGCAATTTTTTCCCAAGTTGCAACAAAGACCCAAGAAGCGTTGAAGCTCAGATTTGGGAAATGTGCGTTTATATCCTGAGTGGCGCGAGTGAGAACATATCCACTGGTGTACTGACGATATGAAATGACACCCCTCTCACGGTTGTCAAGGTCAGTCCAGAGACCAGCAATTATATCTTGGTTTCCATTAGCAGGAAAGGAATAGGGGACATATTGTGATGAAGACTGGGTGAATGTGAGGTGTCCATTATTATTAACCTGCAACATGAAAAATATTTTCAAAATCAGTTATCACTTTATTATGCATTCACCACTCACATTTACCCCTATAATGACGATGGAACCAAATTCTTACATAAATCTGCTGGTATGTGCGACCAAAGAACAGAAATGGACTCGACAGCTGAATAACAGAGGAGCCTCCATCATCGACAGCAGTATTTCTTGTGTCTTCTGATGAGCCGAATGGGTAGAATATTTCTGGTACTGCCAAAAGAATAAAAAAATAAAAAAATAAATTTTTGCTTACATTTCTGTTTATATTTCACGCTGATTTATAAGGCTCATGTTTGACAATGCCTTCTGGTGGTGGACTCATGTGGATGTGACAGTAAAATAATTAACAACTACATAATTAATCTCTAAATGTTTTTGAAGTAACCGTGCACCAGGTAACAGTGTCTAAACTAAACTCTCACTTATCTTGAGAGATTTTGGGGCCACTTGCCCTTTAATACTCAAATCCCCTCAATATCCATGTGTGGATATAAATATAGGATGACAACATGTGGAATCCAAACAAATATATTTGAGCCAGAGCTGCACACAACTGCTAATAGTAATACACATCCTCTTACCTGATCCATGGTTCACAAGGAAGGCCCAGCGACCCGGAATGTTTACGTTAGTCGTGTTCTTGAGGGTTGGGATGGAGCTGCCATTAGTTGAATAATGAATTTGAAAGAAGTCTGTGGAGTTTACAGTGTCATATCCAGCCTATTAAAATCAAGACTAATGTTATGAATACACACAGAGCCCGTTCAAAATATAATTTCTATCCTGTGATTTTTGTTTTACCTCCACTGGAAAAGATATGGCAACACAGTCTCCATAATTCATCAGAATGAAAGAAAAACCACCTCCTGAAATTAAAACCACTTGAAATGTGATTGCCTGAAAAAAAGAAAAGAAAAGAAAACCTTATGATTGATGGTCTATACAGCCTTCGACCTTGTGTCTGAAAAGAAAAGATAAGAAAATGATTTACCGGTGCTGAGTGAAGATTAAATACACTTGTATTCCGTGTTTGAACAAAGTCCCACGTTGCAACAAAGACCCAAGAAGCAGTGAAAGCCCTCTGAGGGAAATACTGGTTTATATCCTGAGTGGCGCGAGTGAGGACACCTCCATCTGTGTACTGCCGATATGAATAAATGCCCATCCCAAAGTCATTAAGGTCAGTCCAGAGCGGAGCAATGTAATCTTCACTTCCATATGTGGGAAAAGAGGAAGGTTGAGCTTTTGGTGAAGGTTGGTTAAACGTAAGGAATCCGTTATCATTAACCTGGAATTCAAGAAATCAATTCAAATCCAGTATGAATCAGCTTATCATCACATTTGTATTCATATTTAGTCTAGCAATGAAACTGGATTCTCACATATGTGTGGTTGTACGTGCGGCCAAAGAAAGAAAATGGAGTGGAGAAGGCAACATAATCATAGCTTTCATTGTAATTAATAAATCGTTCTGCGTCTCCTGCCGCCGAGCCGAATGGATAGAATATTGCCAATGCTGCTGAGAGAATCAACACAAAAAATACAAAACATTTACATTTCACACTGATTTCTGAGACTCGTTTCTTTACGTCAGGTGTGAGGACTGACTATGTTTTATACTGACGCAAAAATACAACAACCTTCAGCAGCCAAAGCACACAGGTTGGATCCTGTTTGTGACGCCAATAAGTGTTAAATCATGAATGATGTTAAATCACCTGAAGATGTTATGCTGTCCCACACAAGGTGAGGATGGTTCGAGTGGACAAACAATTTGTGAGAATTCTGGTTCTGGTTCTAATAAAGACATGTATTACCTGCCAGTGTTGTTGATGCAGATGTTGTTGCAGATGTTGTTAATGGAGATGTTGTTGTTGCTGCAGATGTTGTTAATGCAGATGTTGTTGGTGCAGATGTTGTTGCTGCAGATGTTGTTAATGGAGATGTTGTTGCTGCAGATGTTGTTAATGGAGATGTTGTTGGTGCAGATGTTGTTGCTGCAGATGTTGTTAATGCAGATGTTGTTGGTGCAGATGTTGTTGCTGCAGATGTTGTTAATGGAGATGTTGTTGGTGCAGATGTTGTTGCTGCAGATGTTGTTAATGGAGATGTTGTTGTTGCTGCAGATGTTGTTAATGGAGATGTTGTTGGTGCAGGTGTTGTTGCTGCAGATGTTGTTAATGGAGATGTTGTTGTTGCTGCAGATGTTGTTAATGGAGATGTTGTTAATGGAGATGTTGTTGTTGCTGCAGATGTTGTTAATGGAGATGTTGTTGTTGCTGCAGATGTTGTTAATGGAGATGTTGTTGGTGCAGGTGTTGTTGCTGCAGATGTTGTTAATGGAGATGTTGTTGTTGCTGCAGATGTTGTTAATGGAGATGTTGTTGTTGATGCAGTTGTTGTTAATGGAGATGTTGTTAATAGAGATGCTGTTTGTGCCCTGGCTGTTAAATAGAAAGAGAAACACACATTTGCTTTTATTGTCTTTTTCACATTAAGACTGATAATCAAACAGACAGTAATCAAAGCCTTACTGAGTGATAGGACAGATATGAACAGCAGCAGATATGGAAACAGTCTCATGATGATGAAGTCAGAGATAAATCCAATCCTTCTTCTGTGAACAGAAAGCATTGGTAAAATATCTTGCATTATTATAAATGCAAATAATATAAATTTCTGTCTCACTTTATTTATTGTATGTGCTGAAGATTGAACATGGCATGCATGGATGTGTACATGCATATGTTTAACAATATTCCTCTTAACTTTCATCCCAATGTTAACACAAACCATTATAATTCAGCACTAGAATAACCTTACTTTTTGCGCACAATATGTCAAATTTTCCACACACTTCAGCTATCAGGATCATTTTACACACATTTGGCAAAAATGACCAATCCAGTGGGTTGTTATACAAGCTGATAAACTTGCTCTGATCAGATCATTGAATCAATGCTTACTAAAAAACAGCTGCAAACAGATCAGACCAGTTCGCAAATGAATTGTTTCATTGGACTTATGAAACAGTTTGACAGGTTCATAGAAAAGTTGAATTGATCACAAACTAGACATTTTACATTGGGAATAAATAGGTCAGCTCATTAGTACGTAATGTTTTAAATCAACCCATTAGACTAATTGTCTAAAAGAATAAGCCTATAGTTTATGGAGCCCATCAGCTCAACATTATAGAGAAAGGTTTTACTTACATCAGACAGGCGCTTCTAGGAGGCTTTTGTACCTGCTGTGTGTTGAAGGATGATTTTATATGTACACCCCCCACCAACCCGAGGGCAGAGCGTCTTCTGGAACGGAAGATAACATGTTTTCATTGGAACTCCGCCAGTCATTCAAATGCAAAAAATAAAAAATAAATAAAAAATAAAAAATATGAAAGTACGTTTAAGTCTATCACAATGTCTAAGAATGTAGAACTATGACCTGTTTATTGATTTTATACAAAAAAAAAAAGAATCACATTCATGTTAGTCCACAGTGCATTTATTAAATGTTAACAGATTTACAGTTTGATCTTAAAAATATTTTAGTAAATGTTGAATTAAGATTTAGTAAATGCTAGTAAATTTAGTAAATGCTATAAAAGTATTGCTCATTGTTAACTAAAGTTAACAAATGCTAATGAAACATTATTGAAAAGCAAGTGTTACTTTCAAATTTATTGCATACAGATTTATTCCATTCCTGCTTCATTTGTGAGTGAGTGATTGAAACACTCATAAATGAGTGGACAGAGTGAGTGATTGAAACACATTTTGCCTAACTAACCGAGAGATTTTTACAGCTGTTGAACAGTAGTGTGAGAAAGCCCTAACCACGCCCCCTTGTGGCACGTAGGATAGGTAGCTCAGTTAGGAGTGGACATTTTGACTCGACAGCAGCAGGTTACAAATCAGGCTGGCTGGATTGTTTAGGGAAAGGGGGAAAGGGAAGTGGTATGTGGCCAAGTATGGTGACCCATACTTGGAATTTGTGCTCTGCATTTTACACACACAGTAGTGAACATGCACCTGGAGCAGTGGGCAGCCAATGCTGTGGCGCCCGGGGAGCAGTTGGGGGTTTTGGTGCCTTGCTCAAGGGTCTCACCTCAGTCGTGGTATTGAGGGTGGAGAGAGTGCTGGTTATTCACTCCCCCCACTCTCTATCCATCAGGCCACGACTGCCCCTAGTCAACTTTGTATATGTTTTTACCAGTGTGTAAATGATTACGGGTGAATTTTCATCTATATTTTGTATTTGTAATCTATATTATCGTTCTGAATGTCGATATTTGCCCGTAAATTGAAATCATTTTAAACTGCGTCACAAATGAAAGTGAAATTGAAAGTGAAACCAAACGCTTTCATATCGAACTTGATAAGTGTATTCCTATTAGAATACAAATGAATATGTTCACTTCCTAGTTACATATCACCCCGTTTGTTCAATATTGTTTGAAATGTCAAATTTGATGGCATTGCTTGTTTCCTGCTCGTAATATTGAGCATACGCAACGATCGTGCAATCTGCTTGTCATTGTTTACTTTATTTACTAATATAATCAGCAATCATGTATGTTAATTAATATATTACTTAATAACTGAATATTTGTCATTTACTGATATATTTACCACTGTTTTCTTTGTATCTCTTCTGTTTATTATAGACCACATGTGTGAAGTAACATATACAAATCTCCTTTGATTAAACAAGTTATATAGGGATTCCCTGTTTCTCTTACCGGAAACACACACCACCATCTTGGCTGCACTACACCTGAACCCACTGAGCATCCCATACGCTTGTATATGGTCCTTTGAGCCGGATGTGCATCAAGATGGATCCTGAAACTCCCAGTGCAACTGAGCCTGTCGTCCGACCTCGCCCTCCGAGAGAGAGACACCTTCCTGCTCACCTAGCTGATTACCACGTCCAGATCCCGCCTAACCCACATCCAGTGCCACCTCCTGCTGATTCGTCATCGCAGAGACCATCAAAACATGCGTCTAGATCCATTTCCTCTGGCACGGTGTCCAGTACTTCATCCAGATATCATTACAGTGCACAACGCAGATCTCCCAGACATGGACTCTCCGATCTTCAAGCTGCCATGTTGGAGGAAAGGCTAAAGACTCTGGACTTGGAAGAACTTCAAGAGCAGATCGAAGAAGATGCCATTGTAGATAAAGAGTGTGAGAGACTTGATGCTCAGGCTAGAGAAGCGCAGTATAGACAGGAACAAGCCACTAAGGCTAGAGAGTTGCTAGCTAAGCAGGTAGAGAGCCGGTGGCGTCTCAAAAAGGTCCAAAATGAGCTTGAGGTTGCTAAATATGTTTGTGTACTTCTTAAACAGGAATCTCAAGATGTTAAAGCAACGGTAAGCTGCTGTCTCTCTCTCTCTCGTGATGAGTAAAGAAAACGGCAATTTCCCCTCCACCATAGGCACCAGTAAACTAAAATAAGCTCTTCTCTCAGTGACAGTTTAATATCAAATACACTGTACTGTATATGTCAGTATTTAAATATTTTTGTGTTCTCCAATCCAAATGAAGCAAGCAAAGTGTGCATTAAACAGACAAAAGAAGAGACCATTGAGACCAATAAAAGTTTAAAAGGCAAAACACGTATTTTACAACTTGGTCGAGTATTTGTCTGCTTATATTTTAAGAAATTTAACTTCTACATTTATTTCTTACGTTTGAAGAGTTTTAAACCCCTAAAGCGATCAAAAAGGTCTGATAACACAAAGCATGACGTGACAAAGAAAAAGACTGATGAATCAGGGTTTTTTTTTTTTTCATTGCATGCGCTCAATTAAATGTGACCTTGGACCACAAAACCAGTCATAAGTGTCAATTTTTCGAAATAATAAATAAGCTTTCCATTGATGTATGGTTTGTTAGGATAGGACAATATTTGGTCAAGATACAACTATTTGAAAATCTGGAATCTGAGGGTGCAAAAAAATCAAAATACTGAGAAAATTGCCTTTAAAGTTGTCCAAATGAACTTCTTAGCAATGCATATTACTAATCAAAAATTAAGTTTTGAGATATTTATGGTAGGAAATTTACAAAATATCTTCATGGAACATGATCTTTACTTAATATCCTAATGATTTTTGGCATAAAAGAAAAATGGATAATTTTGACCCAAACAATGTATTTTTGGCTATTGCTACAAATATGCCCCAGTGACTTAAGACTGCATGCTTTTGTGGTCCAGGGTCACACATGTGTACTGTAGATAACTATATGTATATGAGAAACAGAAAGCAAGTTGAAGAGTGAGATATCAAACAAGTTTCCCTGTCCTGTGCAGTGACATTCCTCTCTTTATCAGCTTCTACATCTTGAAAATGGCAATGACATTCATCATCAGAGACTTAATGAAACAGTCTCTGCTTTAATGCCCTTCCATTGGTGAGGATGATGTTATGGCTGTGTCTGTTTAACTTTCCTTAACTTCATCTCGATGCTACGTGACAGTCCACGACTGAAAAGCTCTTGTTCTATCTGAAACAATGATAAATAGACAGATCAAAATGTATTTTATTTCTATTTCATAAAACATAAAATGCTCCAGTGGCTTACTTTCTGCAAAACAGCCTCAACATTTCCACTCTGTGTTAGGTCTGAAAATGTCATAATTCTCATTTGAACTCCTATGATGCTTTCTAAAGGAACACACACACATAATAACACATTATAACGTGACCTAAACAAACTGACACATGAACTCGATGAAACTCCTACCTAATTCATTGTTTACAATGAAGGCCCAACGACCAGGAACGTTTACGTTGCTGGTGTTCTTGAGGATTTGGTAGTTGCCATTATTTGAACCAGGAATTACAAAGTGGTATGTGGAGTTTGTGTCAAATTCAACCTATCAAAACAATGAAAAAAAGTTATGAATACATGCAGCGGCAGTAGAATATATAATACTACTTTAATCCTGTTTGTTTTACCTCCACTCGACCATATAACACAGCGCAGTCACCATAATTTATCAGAATGAAAGAAAGACTGCCATCTGAAATTAAAATCACTTGAAACAGGATTACCTGAGAAGAAAAGAAACAAGATTCATAGTCTACACAGTCTGAAGCTGGAAACCAAACAAACCAAAAAAAAGTTACCGGGCTTTGCTGAGGTCCATACTTCCAAGTGACGACAAAGACCCAAGAAGCAGTGCAGGTCTTCTGAGGAAAATACTGGTTTATATCCCGAGTGGCGCGGGTGAGAACACTTCCATTTGTGTACTGCTGATATGAGAACACGCCATTGTAAAAGTTGCTAAAGTCATTCCAGAGCGACGTAATGTAATCTTCATTTCCTCTGGTTGGATTATAGTAAGGTTTCGATGCTAGTAAAGGTATGTTGAATGTAAGGAGTCCATTATAATTAACCTGTAACATGAAAAATCAATTCAAATCCAGCAAACAATTATAAACTGGCTTATCACTACACATTTGGCAATTGGGAATGGAACTGAATTCTCACATATGTCTGGTTATATGTTCGGCCAAAGAACTTAAATGGAGTTGAAAGACCGATAGAATAGTTGCTTTCACTACAAGTTTCAAAACGTTCTGTGCCTCATGCCGCTGAGCCGAATGGATAGAATATCACTGGTGCTGCCGAGAGAATGAACACAAAAAATACAAATGAAGATGTGAACAGGTTTTACAAGCAACCTCGTAATTAAGGACATAAACATAACATTAACTCATAGGTCAATAATTACCTCTCCATGGCTCCGCAGCTATTTGTGCAATGACGAAAAGAGATTTATAAATGATGAAACACTTTCTTTTACAGTACATTTAAAAAAAAAAAAAAAAAACTTGCATATGATGCGTCTTGCCTTACTAGCAGCATTATTATGTAGTCACCAGTGTGGTGGAAGTTTCTGAAAGAATGTGCATAAATACATTAAATATGAAGTTGGGGCAAGATATTTATTCATTTTTGAGGCTTTCATTAGCATTATGTGGTGCTTTCCAGTGAGGTCTGAAAAGAATGAACACAAACACAAACACTATTAAATACATCATGAACCTGAGTGCAGTTTTAGATCTTGATGGAGATGATCACTGATTTCAGAGTTCATATCGGGTTTGTTCAGTTGACACCATAGGCGATGTTTTTAAAAACAGCATGGTTCTAATTCAAAGATCCATAATTACCTGCTATTATTGTTGTTTGTGCCCTGGCTGTTAAAGAGAATGAAACGATTCAATTCAGAAACATATATTTGTATATTCTTATTGTCTTTGCAACATTAAGACTGATAATCAAACAGTAAATAAAATCTTACTCAGTGACAGGACTGATATGAACACCAGCAGATGTGAAATTCTCATTATGAAGTCAAAAGTAAAACCAGGTCTTATAAGAGTCCTTCTGTAATCAGAGAGAGCTTTATTATTCTCACTGCAAAAATGCAGTTAAACTGATCTTTATCTGGAACTTTTGATAAAAAGTTAGGGTCACACTTTATTTTAGGTGGCCTTAACTACTATGTACTTACATCAAAAAATAAGTACAATGTACTAATTTTGGTCATATTGTATTACAAAACATTTCTGCTGATATTGAGGTGGGATACGGATAAGGTTAGGGACAGGTTTGGTGGTATGGGTAGGTTTAAGGGTGGGTTAATGTGTAAGGGATGGGTCAACAGTGTAATTATAAATGTAATTACTGAAATTAATTACAGATGTAACTACATATAGGTATTTTTAAAAATATAAGTACAATGTAAAAACATGTATGTACACAATAAGTGAATTGTATCAAATGATTAATTTAAATGTAAGTACATAGTTAAGGCCACCTAATATAAAGTGGGACCAAAGTTAGTTATTATTATTAATATTACAATTCAGATATTTCCAACTATGGATTTGAAAAAGCTAATATTCAATATGAAATCAGGTCCCACTTTATATGGGTATCTTTAACTATGTGCTTACCTTAAAATGTATTACAGTGGACATTGTGAAGCTAGTTCATGTACATGTGGTTCATACAATACTGTATTTACTATTATAAATCTGAAACTTAATTTGTACCCCCATGTACTGTATATAAGCTCTAACCATTATCCCAAAGGTTCCTTTATTATTCAGAGTTTTTTTCTTTAGCAGACTTTCATGTATTCATATACAGTCCTACAGTACAGTATATGCAGTGAATATACAGTTTGTCTGACTTTGACCTTGATAGCAGAAAATGCTAATTGTTATGATTGTTTTGCGAAACAACACGTACATGCAAAAAGAGACAGTTTATTAAACGTTTACTTACCTCTGCTTCTTCAACCTTTTGTACCTGATGTGGGTTAAATTACTATGCAGGAAGTAAGCATTGATTTTTTTAATTTTTCCCAGCCCTGTTTCAACAGCAGAGCAACTCCTGGAATAATTTTAAGGCGTATATTATTTATAATAATGTATTTATGCATTTATTATGAAAATATATCAGTAGACAGTGACTGCATTCACAAAGAATGTACAGAATGAGTATCTCACACACACACTAAATATAAATCAACTAGCACATGAACAGGTTTCCCTTAAAACCACATATACCTTTTTTTAAATGCTACTTTAAAATAACAAACATTTTGTAATTCTTTCATTAGTTAAGTGACTTACTGGTCAGAAAGACTAAATGATTGAAATACAATGATGAGATGTCATAATCTGCTTAATAATAATAATAATAATAATAATAACTCCACTCCACTCTGTTCTGACAGATTTATTTCCATCTGTTCAATGTTCAAGTAGTTCAAAATGAGATTTAAATTTGTTCTGTTCTGTTAAATTGAATTACATATCAAGAAAAAAAAAATTGAGGAAATAAATTTTATGTAAAAACTAAATTAACTGGTATTAAATTCAAAACGTTTCCAGTTTTACTGTTTAGCATTACAGCGACATTCATGAATTCAATTGTATGTGTCAGTATTTCATTTGTTTAACCTAACTTCATGTCAATAATTACATTTATACTTGTATCTGTAAATGAAGCAGGTATGCACTAAACAGATAAAAGTAAGACACTGTAAACATTTTACTCAGCAATGCACAGTAGCATGTAAAGTCAATTATTTGAAGCTTTTTTTGATATTAAAATGGTAACCAGCAATACAAAAGAAAATGTGAACAAAGATCGGCATATCGGAACAGATTAGTGATGCCATACAACATCACTTCTGTGCACTTATTTATTAGCCCATATACATATGATGCTTTTAAACATTTCAGAATGAGGTGTATGATATTGTGATATTATTTGAGTGTTGATTAGGTTATGTGATGTCAAGCCTCATGTCTATTTTTTTTAATATTTACAAAGATGTTTAAAAAACATTTTACATTCTATATTGTAATCTACTTCTGAATGTTTTCATCGCTGAGACTATTCAGGGTGTTTAAAAGCAAAAGCAAAAGTATGCAATAGTATGTTTTTCTTACATAAGTTTGGTAAGGAAAAGGAGTTTACAGGTATACTTTAATTTTTCACATACTACAGATCTGGTTAGTCGAAACCCTTGTAGCGCTTACATACATTTGATAACACAGAGCATGATGAGACAAAGAAAAGAGGAGGATCAGTGATCATTACTAAAGTGTATGGATGTTGGATTTAAATATAAAGAGTTTTCCTTCCTGTTGAGTGACATTCCTTTTCAGAACATATTGGTTCCTGGTGTCTGCTGTGACACAAGGATACGTTTTCTATGTGGATTTACGCTTTGATTCGAACTCAAACAACGCATCCCTATGTTGCGGCTGACATGGAAGAGCGTACGCATTTTGCGTGCAGAGATACTCTCCAAAATGGCACTACAGTGACGTTACGGTGCCGAATTGTTGAATAAAGTCATTATTTTTGTTTTATTTCCGAACAAAAAGTATTCTCGTCGCTTCATAACATTATGGTTGAACCACTGATGGAAGATGGAGTATTCTGACAATGTTTTTCATACTTTTCTGGACCTTGACAGTGTAATTTACTTGGCAGTCAATGGGACAGTCACAAGCCTCCCGGTTTTTATCTAAAATATCTTCATTTGTGTTCTGAAGATGAACGAAGCTTTTACGGGTTTGGAACGACATGGAGCGTAAAAAGAGAAATTTTGAAAAACATTTTCCTTAAAATTAGAGCCCATAGGAACTGATGCTTTCAAGTATTAAAAAGGAAGCAAAAACAAATATTAAATGTCATGTTATCCATACAAATAATGCACTATATTAAAAATCTATAATCATAGCTCTGTGTGAGAAAAAGACAATCTTCCTACCGGATCACTGAACTGGATTTGTGGAACCAATTGTTAACTAATCATTCAGACCAGTTCTGTAAACTGCATGATTATTTTATTATAAAGATTAAACTTATATGAAAGATTTGCTCGCAAATGTTGGTCATGGTCACATTGTAGAAATCTCATAAACATGCAAAGAAACTTTGATTTAAGGAAGTTATTGTAAAATGTGAAAAACTTGAAAGATTTGTCCATGTGGAAAAATGATGCATGTATCTCTTTCATAAAACTTTTATGTGAAGGAGAATGATATTATGGCTTTATCTTTTGCACTTTTCTTAACTTCAGCTCGACACTGTTTGGCAGGCCGTTCTTGACCAGCTCCTGTTTCATCTGAAAAAAACAAACAAACAAAAAAAAAAAGACAAATAGATCAAACTTTCCCTATGTTGTCTATTAGCACTGCAGAATAGCTGTGTTTGTGTCTTACTTGCTGTAAAACGATCTGAATGTTTCCACGATCTGTTAGGTCAGAAAATGAGGTAAGTTTCGCTTGAAGTCCAACAATGTTATCTAAAGGGAAACACATATAATTGTTGAATTATTTGTTTACTAGTAGTATGGGCAAACAAAAGAAGTTTGATGAGTTGGACGTGTCATAACATTGGTTTGTAAAATAATCTTTTCTGGGTATTACACATATTATTATGATGAACAAACTTGTAATGTGTGAGTCGTAAGGTTACCTTTGTTTGAGTTTGATCCACCGTCCACCCTGAAGACCCATCGACCGGGAACATTGACATTACTGGAGTTCCTGAGGTTTGAGATGAAACTCCCATTGATTGATTCAGGAATCACAAAGTAGTGTGTGGAGTTTACCGTGTCATAACCAGCCTTAACGTGTGTAAGAACATTATTCATAAAAATATGTATACAGTACATATACTTTTGTACAGTACTGAATAGTAACATTTTGTCAGTTCTCATTACAGAGAACAAGTTTCCTTTACCTGCACTGGATGTCCAGTTCCAGCAATGTCACCATAATTCATCTGAATAAATGAAACATTACTGTCTGAAATTAAAATGACTTGAAACGATGTTTCCTAAAAAGATGAAAAAGAGAATCACTTTAAACATAGTATTCACTGTATATGAACATTATTACACAGCTCTCTGGAATACTTGATTGTTGATTCTGTTCGGTCTGTTTTTTTTAAATGTCTGTTTTGTCTAAACTCAAAGCTGTTTGATAAGAACGTTTTTTAAGCTTTGCTCTTAAATAACTAATAAATTATTTAAACTCAAATCAATATGTTGTGTCTAATTATTTACTTATTTGGCAAGTGGCCATGTAATAAGAGGGATAATCTACACCCAGCTGGTTATTGCAGAATAAACCCTTTCAGGGTGATGCAAGATTATCCTGATCACCCTGTCACCAACTGGCTAGATGTACATTATCCCCTACTTACTGTCTGACATCATTGTTTTATAATTCTAATTTATTATTATTTTCTCTGTCACTGTCTTTGTGGTCTAATGTATGGTGGCCCAGTAGTGCACAACAAAACAAAAAGCAAACATAAGCTCACAACACAACGAAATTAAAAAAAGCAAACATAAGCTCACAACACAACGAAATTAAAAAAAGCAAACATAAGCTCACAACACAACGAAATTAAAAAAGCAAACATAAGCTCACAACACAACGAGACGCCATAAGATTGATCTTAATATGTGTAATCGATTTTTAAATGAACAATGTGTTTTTACTGAATGTTTTGGCTCTGGAGATAATACAGTTGATAAAGTGCGACACTGAAATCACCATGAGTTTCATGTGTGTTTGAGTTTGTGTAGTAGAAAAACGGTGCTATTCATATAAACAGACATGCGGAACATGCAGCCTTGTAAGAGACATACATGCTTTGACTGGCTGTTGTCATGTATTTCTGCTGTGTAAAAGCCTTAAAGGGTTAGTTCACCCTAAAATGAAAATTCTGTCATTAATTACTCACCCTCATGTCGTTCCAAACCCGTAAGACCTTCGGTCATCTTCGGAACACAAATTAAGATGTTTTTGATGAAATCGGAGAGCTCTCTGACCCTCCCATAGACAGCAATGCAACTGAAATGTTCCCAGGTCCAGAAACGTAGTAAATACATTGGTAAAACAGACCATGTGACATCAGTGGCTCAACTTATGTTTTGCGATGCTACGAGAATGCTTTTTTTCTGCACAAAGAAAACAAAAATAATTTACTCAACCATTCTTCTCCCCCGAGTTACATCGTCTGTCATTTTAGAGAGCATCACAATGCATATGCACACTTTCCCCTAAGCGTAAACAACACTTAAAGGAAAATGTCACCGTTTTTCCATATTCTAATATGTTCTTCCCTCAATTTAGATGAGCTGATAAGTACCTCTCCCGTCTCACTGCATGCACTTAATCGCTCTAGCGCATGGCGCAACTAGCATTTAGCTTAGCACCATTCATTCCTTAGGGTCCAAACAGGGATGAATTTAGAATCCACCAAACACTTCCATGTTTTCCCTATTTAAAGACGGTTACATGAGTAGTTACACGAGTAAGTATGGTGACACAAAATAAAACGTGGCGATTTTGAATGATGATATTACTGCGCCGAGGTCAAAGTGCTGCGACGTGCTCTTCCGCCATACATTATAGTTATAATTTTTTATCCGCTTTCAAAATCGCCACGTTTTATTTTGTGTCACCATACTTACTCGTTTAACTACTCATGTAACCATCTTTAAATGTGAAAGGCTGTGAAAATTAATCCTTTTGATCTCTTATTTAAAATATTCACAAAAATCTAACCTTTCATTGGATAATAAGAATTTAAAATGGGGGGAAATATCATTATGAAATAAATGTGTTTCTCAAATACACATTGGACACAATTATTGGCACCCCTAGAAATTCTTATGAGTAAAATATCTCTGAAGTATATTCCCATTCATTCACAATTTTGAGCACTCCAGGGTGATTATGAACAAGAAATTATCCAGCCATGGCTTCCTGTTTGACAGAAATATAAATAGGAGGGAAAACAAATCCCAAATTCCCTTAATCTTCCATCACAATGAGAAAAACCAAAGAATATATTTCTGACGTGCAACAAAAGATAATTGAGCTTCACAAATTAGTGAAGTGGCTTTAAGAAAAGAGCTAGAGCAGTGAAAATTCCCATTTCCTCCATCAGGGCAATAATTAAGAATTTCCAATCAACATAAAATTATGAAACTGCCTGGAAGTGGACGTGTGTTTATATCGTCCTAATGCACGGTGAGAAGGAGAGATTGAGTGGACTCTCCAAGGACCACAGCTGGAGAATTGCAGAAAATAGTTGAGTCTCGGGGGTCAGAAAACCTTAAAAAAACAAATTGTCAAACAGCACCTACATCATCACATGTTGTTTGGGAGGGTTTCAAGAAAAATTCTCCTAGCTCATCCAAAAACAAACTCCAACATATTCAGTTATCAGACACGACTAGAACTTCAAATGGGACTGGCTTCTATGGTCAGATGAAACTAAAAAATGAGCTTTTTAGCAGCAAACACTCAAGATGGGTTTGGTGAACACAGGGATAAAAAGTACCCCATGTGTACAATGAAATATACTGCTGTATTTTTGATGTTGTGGGCCTATATTTCTGCTGGAGGTCCTGGACATCTTGTTTAGACACATGGCATCATGGATTCTATCAAATACCAACAGATAAAAAATCAATAAGTGACTGACATTTATAATGATATTATAGTACATAATGATATTTCCTCCCATTTTAAATTCTTATTATCCAATGAAAGGTTAGATTTTTGTGATTTTTTTAAATAAAAGATCAAAAGGTTTAACAATGCAGATTAATTTTCACAGCCTTCTTTGATCATATTTACCAAGGGTGCCGGCATTTTTGGCCTTGACTGTATTTCTTCAGGTATATATTCCAAGTATTATACACATGAGGATCTATCTTCACTTTAGGCGGCCGCGGTACATTTTAAAAGTAGCCCAAAAAAACGCAACCCGGGGCTCTGTAATTTTACCCGCGAATGCAAACCGCAACCCTGGCAATACAGCGGCACCTGCAAATACTTGTGACATGCGCACAATTGTCCGTTTCTGCAGACCAACTGCTCATAGTGGTCGGGAGCATTTCCGTTGTGTTGTCACTTAATTTTGTTGTGTTGTGAGCTTATGTTTGCTTTTTTAATTTCGTTGTGTTGTGAGCATATGTTTGCTTTTTTATTTTTGTTTGTTGTGAGCTTATGTTTGCTTTTTTTAATTTCGTAGTGTTGTGATCTTATGTTTGCTTTTTTTTAATGCATTGTGTTGTGCACTACTGGGCCACCGTACTGTGTTGAATGAAGTATTTTAATTGTGAATTAAGCATTCATATTTCAGAAGAATATCAGACCTACTGTGCTGGTCAAAGCATAGTAAGCAACATTATTCCACGTTGCAACAAAGACCCAAGAAGCGTTGAAGTTCAGATTTGGGAAATGTGTCTTTATATCCTGACTGGCTCGTGTGAGTACACTTCCATTAGTATACTGCTGATATGAAACAACACCTTGTCGGTTGTCAAGGTCAGTCCAGAGACCAGCAATTATATCTTGGCTTCTTTTAGCAGGAAATGAGTAGGGAATATATTCATTTGAAGCCTGGTTGAATGTAAGGTGTCCATTATTATTCACCTGAAAAATTTGAAATATTATCAAAATCAATGTTCACAGATGAGTTTATAAAGCATTCACCACTCACATATAGATAGAATGAAGTTGGAATCAAATTCTTACATAAATCTGCCGGTACGTGCGGCCAAAGAACAGAAATGGACTCAACAGCTGAATAACAGAAGAGCTTCCATCTTCAACAGCAGTATTGTTTGTGTCTCCTGCCGCTGAGCCGAACGGGTAAAATATTGCTGGTGCTTCCAAGAGAATGAACAAAAATTATTTTTGTTTACAGATGTTTACATTTCACAGTGATTTATGAGGCTCATGTCATGTTTGATGATAATGACTTTTGGGGCAGTGGAAGTGACTGTACATTTTTCAACCACTGTAATTCTCTATATTATAGTCTTGAAAATGTTTTTAAAGAAGCATAGTGTATCAGGTAAAAGTGTCTTTAACACATAAAACAAAAACACAGGATTTGTACATTATGTGCAAGGAGGAACAGGAGGAGCACTGCCAGGGCTCTCCAAAATTACCTCCAGTACACTATGTGTGCATGACTGTCAGAAACAGACTACACAAGGGTGGCATGAGGGTCCTGCCCCCTGTTTTGGGACCTGTGCTCACAGTTAAGCACTATCCAGTTTGACTGGCATTTGCCAGAGAACACCAGAATTGGCCGGTCCTCCATTGGCACCTGTTCTCTTCACAGAGCAGGTTCACACTGAGTACATGTGACAGACATGAAAGAGTCTGGAGATGCCCTGGGGAACGTTGTGCTGCCTGCAACATCATCCAGCTTGGTAGGTCCTTACTGCTGTTAGGTACCGTGATGAAATCCTCAGAGTCATTATCAGACATTATACTGGTGAAGTGGGCCCTGGGTTCCTCCTGGTGCATGACAATGGCCAGAGTGTGTAGGCAGTTTCTGAATGACAGACGCATTGATGGCATTGGCTGGCTCTTAGCTTCCCCAGACTTGAATCCAATTGAGAAACTTTGGGAGCCCTCAATGGGATGATCCTTTGGTTTCCATTGACCACATCATTTTGTTCTCAGCAAATTACACAATGTATATAAGTAAAGTTCTAAACACAAGACACACCCCTACTAAATGACAGATTTTCATGATACATCCCATCCTAACATCAGCAGTCAGAAGGTATAGTACACAACAATTACCTGCCAAGGTTGACTCTGGAGTGACAGTATGATTATAGATGCTAATGTTCCTAACATCTGCAAAAGAAATTTATGAATATTATTTGATAGATACAAACATCAATTGCATATGTACGTTAATGTATTTACCTCCACAGTATGCAAAAGAAAAAACAGACAGATGGTCTAACAAACGCATATATGTAAAACATTACACAAACACATACATGTGTGAATGCAAAATATGCTTACCTGCACAGTAGGTCCCAAAGCAAAAATTTGGGTGAACAAACTCATAGACATAGTAATTGCCTGGGCAGGCTTTCACTTTAATGGGATTCGACTGGAAACCACAGCAGTTATTCCCCCAGTGACCGCAGACACTTCGGGTCACCACTCCATCCTCAATTTGTGGGTGTGGACCATTAAGCCACAGTGGGGCATGAGTGCCGCAGCTTAGCTGATCAACACATGTGTCTGGCATCTGAACGCTCTGACCCCGAATGAAGAGACGGTACCAGCCAACCCAGCTGACATACATATCACACAATAATTTAGAGGTATATTGAGCATAATATGATGATTGTAATTGATTGTTGGTGGCTCTCCGTAAATCATCCAGCACAGTGTAGTTATAGCAGGGGTCATAGGGGAGGGCTGTGAAAAAAATCAGTTACAAAATTTAATAATAAAAAATTTACTATTCACTTGTGGCTACTGTACATCTTCAAAATCGTGATTCCCCCCTGTATATAAATGTATATTATACTGTATATAAATTGCGGGCATCAGGGAGCCGCTATTATGCCTGGCATCGAAACTGCTTTTGAATGCACGATTGCTTTTTAGTTTCACTTTCGAGATTCGCGATTGCACGTAAGTTACTCTGTTTATACTATTGAACGGCAGTACTTACCACACATTTTACAAGATTAGGTTGTCAGTGGTGCATACCAAATTTTGCACTGATAACATAACTAACAGCTTTAACTTGTCAGTGTTGCATGACTATGGTAAGCAGCTCACATTCACGGCTCATATGCATTACACAGTTTTAATAACAATATATTAAATCGTGGGAAGTCGTGGCCTAATGGTTAGAGAGTTGGGCTAGTAACCTGAAGGTTGCCGGTTCGATTCTCACACCGGCAGGAATTGAAGGTGGGGATTGTGAATGAACAGCACTCTCTCTGCCTTCGATACCATGACTGAGGTGCCCTTGAGCAAGGCATCGAACCCCCAATGCCTGGAGCAGTGGGCAGCTATTGCTGGAGCAATAGCTGCCCACTGCTCCGGGTGTGTGTTCACGGTGTGTGTGTGCGTGTGTTCACTATTCACTGCTGTGTGTGTGCTTGGATGGGTTAAATGCAGAGCACCAATTTCGAGTATGTGTCACCATACTTGACAATACGTCACGACTTTCACTTAAATCCCCAAGTTCGCTTTATTTTCTCTAATTCTTATTATATATTGACTATTATAAAGTACTTCAGGATGTCCCCAAAACAATCAGATACCACAGACATAACTTCTTTGGAAGGGTTGAATAAAAACAAGCCTACAAACTCAATCATGACTAGAACCTTCTTTGGGAGCCCAATCTATGGTTCAGATGAGACCTAAATTATTATGGCTAGATGAGATCATCACCTTATGATGATGAAGTCAGTGATAAAACCAGAATGTCAATTCTCCAGCATTATACTTCTGTAAAGCAGAGGCTTTGACATACAGTAAAGTACCTCCTCAGCACCGTGAAGTCCAAATCCAAATCAGATAAAGTAGTGAACAGTTTTTACAAATCACAGTCTCATAATTGATTATATGCATGGTTACTTCCTGGTTTTAGATAAGCCAACTCAGTCACTTCTGGTTAACTGTCCAAATCAGCTGTGCTATAATGGGAGCGCCCTTTGCTCGGTTTCTCTGTATAATCCATTCACAATCTGAAGAAATTTTGTTTCTTTAAAAGGACCAAACGTCCACGTAGGGGTGTGCGATTTGACGATTTTTGATCGTGGACGATAAAAATGTCTCCACGATCTGCTTTTCAAGAAATATCGTAGTATCATGCTACAGCGCGTATTCTATCAGTTATAGTTCTGGTGCTTCCGTCAGATACTGTACAACACCACATGCATTCACAATGTTAACTCAGCGGTAGAGTTACTCTCACAGGAGTTACTCTCTCATTCTTTGCATGTGCTTTTAAATGTTTCATTCACGCGCTGGTCTGATGTGTATTTTTTCTGAGTGCTGCATACACCCGAAGTGCGCAAGCTAAAGCCTGTCAAACAGCGCCTGATTATTGAACTAAGTTATCTTTTGCGCTAATACTGTCAAAACACACAAGGTTTACATGTAGACTCAGTTGGTTATGTCTAAAATGAAAGTAAACAGTTGAGAGAAAAACGTATACGTGCCTGTATACTAGATGCGTGCAGCTCTTAAAGGGACAGGCCTATTAGGCCTTAGGCCTATTAAACATGCAGCCGACTGTCATTAAAGGGATAAATCACCCTAAAATTTAATTTCTGTCATTATTTAGTCACTGTTACATTGCCCACTTTGGCCTAAATATCTGGCATTCTTTTTTCTTTTTCTTTTTTTGTTACCTTGAAAGGCTTTGTCTTAAATAATAAGGAAATTAGTTTGGCTGTAATGCTCAGACAACTTGCAAAATAGTAAAACCAACATGACAAAGAATCGTGATCAAATCGTGAATTGTGATATTTCTAAATAAAATCGTGATATATTTTTTCCATATCGCCCACCCCTACATCCACGTATACTGTTTCAGGAATGAAAAACGTGAGTGTACAATATTACGCAAGTGAATTTGCTAAATTGTGCCGTGAGTCATTGCTATGATTGACAGTGATAACTGTAGCAACAGATGGTGCAAAACAAGCCGATGTCAAAACTAGACCCGTGCTTTAAGTGGTTCAGACTAAATTCAGACTAACAAAACTACAGCAGCAACAAGTCTGTGTTGGCTGAATATATTTATCAGTTTCAGCTACAGTTAAAGTTAATAATTAAGTTATTTAACCTGTAGTAACCTAATTATTAAATGATTAAGCCTTCTAGGCTGTTGGTGTCTGGGCCAACATGAGACTTTACATGAGACTTTGTGATTTTCCTGCACTTGCTATACTTCAGTACAGTTACAGTACATTTTTTTTTATATAATAGTTATAATAAACCCAAAAGCAAGACATAAGAAAAAACTAGGGAGTTGAAATACCAACTGAGCTAATGATGATCCTCTGCTGCCATCTACTGATTATAATGGTAATTTCATGTCATTTTCATCTTCAAAGTATTTGTTTTCCACCAGGACAGAGACACATTTTTGGCACATATGTCCATGTCATCTTCATGAATGAAAAGTGAATCTTTAAAGTGGATTTTACTGCACAGATGTAGAGTTGAGCAATAATAAAGGCTTTATAAGTGTTTAAAAAAAGTGTTCTTAACTATAAATGTAAGTTATCGATTATCAAGAATACCATTATGATGATGTTTATGAGATAGAATCGCTAGCTAGCTAACGTTAGAGTTTAGTTGTCTGCATTTAAATGTACAATTAGGCTACATGTCTAGGTACTTTCCTGGAATCACCAGGCTCGGCATATAAAATTATATGTTGTTAAATAACATGAAACTGTATTTTAATACCATTATCATTGTTTACGGTGTTGTTTCTCAGTTTCTGACAAGACTGAGGGTCTCAATAGTTTCTACCTACTGTATATATGCCACAACTTTCACCGGAAGTTTAAGCGCTGGCTTACCTTAATGCAGAAGTTCTAAAGAATGCTCCGTGCATATAGTCAATTAAATAATATGTATGCATATCATTAATTTAAAGGTCTGTAACTACCTGTCAATGGTTTTGCAGTTGTTGTTGTTGCTGCAAATGTTGTTGTTGCTGTTGCTACAGATGTTGTTGTTGTTGTTGTTGTTGTTGTGGATGTTGTTGTTGCAGATGTTGTCGCAGGTGTTGTTGGTGCAGATGTTGTTGTTGCAGGTGTTGTGGCAGATGTTGTTGAATGTGTTGTTGCAGGTGTTATTAATGGAAATATTGTTTGTGCTGTTGTTGTTTGTGCCCTGGCTGTTAAAAGAGCAAGAGAGATGATTAAATTCAGAAAAAGAAAATTCAGAAATGTGTGTATTTTTACAAGCACATTAACACTGAAAATCAAAGAGGAACAAAGGCCTTACTGAGGGACAGGACTGATATGAACACCAACAGATGTTGTGAAACCAGAGACATTCTCATGGTGAAGAAGTCAGGAACAACCAGAATTAGGAGTCCTTCTGTAATCACAGAGCATTAAAGCATCATTAATTATTATAAATGCAGTTACACCAATGTCTCTCTAGAATCTCTCCTAATAAAAACACTTATAACAAATTAGATAATTCAGTCAGATTTGACTGGAGTCATTAAGCCATTCAGAAACCGCTAATATTAGCTGTCAAGCACAGTACATACTATTGTAAATATGCAAGGGATATGTGACAAATATACTGGTTATCAGCCAATATTATTTTTTATTTTAAATTCATGATTTCAAAAACATTACACCTTTTCTAGTTACTTGAAAAGTATAATAAACTTCTTTCAGCTCAGAGTTTGTGTATGTTCACAATCACATTCATGTAGGCTGTACTTAAACTTAAACGGCTCTATTAGTTCACAAAGAACTTATAGCTATGTAGCCTACAATATGAACTACAAAAGACAATAGAAGAACCCATAATCAGTGATTTGGCACGACAAATTACCGACAGTAAACTGATGCCTCGTTCTGTTAAAGGCTACTGACACAAAGTTAAAATGATTTGCATATATTCAACAAGGACAATAAAATAATAAGTGACAGTTAATATATGCATAATGTTACAAAAGAACTCTGTTTTGAATCAATTAAAATCAGAGAGGATCATGAGAAAAAATGTATCGCAGTTTTCACAGTTTTTACAAAAACATGAGGCAGCATTTTTACCATTGACGATAATAACAAATGTTTAATGAGCAAAAGATCAGCATATTAGAATGAATTCTGAAGGATCATGTGACACTGGTTTTATATATAATTATATAATTGCTTACCTCAGACCTTCTTCCAAGCTGCACTTGTACCGAATGTGGTTTAGCAGGAAGTTTCATTGGTTTTAAATGTGTCCCAGTGAGACCTGCTTTTATGAGTAAACTTTTCCTGGAAAGAAGAAAAATGTGCTGTATTCAAGGAAAATGGTAGCTGAAACCACAGAGCATGAAAACAATGAGGATGCAGTAATTGTAGACAATTACACAATTTTTTTCTCCATTTTTGTCACTTGATGGAGTTTGGGTTATTTGACACCGTCGCCTTTGGCTTGCATAGTTAGGGTTTAAAAGACACTTGATATTCATTGATTATTAACCCTTAATCAGTCTTTGGGGTCAGGCTGAATGTTGTCTATCTCAACCAGTCATTGGTGGGCTTTTTGCACTTAGTATAAATAGACACTAGTTTTTTTTAACAACGACACCACACATGTTGTAACTGTTTTATTAAAAAAGTAGTTTATTAAGAAATACAGCACACATGATATTGTATTTGTTTTATTGAGAATAGATTATTAAGAAAGACACTACACGTTATTGTATTTGTTTTATTGAGAATAGTTTATTAAGAAATACAGCACACATGATATTGTATTTGTTTTATTGAGAATAGTTTATTAAGGAGGACACCACACGTTATTGTTTTAAGCCTTTATTGAGAAAATGTTTATAATATGTATTAGCAAGAGTATAGCAAGAGATGAAACATGTATTAGCAAGAGCGTTGAAGAAAAAAGAAGGTGGACAGCACCTCAGCTGGAGTGTTTCAGATGAAGAGTAGAAGACAGCAGAGCAAAGAATCCCGAAGAAGAAAATTAGAAAATGGGAGGCCTTTTATAAACAACTTCTGAGAGGATTTCCAGTATGATGTCATAAGACATTGGGATCCACCTGCTGTCTATAAGAGACTGAAGTGCGATGATGAAATCAGATGCTGCTTCGAGACCACCTGAAGAGCTCTCCGGCACCAGAACCATTGCTGATATTGCCTTGAGCAAAGAACTTTTTCATATTTATACTTTATTTAATACTTAAATACAGTAGTTGTAGAATATTTGTACTGCTTACTTATTAATTGTAATAATAAACTGACTTGTATTTATATAACACAAGTCTGCCTCCCTGGCAATGATTTATAGCTAAGTCAAAACAGACCACGGAAAAGTCTTCTGTGACCCGTTTTGTAAGTATGAACTTAGTTGCTTATGTAGAATGTGTAGGAAATTTAGCACCATAAAACAACATATTTAAGTGATTTAATCAAAATATACATTTTATGTTTGCATTTGGAAATTTCAAATTTGTTTTAGCTACAGTCTTTACCCACAGAGATAAACACTACTAAATGATAAACACTTCACACAGCCCCTACTAAATGACAGATTTTCATGATACATGCCGTCATAACTGTAGCAGTCAGTAGAGGGTAGAGCAGACTACACTACCTGCCAAGGTTGACTCCGGAGTGACAGTAAGATTGTTGATGTTCCCAGCTTCTGCACAAAAACATTTAAAGGGATCCCTGGGTATTACAACTTGTATGGCTTAATATAACGTAAATGATGTCTTACTGAA
This sequence comes from Spinibarbus caldwelli, assembly GCA_039654775.1. Classification (NCBI taxonomy): domain Eukaryota; kingdom Metazoa; phylum Chordata; class Actinopteri; order Cypriniformes; family Cyprinidae; genus Spinibarbus; species Spinibarbus caldwelli. Next base: position 3,971,951 of record CM077257.1, on the reverse strand, counting down.
ATATGTTGTTGAAAACCCATTAAAGATGTAGGCCTATGTTATTTTTTTAAAAATCACATCGTTTTATACATATTTTGGACTATGGGCGCCATTATTCTGATGAAGTAAAATGGTTGCACTCGGTGAGCTACTAGCGCTACCTGTTGCTATTTTTACCACAACACAACTCAGAATAGACAACTTGGAAAATAAAATACTGATATGATGACCACAGCTACTGAAACAGCTTACAGGTGGCAATGGATATAAACATAGGCTTAAACCAAATGCTGTACCATCGATTTTCCCCACAAGGAGTGTAAACTCCCCGCATATTGAGGGAAATCTGCGTTGAGAAACTCCTCTAGTGGCCGGCATGCAAAAAGGTCTGAGGTAAGCAATTATATAATTATATATAAAACCAGTGTCACATGATCCTTCAGAATTCATTCTAATATGCTGATCTTTTGCTCATTAAACATTTGTTATTATCGTCAATGGTAAAAATGCTGCCTCATGTTTTTGTAAAAACTGTGAAAACTGCGATACATTTTTTCTCATGATCCCCTCTGATTTTAATTGATTCAAAACAGAGTTCTTTTGTAACATTATGCATATATTAACTGTCACTTGATTATTTTATTGTCCTTGTTGAATATATGCAAATCATTTTAACTTTGTGTCAGTAGCCTTTAACAGAACGAGGCATCAGTTTACTGCCGGTAATTTGTCGTGCCGGATCACTGATTATGGGTTCTTTTTGCTGAAATATCGGCATGTTTACATCCTAACATGGCATCTAGTGTTTCTTGTCTCAGCCGTTTGTAAGCTCTTTCAGTAGCTGTGGTCTACTAAAAGACTCAAAAGCATTAGAGAAATAAGAAGCGGGTCTTTAGGAAGTTTTATTCGTCCACAGGCATCTTCCCATTCTTTTCTCCTCTTCTTATCACTAGGAAAGCAGCAGAGCTGGGTAGATTACTTACAAATTGTTATCCGTTACTGATTCCAGATTACATGACAAAAATTGTAGTCAGTAACGTAATCCGTTACATTACACATTTTATGTAATATTATCTGATTACTTTTGGATTACTTTTAGATTACTCTTGATTTAACTCTTTTATCACATTGATTTAAATAGCATTATCTTGTACCATAATTATTTAAAAAACATGCAAAGAGTAAGAAAACTTGTTCCATTCATTGTAATTTACAACATGAAGTGCATTAAACATAATATTACATCAAGGTTTCCCAAACTAGGGTTCGTAAAGGAACTGGGGGGGGGGGGGGGTTGTGACTTTAATGAAAAGCTGACAATTAATTAAATCATAAAAAAAAAATTTTAAAAATAATTTTAAAACAAACTCCCTTTCGAGGAAAGTCTCTTCACTTGGCAGCCATATTTGCAACGCCTCCGGGCAGCTCATACAAGACCTATCTTATAATGAATGGGGAATCCTGAAATCTCAAAAAATGCTCCCTGAACTCACAGTTAAATTACATATGTCAAATCAGCAACAAAAATCTGAAATTAATTGCCCTATGAATGTTGTTTCTTATGCTCAAATAGCGTTTAAAAAGCTTATTTTTCAGGCTAGACCAGCCAATAATTCACTTTTCAATGCGCATACAGAGTCATAACGTGCTTATACTGCGCATGTGCATTGGCTGGTCTAGTCAGGTTTCTATGGGAAATTTGGCTCTTTCATTTTGAAGGTGGGACTATTCTTCCATATTGCGTGTTGCAGTTTCTCCCATTCATAAGTATAGTCTTTGTTTTAAATAAAACACTTACTAAAAAAGATTAAATATTTTTATTTTCCTGCATGCCATGTAATCATTAATCAACATCAAAGAAACCGTGAACATGCAAATGTGATGCATAATTATTGAAATATTTATTTTAAAATCTCAGGGGTACATAAAGCAAATATATTTGGTGAATAAGGTTTAGATGACAAAAAGTTTTGGAATGCCTTCATTACATGTAACTAAGAAATAACGTGAATATGTGCATTTTAATTTGTTATAATTAATAATACATGGTTAAAAAACCTACAGAGTAATAATTCAAATAAAAATGAATGTGTTCATCAGTAGTTGATGCAATGTTGAAACCCTTCTTAAACCTGAAATGGTTTTTGTAAATTCAGTGGTCAAATGCTGTCGCCACCTGACTAATGACTGATCTTTGTGTGTGTTTCCACAAAACTGGACTATTTATACAAATATAATATGTATATAATCGGTAGGCTATTTTAGAAAGGAAAATTTAAAAGACGAAAAAGAGAAATTAGGGAGAATCAATGAATTATGAATAATTTATTGCTATTGTGTGAATAATATGTAATCATGTAATCCATAGGAAAGTAACTGTAGTCTGATTACGAGTATTTTAAAATGTAACTTACTCTAATTACAAGTACTTAATTTTTGGAATCTGATTACGTAATCCAGATTGCATGTAATCAGTTACAACCCAGCTCTGGAAAGCAGTGAAGTCTTACATTGCTTCTCTTGTTGCCCTTCGACTGAAAATTACAACCAAAAGCCACATAATATGGTATCGTATCAGTATTTTATTTTCTGAGTTGTGTATTCTGAGTTTTGTTGCGGTAAAAAGCCAAAGACTATAGAAATAAGTGCCAGTAGCTCACCGATCTAGTGAGTAGCAACCATTTGACATCATCAATGCAGAATGTACTGTGCACATAAAATAATGGCACCCCCCATAGTCCAAAAACGATGTTGATTTTTTTTAAATAACACACATTTTCATGGGTTTTCTACTACATATTTAAATAAGAGACATCATTTACGTTATATTAAGCTATACTTGTCTTAATTCCCGGGGATCCCTTTAAAGAATATTATTATTAAACAGATACAAATATCAGTTATATACATACTATATGTACAAAAGTTATTTTATTTACTCCCACAGTATGCCAAAAACAGACAGATGTACTCATAGATGTAATACATTACACAAACACATACATGTGTGAATGGAAAATATTCTTACCTGCACAGTATGCAGAAGAGCAGACAGATTGTCTCACAAACTCATAGACATAATAACCTCCTGGACAGGTTTTGACTTTAATAGGATTGGAAATAGCTGCAGTTATTCGACAAGCTATACCGCAGACACTTTGGGTCACCACTCCATCCTCAACTGTTGGATGTGCTCCGTTCAGCCACATTGAAACAACAGTGCCACAACTGCGCCAACCAACACGTGTTTGGCATCTGAGCATTCTGACCATTAATGAAAAGACGATACCAGCCGACCCAGCTGACATAAACGTCACACATATATTGGGTTATATAGGGATATCGATAGTCTGTGGATCTCCAAGGATCATCCAGCACAGTGTATTTGTAGCAGGGGTCTGTGAAAAATAAAAATTCAATTAGAAAAATAAATGGTAAATACTGAATATTTAAATTACTACTAATATACAGTACACTTGTGGCATGAAATCTACTTAGGGGTGGGGAAAAAAAAAAAAAAAAAAGTTATTTCCCCCCCAGAGTCCCTTACTCTTTCTCGCTAATTATATCAAATGAATGTAATCTTACCTTAACTTACTTTATCTCCATGTCTGATTTAAAGTGGGCAAAAAATATTATAATTGCATTTTTTTTTTTTTTTTTTTTTTTTTACCACAGACTGTTAAAATGTTCTGTAGAAAAGGAAGCCAACTTTTTTGCCAAACTCCCACAAACTTGTAGGAGGCGAAATTATCTCCTCATGAAAACCAAGTGTCAGGAACTCTGTTGCCACAGTTGCCATGCAACAAAACAATAAAACTAATCTGGAGAAGAGATCTCCAAAAAGAGTAAATGACACCATCTTGACAAAACCTCTCTCCTTGCTCATTTACGACCCCCTTCTCCCCTCTCCCCTGTCCCTATCCCCAACCAGGTTTACTGAAAGATCACAAGAATATTTATATACCACATATCATGCATCTTACGAATCTGTTTTTCCCTTTCATGTTTAGTATCGTTCTAAAGGTCTCTTTGCGATTGGTAAAATAGTCTCAATTTCATAATAGTCACTTATATTATGAGGGATGTGTCTCCCTCAGAGACTGTGAGAATGTTTTTCTTTCTCCGGCCAGGTGCGACCCTGGGCCACAAGATCCTAACAAACCAAAAGGTCTTTTATGTCTTTACAACTGATTTGAAGATTTCTTTGTTTCTGGTCTGGGTATATAAGTGAAGTAGCATTATTGTCATTTGGGATTCTGTAGCCAGAAAACCCCCACACAGTGAATGTGAATCTCTGGAGCTTTGCACTAGAACTCATATACTGCTGTGTGTCTCTCTGCTGTCAGGTATGCATCTCTTAGATTCAATCTTTGAGCAATCAATGTTATGTATTTATTTGAATTGGAGCTGAATTTAACTCTGAATTGGCTTCTAATTTTTTGTTATGCAATTGGCGTGATACAACTTTACCTGATTAATAATAAATTGTTATATTTGACTTATTCTGATCTCTTCTGAAATCATTATTTCTAGTAGATTAAAGTGAAGTCTGGTGTTTCCACAAATCTGCGTCCAGGACAGATCATACTGAAGTACCTATGAATGAACCATGAGGGACATCTTTAGGGACTTCCGATTTCTGACTGTCACTGACTTAACAAGTTACAGTTTTCGTGATTATAGAAAAAAAATACACTTTTTTGTTATTTCCTAGCAGGGTGCAGCATATTGAAAGGTATTATAATCACCCTGTATCCTCTGAGTAAGTACAGAACTGGCGAGTTTGTGCTGTGCGTTCACTGTTGGCCAACTGAAATTCTAAGCGACACTGGGTCATTAATGAACGAATAATTGAAAGTATGGGATTTCCAGAATAATCAAATATCTAAATTAATACATAATCAACATTTGTGATCAAATTGTAATTAGAAATATTGCCTAAATTTAACGATCACTTGAAATTGGAGTCAGATGAACACGGAACTAGACTAAAATTGAAACTAAATCCTGATAAATTCAGAAGCGCAAGTAAAAGACAGATTGCACATTAAACCTTCAACCAGGCCTCTGGACTCTGCTTTTAGGCCGGTGGGTGGATCCTTACAGACTCAATTGTAAACAAAGCTGTCAATCATGACACCATTGTGCATTAAAACGTAAGCGCTCAATTGAGGCAAATATATATATTTTTTTTTTATCCAATAAGACGACTTGCGCACAAACTACAATGGAAACACATTTAAGGAATAAATTCCTCCATGCACAAAAAAAAAAAAAAAAAAAAAAAAATCATGTGACTTTGCCTCAACAGATCATGTGGTCAGAAAAAATGGCAGAGAGTGAGAGGTATGTTTGGATAGACATTCTGAATATTTTGAAAAAATAAATAAATACATAAAATAAAATTTGCATAAATTCTTTATGGAAAACATCATGGTTGGGTATAATTACTTCTGCAAACTTTTGATAAATCTTATACTATTGCGTTCCCAAACACAAGGCACATATACCCCCGGTTTCACAGACAAGGCTTAAGCCTAGTCCCTGACTAAAATGTAAGTCTGAGCTGTTTCAACTGAAAGAAACTTGCACTGACTAATCTTAAAATATGTCAGTTCCCTTGTTTTGTGATGCAAATTAGTAATGCTTTTTTTTTTTCTTTTTTTTTTTCTAAGGCATGTTTATAAAAATTACTTAAATGTTCTAATTGAACTATGGCCTAATCCTGGCTTAGTCAAAGCCCTGTCTGTGAAACCAGGCCATAACATTACAGCATTTATTGCATTTTGTCTGCACACTCTAAGGAGCAAGCATTTCATTATGTATGAAAAAAAGCAACAGTGGTCCGACTGAATGAGCTTCCATTTGTATTACAAATATTTTGCACCAGTTTCCTAGGAAGTAACAATGTTCTCTTGAACACATGGAATGGAGACGATGCTTTATTTTTTAAGCCATATTCCAATTTTGCTCATAAGTTGCAACTTTGGATGGAAATACAGTAGCTTTAACTTGTCAGTGCTTTCAATATTGCCATAAATGGGATAATCCACACACGTGCCTTACACAATTTTAATAAAAATATGGGGATCACTTTATATTAAGTGTCTTTAACTACTATTTAATAACATTTAAATTAATAATTTATTCCAATGCACTTATACATGCATGTATTTACAACGTATTTACATTTTTTAAAATACCTACACATAATTACAGCTGTTCATAATTTATTTAAATACATCTATAATTACACTGTTGACATTACCTTATCCTTCAATTCACCCTTAAACCTAAACTAAACCTAACCAGACCACCAAGGATGGCAATATAGCATGAATACAATAAATACATTGTACTAAACAATGTTTTTTGACCCAACATTGTAGTAAAAGACACCTATAAAGTGGGACAAAATATATTTTAAATCCCCGAATTCACTTTATTTTCTTTAATTCTCATTAGACATTGACTATTGTAATACAGCATTTTAGAAAGTCTCCAAAACTATGATCAAACACCACCTACATAACTTGGGGGAATGCCATTAAAAAAAATAATAATAATCATCAATACAAAACTTTTGTGGTCATCAAACTAGAAACTCAATCACCTCACCAGAACCTTCTATGGGAACCCAATCTATGGTTCAGATCAGACCACAATCAATAGTGCTTTTTGGAAATAAACATCAGAGCTGGCTTTGACATAAAAAGACAGAAAAGTACCTCATCAGCACTGTAAAGTCCAACACTAAGTCTAATGAAGATGTGAGTGGTTTTTACAAGTCAGAATTTCATAACTGTAGTAATTCTGACGTGAATATATAGCTGTTAATTTAAAGTTCTGCAATTACCTGTCAATGACTTTGTTGTTGTTGTTGCAGTTGTTGTTGTTGCAGTTGTTGTTGTTGTTGCAGTTGTTGTAATGCCTATTAATGAAAAAAGAGAATAGAAGTCAATTTTTTTTTTAAATGGAATACTGAAGTATTTATTATAAATGATTTATCCATGCACATCATTATTTTTTTAATTCATGTTCCCTCATACTCTTAATTCCTCTCCCCCTTTGTAGTGACATCTATTCTCTGTTCAGATGAAGTGTTTACTGGTGTGAGGACGGGGCAACCTGTCACTCACATGAGATCGACCAATAGCAAACCACAACAATCCAATCAATTCCTGATGGACAAAATCAAGTCCCACCCTACATTTTTTCTTGTTCGAGAAGCCGTTTCACTCAAATATACATACAATAGGGAATAAAAAAATCTATTGAAATGTTTGTTTCGTGCTGACATTAAATTAGAAAACATTTCAATGTTACATAAAAAATGTAGCAGAGGTTGTTCATGGGTTTGTTCAATTCACACCAAAGACCTGGTTATAATTCAAAGGTCCATAATTACCTGCCAGTGTTGTTGTTGCAGATGTCGTTGTCGGTGAAGATGTTGCTGTTGCAGATGTTGTTGTTGATGTAGTTGACATTGTCAGTGAAGATGTTGTTGTCGTTGCAGGTGTTGTTGTCAGTGCAGATGTTGTTGTCGGTGAAGATGTTGTTGTTGCAGGTGTTGTCGTCGGTGCAGATGTTGTTGTTGCAGGTGTTGTTGTCGGTGAAGATGTTGTTGTTGTAGGTGTTGTTGTTGGTGAAGATGTTGTTGCAGATGTTGTTGTCAGTGAAGAAATTGTTGTTGCAGGTGTTGTTGTCGGTGAAGATGTTGTTGTTGCATATATTGTTGTTGCAGGTGTTGTTGTTGTTGGTGAAGATGTTGTTGTTGCAGGTGTTGTTGTCGGTGAAGATGTTGTTGTTGCAGATGTTGTTGTTGGTGCAGGTGTTGCTGTTCCAGGTGTTGTTGTAGGTGCAGATGTTGTTGTTGCAGGTGTTGTTGTCGGTGCAGATGTTGTTGTTGCAGGTGTTGTTGACGGTGCAGATGTTGTTGTTGCAGGTGTTGTTGTAGGTGAAGATGTTGTTGTTGCAGGTGTTGTCGTCAGTGCAGATGTTGTCGTTGTAAGTGTTGTCGTCGGTGAAGATGTTGTTGCAGATATTGTTGTTGATGTAGTTGTCATTGTCGGTGCAGATGTTGTTGTCGTTGCAAGTGTTGTTGTCAGTCCAGATGTTGTTGTCGGTGAAGATGTTGTTGTTGCAGGTGTTGTTGTCGGTGAAGATGTTTTTGCAGGTGTTGTTGTCGGTGAAGATGTTGTTGTTGTAGGTGTTGTTGTCAGTGAAGATGTTGTTGCAGATGTTGTTGTCAGTGAAGAAGTTGTTGTTGCAGGTGTTGTTGTCGGTGAAGATGTTGTTGCAGATGTTGTTGTTGCAGGTGTTGTTGTCGGTGAAGATGTTGTTGCAGGTGTTGTTGTCGGTGAAGATGTTGTTGTCGGTGCAGATGTTGTTGTTGCAGATGTTGTTGTTGCAGGTGTTGTTGTCGGTGAAGATGTTGTTGTTGCAGATGTTGTTGTCGGTGCAGATGTTGTTGTTGCAGGTGTTGTTGTCGGTGAAGATGTTGTTGCAGGTGTTGTTGTCGGTGAAGATGTTGTTGTCGGTGCAGATGTTGTTGTTGCAGATGTTGTTGTTGCAGGTGTTGTTGTCGGTGAAGATGTTGTTGCAGATGTTGTTGTCGGTGCAGATGTTGTTGTTGCAGGTGTTGTTGTCGGTGAAGATGTTTTTGCAGGTGTTGTTGTCGGTGAAGATGTTGTTGTTGTAGGTGTTGTTGTCAGTAAAGATGTTGTTGCAGATGTTGTTGTCAGTGAAGAAGTTGTTGTTGCAGGTGTTGTTGTCGGTGCAGATGTTGTTGTTGCAGGTGTTGTTGTCGGTGAAGATGTTGTTGTTGCAGATGTTGTTGTCGGTGCAGATGTTGTTGTTGTAGGTGTTGTCGTCGGTGAAGATGTTGTTGTTGATGTAGTTGTCATTGTCGGTGCAGATGTTGTTGTTGTCGTTGCAGGTGTTGTTGTTGTAGGTGTTGTTGTCGGTGAAGATGTTGTAGTTGTTGTTATTGGTGAAGATGTTGTTGCAGATGTTGTTGTCAGTGAAGAAGTTGTTGTTGCAGGTGTTGTTGTCGGTGAAGATGTTGTTGCAGATGTTGTTGTTGCAGGTGTTGTTGTCGGTGAAGATGTTGTTGCAGGTGTTGTTGTCGGTGAAGTTGTCATTGTCGGTGCAGATGTTGTTGTTGTCGTTGCAGGTGTTGTTGTTGTAGGTGTTGTTGTCGGTGAAGAAGATGTTGTAGTTGTTGTTATCGGTGAAGATGTTGTTGTTGTAGTGTTATCATCGGTGCCGATGTTGTTGTTGCAGGTGTTGTTGTCGGTGAAGATGTTGTTGTAGGTGAAGATGTTGTTGTTGCAGGTGTTGTCGTTGGTGCAGATGTTGTTGTTGGTGAAGATGTTGTTGTTGCAGGTGTTGTTGTCGGTGCAGATGTTGTTGTTGCAGGTGTTGTTGTAGGTGAAGATGTTGCTGTTGCAGGTGTTGTCGTCAGTGCAGATGTTGTCGTTGTAAGTGTTGTCGTCGGTGAAGATGTTGTTGCAGATATTGTTGTTGATGTAGTTGTCATTGTCGGTGCAGATGTTGTTGTCGTTGCAAGTGTTGTTGTCAGTCCAGATGTTGTTGTCGGTGCAGATGTTGTTGTTGCAGATGTTGTTGTTGCAGGTGTTGTTGTCGGTGAAGATGTTGTTGCAGGTGTTGTTGTCGGTGAAGATGTTGTTGTTGTAGGTGTTGTTGTCAGTGAAGATGTTGTTGCAGATGTTGTTGTCAGTGAAGAAGTTGTTGTTGCAGGTGTTGTTGTCAGTGAAGATGTTGTTGCAGATGTTGTTGTTGCAGGTGTTGTTGTCGGTGAAGATGTTGTTGCAGGTGTTGTTGTCGGTGAAGATGTTGTTGTCGGTGCAGATGTTGTTGTTGCAGATGTTGTTGTTGCAGGTGTTGTTGTCGGTGAAGATGTTGTTGTTGCAGATGTTGTTGTCGGTGCAGATGTTGTTGTTGCAGATGTTGTTGTTGTAGGTGTTGTCGTCAGTGAAGATGTTGTTGTTGATGTAGTTGTCATTGTCGGTGCAGATGTTGTTGTTGCAGATGTTGTTGCAGGTGTTGTTGTTGGTGAAGATGTCGTTGTTGCAGATGTTGTTGTCGGTGAAGATGTTGTTGTTGCAGATGTTGTTGTCAGTGCAGATGTTGTTGTTGCAGATGTTGTTGTTGTAGGTGTTGTCGTCGGTGAAGATGTTGTTGTTGATGTAGTTGTCATTGTCGGTGCAGATGCTGTTGTTGTCGTTGCAGGTGTTGTTTTTGTAGGTGTTGTCATTGGTGCAGATGTTGTTGTTGCAGGTGTTGTTGTCGGTGAAGATGTTGTTGTAGGTGAAGATGTTGTTGTTGCAGGTGTTGTCGTTGGTGCAGATGTTGTTGTTGCAGGTGTTGTTGTCAGTGAAGATGGTGTTGTTGTAGGTGAAGATGTCGTTGCTGCAGGTGTTGTCGTCGGTGCAGATGTTGTTGCAGGTGTTGTTGTCGGTGAAGATGTTGTTGTTGCAGGTGTTGTCGTTGGTGCAGATGTTGTTGTTGCAGGTGTTGTTGTCAGTGAAGATGGTGTTGTTGTAGGTGAAGATGTCGTTGCTGCAGGTGTTGTCGTCGGTGCAGATGTTGTTGCAGGTGTTGTTGTCGGTGAAGATGTTGTTGTTGCAGGTGTTGTTGTCGGTGCAGATGTTGTTGTTGCAGGTGTTATTGTGGTGGATGTTGTTGAATGTGTTGTTGCAGGTGTTATTAATGGAAATGTTGTTTGTGCAGTTGTTGTTTGTGCCCTGGCTGTTAAAGAGAAAGAGAGATAATTAAAGACAGTAAAGGAAAGTGCAGAATTTTTTCATTTTTAATTTCACAAACATTGAAAATCAAACAGGAATACAGCCTTACTGAGTGACAGGACTGATATGAACACCAGCAGATGTAAAACCAGAGACAGTCTCATGATGACGAAGTCAGAGATAAAACTAGGAAGTAGGATAGGAGTCCTTCTTCTGTAATCAGAGAGCATTATTAGAGCATCACACATTATTATAAATGCAGTTACACCAATGTCATTCTAGAATATCTACATTTTACAACATATTACAATAGAAAACAGTTATAACGCCTACACTTAGGTGCTACTTGACTGGAATTTTGCTTGATTACATTGTGCCATCTTAACTTGTAACCTTCAAAGAACAAAACATAGTATTTTTTTAGATTCTAATACATTCACCGGGCAAGCATAAATTGCCCAAATTGAGAATATAATTTGTGGAGCTTAACATTAAAGAGAAAGATGTTGCTTACCTCAGCTTCTGCTCTTGTACCAAATGTGGTTTAGCAGGAAGTTTCATTGGTTTTAAATGTGTCCCAGACCTGCGCTTATGAGGAAACATCTTGTGGAATGAAGAAAAATGTCAGTTTCACATCTGTTTTTAAGTGCTCATCCTTGACACACTTCACCAAAATGGTGTAAAAGCACCACACACAAACACACACACAAAAGGGAATGATCCATATACATCCTGTGCCCTATATTTTAATTCATCTGATGTCACACTTAAGTGTTGTGTACGAGAAAAAGACAGCAATTTAAGTTTCCACGGTCTGAAAATGATGTCCACTGAATATTGTTTAAAGTTAAAACAAACATATAGTACGTATATAGAGTTTACAGACATTGAATTATTTGTTAAATGTGACTGTTTGTGTTTACTGTATGTCTGTTTCCAGTATAACAAACTATTTTGTTCTGTTTTATTCTGTATATTTATTCTATTTTAATATAATAAATAAATAATTATGTTTTATATTATTTAAAAATTAATATTAATACCAAAATATAAAATACAATGAATTAATTAAATTTTATGCAGTATATTGCTCCTCGACTCTTTTCTGGCCAAAACAATCTGTTCTCCTTATAAGCTGAGAGTTAAGCAGAGAAAAATGGCTGTTAGAATAACATTTTAGCTTAAGTTACTGAATGGAAAATAGAATGAGGCAGCTGTATTCAAGGAAACAGATGCTGAACAGAGCATGAAACCTCAAAATATGCAGATACTGCCCCAGAACATAACGTATACACATATACTTCTTTAAATATATATACATATATATATATATATATATATATATATATATATATATATATATATATATATAAAGGAATTTATGCCTTTAGTCCACATGTTCACATGTGATCATGCGGATTTCGCACATTTTTACCACGAAAAATGTTCCAAACCATGTAAATTCATGTGGGGTTGTGAAATTTCACCAGCTGTGTCCTTCGTTGCTTAAAAATAAGTTAAGACACTGTGTGAATAAAATGTGAATAAAAACAGAATGCAATGATCTATTCTGCAATTGTTCCATAATTTGCAGACACAGTTTGGTGAACCTCTGCCTCTCTAAGATACTCTTTCATACCAAATCATACTTACCTGTTGCCAGTTAATCAAATTAGCTTTTCTATATTTCTTTTTAGTAACATTTACTTTTCCAGCCTTTTGTTGTCCCCATTCCAAATTTTTGAGCCGTTTTGCAGCCACCAAATTAAACACCAAAAAAGTACATCTTTTTTTTTTTTTTCTTAAAATGGTATATTCCCTCACTTTAAACATTTAATATGTTTTCTATGTTCTACTGTGAATAAAATATGGATTTATGAGATTTGCAAATCATTCTTTTCTGTTTTTATTAACATTTTTCACAGCTTGGAATAGGAGTTGTAAGTTCTCTGAGACGTGCGAGGTAAGAGCAGTGTAGTGGATTTGCATGATAATAATTCATCTCAGGATGGATGCATTACTGATGTGCTGCCAGAAATCTCTCACATTCTAACACAAACACATTACCTGACACTAAACCAGAGCCGAGGATAAGCACAGATACAGGAATAACAAACAAAGACACAACGACTGCCAAAATTTGAATTTACATCTGGATTAAAATCTACTAGAATTTACTTCAAAAATCTTTACGTCAAAAATCTAAGAATATTTGTGCATTTCTTGAGCAAGCTCAGAAAGAACCGCAGTACAGTTATTTATTAGCACAACAAATATTAGTTCAGTAACATGGATTTAACGCCCCAGTTCTGTTACTTTTTATACTGCTCCAATTAATAACCAAAACCAGGAAAGTGTGATTGAATTTAGAAAACTTGAACAATTCTTATACTGATCACATTTTGCCTTACAAAAATTTCTGGTTGACAAATACAGTAACCCGCAATATAAAAATAGTTTAAAAAGTCAGTATGTCAGAACAGCTGATTTTCATTGCTTTATAGTTCAGTTGGGTCACAATACTATAAATTTGTGTACTGTAAACTCACTTTATGAGCTGGTCCCATGACTGAGCCTGGTTTCTTCCAGCGTATTTTTCTTCATTTTTGTCACATGATAAGAGTTTGGCTTCATTGACACACTTGAGCTTTAATAGACATTTGATTTGATGTTCATGGATTATTAGTTTGACTGCACTGACACCAAGACATCGGCTGAGAACCAAACTTGAACTAAATTGAGCTGAATAATTACATCATTCTGTAAAGCTGCTTTATAACTGAATTTTCTGCATAATTGACAAATTTCGCAACATCTATCTGATTTGAGATGAATAACCACATTGCCGCCTTCTGTAGAACTGCTTATAGTTGAACTTGTTTCATAATTGAACTTTACAGTAATTGAACTAAATAAACACTAAACTGAATTGAGCTGAACAATGACACTATACTGTCCTGTTAGAGCTGATATTCAGCACAAGTTTCCATCATTGATTTTTCTATTTTCCTGTTTATTACTGTAATGCTTCTTTGAAAGAATCTCTATTGTATAATGTGCTATAGGAAAAAAGATGAGTTGACTGTTATTGTCAAGCAGTATTATTTATATAAACCACATATTAAGATGCTTATATTAAAATGCTTCAGTGATTTAACAGACAGAAAGAAGCAGGAAGAAACATGCACTGAGATGGATTATGACATTGATGCATTTGACACACGCTTTTATTCAAAGCTTTGTACACTGCATTCAAACTGTAAATTATAAAAGTTAAGCATTTGTATCCTTATAAGATATAGTTCTAATTAAGGTGAACGAGAAAAACTTTCAATTTTAATTTCAGTAAAGATCTGGTTAATTAAAATTCTGCAGCTGTCATTTGATGCACACAGCATTGATGTGCAAGGAAAAAAGGTTGATCAGTGATGATTACTAAAGTTCCACTTCCTGTTGAGGAACTTTTTAGCACAAACTGGTTTCTAAACATTAATTTTACATAAACATTATATTCTTAACCCGACAGATGATGTTAAAGGAATAGTTCACGTATAAGTGTAAATTCTGTCATGTTTTACTTATCCCCATGTTGTGAAATCTGCCTAATTTTACTTCTAAATGGAACATAAAAGTAGAAATTCTGAATAATTGGGTAACACTTTACATTAAGGTTCCATTTGTAAAGGGTTTATAAAGGTGTTCATTAATGACTAATAGCTCATTTACAAATGTGTTATAAATCATTGATTAGCAGTCATAAATGAATAAATAAAAAGAGTGATTTTAATGTAATACCTGCCAAGTTTAACTGATGTTATAAATGCTTAATAAATATATTTATTCATACTTATTTCATTTAAAACCAGATTCCTGATCTATTTCATGATGCAGCATAGACTATTGTAACGAGACTGAAGATTGCTTTATTTGTGGTTTTCTCATTTATGTTTCATGACTCATGTAAATTTTCATGTTATCATGTTACTTTTCTGACTGTGTTGCTTACCAGAAGCTACTCTGTATCCCATGATACTCTCCAAAAGTTGAAGATGCCTATCCACAGCAATAATTAAAAATTGATACCTTTTGTTTATCCAGGTGAAATGATCAAACCTTTTCACATAATAGTGAACACCTGTGAACCATTTATTAATGAGTTATAAAAATCAACATCCCCATGAAAGTGAACCTTAGAGTAAAGTGGACACACTAATCATTTATTTATTCATTATTAATGCACACACAGAAGAGTATTTTGCCAGGTGAAATGTATTTTATGGTTGATACACTATCAGTAAATACAACTTTAAACTTCAAACAACATTACTGAGCATAACTTCACACCAAAAAGTGGCTGGAATAAAATATACTAGGATTTACACGCTAAAAATCAGAATATTTATATTCATTGATTATTAGTTTGAATCCACTGACACTGACACATCAAATGAGAATCAAGCTTGAACTGAAGAGCTGAATAATGACACTATTGACATTCTGTAAGTTTTTCATCATTGATTCTGCTCTTTTCCTGTCTATTACTGTAAAGCTGCTTTGAAAGAATCTTTTGAATAATAGTATTATTTCCATTAAGCCACAAATTAAGATGCTCATATTAAAAATGTTTTACAAACAGAAAGAAACAGGAAGAATCATGCACTGAGATGGAATATGACTGAGGCATTTAGCAGATGCTTTTATTTAAAGCATCGTAAACTGCTTTAAGTATACTGTACATTATACATGTTTGCATACTTATAAGATATAGTCCTAATAAAGGTGAATGAAAAAACTGAAGCTTTTATATCATCAGTCATCAGGGATATCTGCTGTCAGATGTTAAACAAACCGGTTTTAATTTTCCTGAAGGAGACTGTAATTATGGCTTTGTCTTCTGCAGTTTTCTTAACTTCAGCTCGATGCTGTTTGGCAGACCGAGCTTGACCAGCTCCTGTTTCATCTGAAACACAGATGAACAAACGGATCAAACTTTCCCCATGTTGTCTATTTGCACTGTATTTTTTATGAATATTCATAGTAAGTGTGACATACTTGCTGTAAAAGCATGTCGATGTTGCCATTCTGTGTTAGGTCTGAAAATGAGGAAAGTCTCACTTGAATTCCAACGGCATTGTCTAAAGGGAAAAACACACAAACACCTAAAATACCAATTTGTATTTGTTGACACTAATCATACAAAACATTATATGGGGTTATATGAATTTTTTTCAAAACATATATAGATAAGGCTTTTACATTTCAAGATGCTGTTTCCTGGTCCACCGTCCACCCTGAAGGCCCATCGACCGGGAACACCGACATTACTGGAGCTCCTGAGGTTTGAGATGAAGCTGCCGTGGTTTGATCCAGGAATCACAAAGTAGTGTCTGGAGTTTATTGTGTCATAACCAGCCTGAAAGTATGTAAGAACATTATTCATATAGAGTACGTATACTTTTAGCGAATAGTAACATTTTGTTCACAATACAGAAAACAAGTTTCTTTTACCTGCACCGGATGTCCTGTTACAGCAATGTCACCATAATTCATCAGAATACATGAATAATTACTGCCTGAAATTAAAACCAGTTGAAACGATGTGTCCTGCAAAAATCAGAAAAATATAATAACTTTAAACTTAGCGTTCACTGTTCTGATCTTTATTTATTTTTAAATTACATTTTTGTATGACTGAATATTATTTTATTTGAGCACTGATGACTGACAAACCTTATTTTTACTGTTTTAATTTATTTTCTCTGTCACTGTCATTGTGGTCTGATGTGTTAAATAAAAATTAATTTTGAAACTTAATTGTGGATGAAGAGAAAAATAATCACATTTCAGAAGAATATCAATCTTACTGTGCTGGGTACTCTGAAGTAAGTGACTTCATTCCACGTCGCAACAAAGACCCAAGAAGCGTTGAAGTTCAGATTTGGGAAATATGTGTTTACATCCTGAGTGGCATTTGTGAGAACATTTCCACTGGTGTACTGACGATACGAAACAACACCTTTCACACGGTTGTCAAGGTCAGTCCAGAGACCAGCAATTATATCTTGGCTTCTGTCAGCGGGAAATGAGTAAGGAGTATATTCTGATGAAGCCTGGTTGAATGTGAGGTATCCATTATTATTCACCTGAAACATGAGAAATATTGTGAAAATCACTGATCACAGATGAGTTTATAAAGCATTCACCACTCACATGCAGACCTAGAATGAAGATGGAGTCAAATTCTTACATAAATCTGCCGGTAAGTGCGACCAAAGAACAGAAATGGACTCGACAGCTGAATAAGTGAGGAACCTCCATCATCAGCAGCAGGATTTCTTGTGTCTCCTGCTGCTGAACCGAATGGGTAGAATATTGCCGGTGCTGCCAAGAGAATGAATAAAAAAACAGTTTTTAAGCATTTCTGTTTACTGGTGTTTACATTTATTTATGCAGCTCATGTTTGAATCTAATTAGTAACAGGACGATGATGACCTCTGGTAGGGGACACATGAATGTAAATCTCGTACGTCACTGCTGCTGCTGATGTAATGTCTTTTGTAATGTTGTCTATCTCAACCAGGCATTGCTGGACGGGGTGAGTGCAGCCTCTGCCAACAAGGCAGGCTATCTGAACTTGGTATATAGACACTCTGTAATCACTCTCTATATGGTCTTGCAAATGTTTTTGAAGCAACAAAGTGAACCAGGTAACAGTGTCTTTAATCAGGTAACAAAAGTATTAAACAAAAATACAGCATCCTTCACTAATATTGGCACCCTTGGTAAATATATATTGTCATTCTAAAGAGCATATGACTATATTTTTGGTCCTTTTTCTTAGAAGCGACTGTACAATTTTTAATGTATCTGCTAAAAGTTAAAAAAAAAAAAAAAATTCTCAATTTTTACAAGTACACTAATATATAGATGAGATCAGAGCTAATAAACACGAACTAAAAGCCACACACATAAAATGCCAATTTGCATTTGTTGAATGATGTTTTAAATAGACTAATCATACAAACACATGGGCTTATATGAAATGTATCAAATCACTGGCTTAAAAATGAATCAAAAGTAATGAAGCTATTTTATTAATACATGTATTATTATAATATATTTTATAAATCTAATAAGTATAATATAATTTTTATATTTAATGCTATAAGATGCTTCAACAGACCTCCCTGCAAAGCTACCTGAAAAACTATGCTCAAGTGCACCGAGGGCAAAATCTGCTTTAAACGCAAAGGATGGTCACACCAAATGTTGATTTAATTTAGTTAATAGAACTTAATTGATAAAGAAAATCTATTTATGACATTATTTTTAACAGCATCCTCATTTTACAGCATTTTTACACAAGAACCTAAAACTTTTAACAGTACTATAGATTTGCCAATAGGTTTCTTGAAGCATCTTGGAGACATTGCCACAGTTCTTCTGGATTTAGTCTGTCTCAGTTTGTTCTGTTTCTTCATGTCATTGCAGACAGACTGGATATATATATATATATATATATATATATATATATATATATACACAGCTGTATCTCAATAAATTAGAATGTCGTGGAAAAGTTCATTTCAGTAATTCAACTCAAATTGTGAAACTCGTGTATTAAATAAATTCATTGCACACAGACTGAAGTAGTTTAAGTCTTTGGTTCTTTTAATTGTGATGATTTTGGCTCACATTTAACAAAAACCCACCAATTCACTATCTCAACAAATTAGAATACTTCATTAGACCAATAAAAAAAACATTTTAGTGAATTGTTGGCCTTCTGGAAAGTATGTTCATTTACTGTATATGTACTCAATACTTGATAGGGGCTCCTTTTGCTTTAATTACTGCCTCAATTCGGCGTGGCATGGAGGTGATCAATTTGTGGCACTGCTGAGGTGGTATGGAAGCCCGGGTTTCTTTGACAGTGGCCTTCAGCTCATCTGCATTTTTTGGTCTCTTGTTTCTCATTTTCCTCTTGACAATACCCCATAGATTCTCTATGGGGTTCAGGTCTGGTGAGTTTGCTGGCCAGTCAAGCACACAAACACCATGGTCATTTAACCAACTTTTGGTGCTTTTGGCAGTGTGGGCAGGTGCCAAATCCTGCTGGAAAATGAAATCAGCATCTTTAAAAAGCTGGTCAGCAGAAGGAAACATGAAGTGCTCCAAAATTTCTTGGTAAACGGGTGCAGTGACTTTGGTTTTCAAAAAACACAATGGACCAACACCAGCAGATGACATTGCACCCCAAATCATCACAGACTGTGGAAACTTAACACTGGACTTCAAGCAACTTGGGCTATGAGCTTCTCCACCCTTCCTCCAGACTCTAGGACCTTGGTTTCCAAATGAAATACAAAACTTGCTCTCATCTGAAAAGAGGACTTTGGACCACTGGGCAACAGTCCAGTTCTTCTTCTCCTTAGCCCAGGTAAGACGCCTCTGACATTGTCTGTGATTCAGGAGTGGCTTAACAAGAGGAATACAACAACTGTAGCCAAATTCCTTGACACGTCTGTGTGTGGTGGCTCTTGATGCCTTGACCCCAGCCTCAGTCCATTCCTTGTGAAGTTCACCCAAATTCTTGAATCGATTTTGCTTGACAATCCTCATAAGGCTGCGGTTCTCTCGGTTGGTTGTGCATCTTTTTCTTCCACACATTTTCCATCCACTCAACTTTCTGTTAACATGCTTGGATACAGCACTCTGTGAACAGCCAGCTTCTTTGGCAATGAATGTTTGTGGCTTACCCTCCTTGTGAAGGGTGTCAATGATTGTCTTCTGGACAACTGTCAGGTCAGCAGTCTTCCCCATGATTGTGTAGCCTAGTGAACCAAACTGAGAGACCATTTTGAAGTCTCAGGAAACCTTTGCAGGTGTTTTGAGTTGATTAGCTGATTGGCATGTCACCATATTCTAATTTGTTGAGATAGTGAATTGGGTTTTTTTTTTGTTAAATGTGAGCCAAAATCATCACAATTAAAAGAACCAAAGACTTAAAGTACTTCAGTCTGTGTGCACTGAATTTATTTAATACACGAGTTTCACAATTTGAGTTGAATTACTGAAATAAATTAACTTTTCTACGACATTCTAATTTATTGAGATGCACCTGTGTGTGTGTGTGTGTGTGTATATATATATATATATATATATATATATATATATATATACACTAAATACAGTAAAATGAAATATCAAAATATACATTTTATGTTTGCATTTGCAAATTTAAAATTTGTTTTATCTAGTCTTTACCGACAGGGATAAACAATACTAAATGATAAACACTACACAGAGATAGTCCCAACTAAATGGCACAGATTTTCATGATACATGACGTCATAACTGTAGTAGTCAGTAGAGGGCAGAGCAGACTACATTACCTGCCAAAGTTGACTCCGGAGTGACAGTAAGATTGTTGATGTTCCTAACTTCTGCACAAAAATATAAAGAATATTATTATTAAACAGATACAAATATCAGTTACATGTACAAAAGTTATGTTATTGTATTTACCAAAAACAGACAGATAAACTCATAGATGTTGTAACATCTTCTTATGATCCTTAATGGTCGTCGGGACTTTTATGTCTTAAGAGACCCTTTTTGCCTTTTGACAATTGCGTATAATTCACAGACCTGGCCCCACATTCTACCTTTATATGGTTGCTAAACTGACTCTCTGTTCTCTCCATCGGACTTCAAACCCATTCCAAAGAGAACAGAGACTCTGGTTCCATGGCAACCAATCTGGTAACACTAGTTTATTTCTCAAAAGAATGCGGACAGAGGAACTCTCATTTCTCCTTAGGAGAGACATAAGGCCCATAAAAATCGACTCTCCTCCAATTAATTCATAGTCAAGTCAAGTCACCTTTATTTATATAGCGCTTTTAACAATACAGATTGTGTCAAAGCACTTAACAGTATCAAATTGGAGGATAGAGTGTCAGTAATGTATAATAATAAGATTAAACACTCAATTTTCAGTTAAAGGCATTTCATTATTGAATTCAGAGATGACATTGTCTAGCTCAGTTTAGTAGAAAAACCTTTCTGTGAATGAACACACATATCCTTCAGGTCATTGTGTATATTGCTACTGTTCTGGTATATTGTCTGTTGTCTTGTATACCGTTTATGTATGCTTATGATAGAACCACTCTTTCATGTAACCTACCTATACCCTGTTTAGTATCTATGAATTCGTCTTCGGATGATCTAAGCGAGAGTGTATATTACATATTGATACTTATGCAACATAATAGTGTTCTAAGAATCTTTTGTAGTTTTGCATCAACACATCCAAGTGAATTACATAGGCCAAGTACCATGCTCTCAGACAAAAGGTCGTAAAACCCACCAGTATTTCCAACCTCCCGTTTGGGAATTCAGCCTTTCTAATTGGACAAGCCCATCCAGAAAGGCATGACTCTTCTCAGACCTTAAAGGGATCACGCACAGGTCTGCCTCCTCTCTTCTTACTTTCGATTCCCGGGAGGCACACATCTCGCCTTGGAAATCTCGCGACCCCCCTTCTGGAGTCCTAGTTTCTGGCAGTTTTAAGTTCAGCAACTTTGTCGATTCACTTCGGACCTATCAACCCATGGCTGGAATGACAAGCTTCTACTCCCAAAGGAATTCATCAGAACCTACGCATCGAACACGCACCAGGACACTTTACTCAGTACCAACCAAAAAACCAATGCAATTAACCGCTTGTTAACTGTTTAGATGCGCTTCTAGGCCTCAACCCCTTTTAATTAAGGTGATATGATTCTCTGATGGTTCTTAACAGGTTGTGGTTAGCTGATGGGTAAATACTGCCATCACACTCGTCTCTCTTGCCCCCCCCCTCCCTCCTCCTCCTCCTCCTCCTCCTCCTCCTCCTCTCTCTCTCTCTCTCTCCCCCCCCTCACTCTTTCTCTCCTGTACTCAATCGCGCTCTCGCTCTCTCTCTCCCCCCCTCTCTCTCCCGTGCTCGATCTCTCTCTCTCTCTCTCTCTCTCTCTCTCTCGCTCTCTCTCTCCCTCTCTATACTTTCCTTGCATTGGCATCTATGTTTAATGTGTGTAAGTTTGTGTCTAGTTAGATGTTGCATGTGCCCCTGTAGTGTAGTTTAATAAACATCCATATGTATTCACGCTTGGTTGTCTGTGTCTGGTGCTTACGAGGTCACTTTAACGTCTGATTTTGTTATATGCTCTGTGAGCAATGTATCAGTAAGGAAAGTATTTTTTGTGGCCAGAGAAACAATTTTCCTTAGAGTCAATAGACGATTAATACTGTCCGTACTGCGGACTAACAAATAATTTTATTGTAATATTAATGCTACAGTTAATTCCTGAAGATGAATATAATTGATAACAGCCCGTTATAATTAATTATGTCATCTCACATTAATTAATTTGCTACAATGTAATACATTACACAAACACATACATGTGTGAATGGAAAATATTCTTACCTGCACAGTATGCTCGATAGCAGTAATTTGGACTCACAAACTTGTAGACATAATAACCTCCTGGACAGGCTTTGACTTTAATATTGGTTTGGAAATCGCAGCAGTTATTCAACCAGTTACCACAGACATCTCGGGACACCACTCCATCCTCAACTGTTGGATGTGCTCCGTTCAGCCACATTGCGCCACCAGTGCCACAACTAAGGGGACTAACACATGTGTTTGGCATCTGAGCATTCTGACCATTAATGAAGAGACGATACCAGCCGACCCAGTTGACAGCCGCGTCACACATATATTGGGTTATATTGGGATATCGATAGTCTGTGGATCTCCAAGGATCATCCAACACAATGTATTCGTAACAGGGGTCTGTGAAAACAAACAAACAAACAAATAAAAAAACTATTAGAAAAATAAATAATTGAAATTACTATTCATACAGTTATGGTGCCTGGGGTGGTAAAAAATCTTCTCTTTTTTTCTCCAAGATATTAAGATATCAAATAAATGTACCTTAACTTACTTTATCTCTGTCTGATTTAAAGTGGGCAGAATGTTAGATTTGATGGGCTGAATAATTGCAGATCTTATCACAGATTGTTAAAAAAAAAAAAGATACAATGTGTCTCCACTTCCTTCCAATTTAGAAAAATGAAGCCAAAATTTTCATCAAACTCCCACAGACTCAAACGTAAACACAGCTGTCAATCATGATGCCACATCCCATTTTATAGCAGCAAATACCTACCAAAAAACTAAAAAACTTGAACATATACATCAGCTTGATAATAACTACCCAAACCAATCAAATCAAAGTAATTTTGATTCACTAGATATCCCCCATCACTAGATATGTTTCCGTGCCTGTTTTTATGCAAAATTTGAGATATCACATGAAAATGCTATTATATTACATGTATATGTAACGTCTTTTGTAATGTTGTCTATCTCAACCAGGCATTGCTGGACGGGGTGAGTGCAGCCTCTGCCAACAAGGCAGGCTATCTGAACTTGGTATATAGACACTCTGTAATCACTCTCTATATGGTCTTGCAAATGTTTTTGAAGCAACAAATTGAACCAGGTAACAGTGCCTTTAATCAGGTAACAAAAGTATTAAACAAAAATACAGCATCCTTCACTAATATTGGCACCCTTGGTAAATACATATTGTCATTCTAAAGAGCATATGACTATATTTTTGGTCCTTTTTCTTAGAAGCAACTGTACAATTTTTAATGTGTGTATCTGCTAAAAGTTTAATTTTTTTTTTCTCAATTTTTACAAGTACACTAGTATATAGATGAGATCAGAGCTAATGAACACGAACTAAAAGCCACACACATAAAATGCCAATTTGCATTTGTTGAATGATGTTTTAAATAGACTAATCATACAAACACATGGGCTTATATGAAATGTATCAAATCACTGGCTTAAAAATGAATCAAAAGTAATGAAGCTATTTTATTAATACATGTATTATTATAATATATAATATAAATCTAATACGTATAATATAATTTTTATATTTATTGCTGTAAGATGCTTCAAGAGACCTTCCTGCAAAGCTACCTGAAAAACTATGCTCAAGTGCACCGAGGGCAAAATCTGCTTTAAACGCAAAGGATGGTCACACCAAATGTTGATTTAATTTAGTTAATAGAACTTAATTGATAAAGAAAATCTATTTATGACATTATTCTTGACAGCATCCTCATTTTACAGCATTTTTACACAAGAACCTAAAATTTTAACAGTACTATAGATTTGCCAATAGGTTTCTTGAAGCATCTTGGAGACATTGCCACAGTTCTTCTGGATTTAGTCTGTCTCAGTTTGTTCTGTTTCTTCATGTCATTGGAGACAGACTGTATATATATATATATATATATATATATATAGTAAATACAGTAAAATTAAATATCAAAATATACATTTTATGTTTGCATTTGCAAATTTAAAATTTGTTTTATCTAGTCTTTACCGACAGAGATAAACAATACTAAATGATAAACACTGCACAGAGATAGTCCCAACTAAATGGCACAGATTTTCATGATACATGACGTCATAACTGTAGCAGTCAGTAGAGGGCAGAGCAGACTACATTACCTGCCAAAGTTGACTCTGGAGTGACAGTAAGATTGTTGATGTTCCTAATTTCTGCACAAAAAATGTAAAGAATATTATTATTAAACAGATACAAATATCAGTTACATATGTAAAAAATTATGTTATTGTATTTACCAAAAACAGACAGATAAACTCATAGATATAATACATTACACAAACACATACATGTGTGAATGGAAAATATTCTTACCTGCACAGTATGCTCGATAGCAGTAATTTGGACTCACAAACTTGTAGACATAATAACCTCCTGGACAGGCTTTGACTTTAATATTGGTTTGGAAATCGCAGCAGTTATTCAACCAGTTACCACAGACATCTCGGGACACCACTCCATCCTCAACTGTTGGATGTGATCCGTTCAGCCACATTGCGCCACCAGTGCCACAACTAAGGGGACTAACACAAGAGTTTGGCATCTGAGCGTCCTGACCATTAATGAAGAGACGATACCAGCCGACCCAGTTGACAGCCGCGTCACACATATATTGGGTTATCTTGGGATATCGATAGTCTGTGGATCTCCAAGGATCATCCAGCACAGTGTATTCGTAACAGGGGTCTGTGAAAACAAACAAACAAAAAAACTATTAGAAAAATAAATAATTGCAATAAATAATAAGCACTCACTTGAGGCAAATCTTTTTTTTATTTATCCAATAAGAAGACATGCACATGTCTGGAAATGATGGAAACACATTTACAGAATAAATCCCTCACAGAAAACAAGTCATGTGATTAGAAAAATGGCAGAGAGCGAGAGGTATGTTTGGATGGATATTTTGAACAATTTTGGGGGTTGGGTGTAATAACTTATAAAAACTTTTGAGAAATTTCACACTATTGCATTCCCAAACTCCAGGCCTTTATAACATCACAGCATTTGCTGCGTTTTGTCTGCACGCTCTGAGCAGCAAATATTTTAGGATGGACACTCTTAGAAAAAAAAGGTTCTTTGGGGTTCTATATAGAACCGTAGGGTTCTTTACTCAACTCCAAAAGAACCCTTTATGCCAAAAAGGTTCTATATAAGGAGAAAGAACCCTTTTTGGCACAAAAGGGTTCTTTGGGCTGAACCATGCTTTATGTATGTTTACACATTAGGCTATTTAAAATGATTATACTACATTATATTTGTGTTTTTATTTCAATTTTACTTTGACACACCTTTATTCTGAAGAAAATAAACTTAAAATTTACATCTGCACTGAATCAACCTATTAATTTATACCAACAAACTGATCAGGTATAAATACCTGTGTACTAGCAGTGTATAGCAATCTGGACAGTTTTATCTATTTATTAATAGGTACACGCAAGTCTTCTATTTAATCAGCACACTAACATGGTTGCAAGTTCTTTAGTTATCATGTCATGTAAGATGCAGTGCAGCTCTTTTATTGACGAGCAAGTTCCATAGGCGTAAATCCCGGGGGGGACGTGGGGGACAGGACCCCCCCTATCTAAGGGTTGACCCCCCTAAAAAATATCATTACAAGCAACTCTTTGTCTTGAAAATAATATAATAGACATAGACTTTAAATAATTGTGTAAGTAGTAAAACAAAATAAACGGAAAAAAAGCGTTTTAAATTCAGAAATGTTTTCATTGCCCCCTCCCTTGCCTCACAGTGGTTTGGTCCACTACCTAGATACACTCAGGACAAGAGCCCGGTGGGAGCAGTGTTGCCAAGTCCGCGGTTTTCCCGCGGAATTGGGCTACTTTTACGCTCTTTCCGCGGGATGTTTTTCATGTCCGCGGGTTGGAGCGACCCCAATAACGTGATATTTAGCCCCTGGAAAGCGACATTTATCAGGGGAACCCCACCAAAAAACGTGTATTTTACCCCACCGGAATGCGATTTTTTTTTTTTTTTTTTTTTTTTACCGGAAATCCCCCTTGAAAAGCGATTGGGCTAGTTTTGAGTAGGAATTGGGCGGGTTTTGCTGTGAAAACCTGGCAACCCTGGGTGGGAGAGAGCAAAGTTCCTTAGTAGTTATGTGTAAGTCATTAGGCTGTCAAGGCTATTTTATTCTCTTTAAATATCGGGTGAAATTATTCTTTCTCTTTAATACAGATGATGCTGGATCATTAATAAATTAGTCATGACAAAAAATAATGATATCCGATGTATTTTCTATGAGCAATTTATAAGGTTACCAAGCTTAATACCGTAGCTTGTCACCCACTACAACTAACACAGCGATAAACCTGTGTGTGAACTGATATTAGGCTAATATTGTAGACCTACCGATGTGTTGGGTTTTGCTCAGTATGATGTTAAGTGGCAGGCTTAATGCGATTGAATATCTAAAGAGACGTACTCTGTCCCAGACGAAACCTAAAATACTGTAAGGCGTGGGGTTTTAGCTGCCCGTGAGTTGATGTGAAATAAGACGATGGACTTGGAAATATCGACGGTTAGTAACTTTTATTGAGCAAAGCCCTAGAACTGGGGAGGAGAGCAACCAGTCTCCGTGCCCGCCACACTCTACTCTCTCCCCTTCCCGCACTTCCCTTCACATACATGACCCTCCTTCTTGGAGGACGCAACACCAAAATAAAAGTCCTTGGCAAAAACATCCAGAAAAAGAATACAATGGATATTAAACAACCAACTTCACATTAGTTACCCTGTGGGAAAAGAAACGTCCACGTTTTCAATATACAGAAAGTAACAATGTCCTTAAACCAGACAAAACAATGTGCAGATTATTGGGGCAATACAACCAAAGTTTTCCATCAACACAATGCAGGGTTTATGCATACTGCAGCAAAGGTTCTAAAACAAAGAACTGATAACAAGTTTTATTTCACAACATAATCTTTAAACCTTGCAGGCAATTTGACGGGCCTGCGGCCTAACGGTCTAGGGTCCAGCACACCATGCAGAGCCATAGTAGGATGGTCCACTTTTGAGGATACAGTGTCCATGTCATCAGGCTGTGTGACAGTAAACTGTCCAGTGTTTTGAGTTAAGTTCAGGGGGGACTGTCTCAATAGCAAAGACCTAGCTGAACTCTGACTGGGGACCTCACCAGTAAAGACAACAGAAGGTAAGTTCTCCTGGACAGCAAGTGTAGAGGAATTAGAAGTACTAGTGGGTACTTCCCTTTCAACAGGCTGTGGAATGGGAGATGATTCATCCGAAACGGTTTGTCCAAGCTGATAGGTGGAAGACAGGTAAGGTTTAAGACGGTTATGATGTACCACTTGCGGTGGCTTTTCAGGAAAACCTTTTGGCTGAATAGCATACAGTACAGAATAACCATCAGTAGGCTAAACATTTTGTGTCACAATGTAGGGTCCTTTCCAACGTGGGGCCAGTTTACGCCGGGAATGAGCAGGATCATTCAACCAAACCAAGTCTCCCACATTGTATGAAGTATATTTGGCCTTTTTGTCATATTGAGCTTTTTGCTGCTCATGAGCATGTTCCTGATTCTCCTGACAGAACTTGAAAGCATACTGTAATTTCCTGTAGACAGACGTAGCATACTCTGCTGGGGTGCCTGCAGAGGCACTGGAAGGTTCAGTAGGACAAGAGAAGAGTAAATGAAGTGGCAATCTGGCTTCACGTCCATGAACGAGGAAGAAAGGGGTGTATCCAGTGCTGCTGTGTACACTAGTATTATAAGACAACTGGATTGCCCTTAACATGGTATCCCATGGCTCTGTTTGCTGGTACAGACATTTACTCAACTGATCTTTCAGGGTGCGATTGAATCTTTCGATTAAACCATCTCCCTCAGGATGATAAGGAGAAGTCCTGGTTTTGGTGACACCCAACTTGGAACACAACTCCTTGATTAAATCTGCCTCAAACTGACGGCCTTGATCTGTATGAAGGCATTCAGGAACACCATGCTCTGTGACATACTGTTCAAAAATACATTGTGCAACCGTTACAGCTCTTTGATCTTTCATAGGGTACAAATTCACATACTTGGTGAAATAGTCTTGGAGAACGAGGACATATTTATGGCCTGATGGTGACACAGGAAGCTCGGTAATGTCAGCTGCCACCTTTTCAAAAGGACGACTGGCATGAATAGTCTGCAGGGGAGCTACACGATGTGGGACTGGCATAGATCTTGACTGACATGGGACACACTGTTGGCAGTAGTTCTCTATGTCTCTAGCCATGTATGGCCAGTAGAAATGCTCTCTAGCTCTTGCAAGTGTCTTTTTATGACCAAGGTGACCTACAGTGGAATGTCCATGTAAAAACTGTAACACCTGGGGGACAGCTTTGCTGGGAATGACTACATGAAGAGTAGGTGACTCTTTTGGTTTGTTACAGGCAAAACGGTAGATTTTCCCATCCTGCAAATGCAGTCTATCAAACTGTCGCCAGTATACTTTCAGCTCTGCCGAACCTTTCTTTAGAACCCAAGTTGGAGGTCTCCTTCCGTCTTTCAACCACTCACTCACTGTCCTCAGTGTGACATCATCTTTTTGACACTGTGTAATATCGACTGACAAAGTCTGAGAAAGGTCTATGATGGCATGAGCAGTAAGAGGGGCTGTGACTAAAGGAGGTTCTGACTTGCTTGATATGGAGGGATCAGAAGTAGGCTGAGGAGTGGCATCACTTTGAGTCGGGCGTCTAGATAGTGAGTCTGCATTTGTGTGCTTTGCTCCATTCCTGTGTTTTATGACCCAATCGTACACATCAAGCTCCAATGCCCAGCGTGCCCTACGTCCTGTTGGATCTCGATCGATAGGCATTTTCTTTAAACCTAACAAGGGGCGATGATCGGTAACAATCACAAAGGGGCACCCTTGCAAGTAGTGTGAGAAATGTCTAACGGACCAAACAATGGCCCACCATTCTCTGTCAAAGGTGGACCAGTTACGTTCTGTTGCACTTAGCACATGACTGGCATAGGCTACTACCTTTTCAACACCCTGTTGTTGTTGTGCAAGAATGGAGCCAATGGCATGGTGAGATGCATCCGTATACAAAATAAAAGACTTGCTGAAATCTGGGTAGGTGAGAATAGGAGGGGAAGCTAGAGCATGCCGAAAATACTGAAAAGTGTCCTCACAATGTTCACTCCATGCGAATTTGGCATGTTTCTTCGTAAGGCTGTGTAAAGGGGCTGCCTTTTCTGCAAAGTCTTTGATAAAACGCCGATAGTAGGAACAGAGGCCTATGAAAGCTCTAACCTCTGTAGGTGTAGTTGGACGAGGCCAGTTCAACACTTTCTCAGTCACTTTGGGGTCTGGTTGAATGCCATCCTTCGAAACAACATGTCCTAGAAAGAGTACAGACTGCTTGAAAAACTGACACTTTTGAGGATGGAGTTTGAGGCCAGCTTGCCGTAATCTACCAAACACTTCAGAGAGATCATGAATGTGGTCTTTAAAGGTCTTACTGAAAACTATTATGTCATCAAGATATACTAAAGTCTTGGACCAATGGAGGCCACGGAGAACAAGCTCCATCAATCGCTGAAATGTTGGGGGGGCATTAGTAAGACCCATTGGCATGACCTTAAAATGATAGAGGGAATCACCTGTAGTAAAGGCAGTTTTCTCCTTGCTAGCATCATCCATTTGAATTTGCCAGTAGCCACTGGACAAATCTAGAGTGCTAAACAAGGTGGCTCCAGAAAGGGCGTCTAAACTGTCATCCACACGTGGAAGTGGGTGTGCATCTTTGATAGTAACTGAGTTCAAACGTCTATAATCGATACAAAATCTGTAAGAGCCATCCTTCTTACGGACAAGTATCACCGGGGAGGCCCATGGACTATGACTAGGCTCAATTAAGTCAGCATCAAGAAGTTTCTGTACTTGGTTGTCGATTTCCTTTCGTAGGACAGGAGATGTACGGTATGCTCTCTGACGCACAGGGGACGTAGAGAATGTCTGTATGCTATGCTTAATCAAATCAGTTCTACCTAGATCGGCAGAGGTAGTGCTAAAGACATCACAGTTCTCTTGTAGGAGGGAGTTAACTACTTCTACCTCACTGGGAGTAAGAGTGTCAGTATCCATCTGAACATCAGGTATTTGGCATGAAAGGCTTGGCAGGCTGACCTGAGCCACAAGACTATCCATAGGACTATAGAAATCAGAAGGCACATTACGTACAGTGTAGAATTGACCTAAATGAGTCTGTTTGGGCAGCTCAATGTCCTGGTGTGTAGGATTAAGTAGATGAACTACAGTGAGCCCATTTTCAACATTAGAGAAGCTACGAGCAACAGCCAAGTCTTTGTCAAATGTTACATTCGGTTCTAGAATACCTTGAAAACCATGAAGCTGACTTCTTGTTTCTGAGGTACATGCTACTGAAGCAGGAACAACAATCTCTGTCAAGGGGGGGACTGAGACCTGTGAGAGCAAGAACACATTACAGCAAAAAGGCAATGCATGTGAGGAACTGAGAAGAGAAATTTTCTCATTATTGAACATAAAAGTACCAGAGGCTGTGTCAATTGAGGCACCATGTGTTTTGAAAAAGTCCCACCCAAGAAGGGCATCCTGTCTGGAGTCTCTTACAACATACACGTTCATACTGAATGTGTGTGACCCAAGACATAATGTGACAGGTAATGAACCTAAAATGTCTAATTGTTGTCCTGTCAGTGTGTGTGCCACCTGGAAACTTTTCAGTAAGGGGCGATGTTTCAGTCCAGGGATGCGTTGACGTAAGGCCTCACTAATGAGCGACAAACCAGCACCAGTGTCAAGGAAAACACTGACTTCTTGGTCCTCAACAAGCCCTTTTATGTATGGTGTCCAGATTGCAGAGTCCGAAGATGTCACCATGTTGTCGCTATGGGCCGCTGACAGTTGAACTGAAGATTGGCCCTCATCTCCAGCTACCATTCGTTTCCCGACCGCTGCTGCTCGGTGAAGTGTACATGGCGTGAATGTGGTCGTTGTGGACTTGGAGAGCGATGTCTGTAATACTGCTCACCCCTCCGTCGATCTCGGTTCCTGCCTGGACTGCTGTCATCGTTCGACTGACGCCTGTAGTTGGGTTGAGACGTCACTGAGTCATCGTATTCAGCATACCCCCGCTGACGGCTAAAGCGGGTATCTCGACTGTCATAGAGTAAGGGTCTTTCATAGCCCTGCTGCTGATGATAACTTGGCCTGGGGCTCCCTTGTGGTCTGCAATGGCTGTTACTGGAACGTACAGGAGATCTTCCTCTGGAGCAGGGATCAGATGCAGTGAAATGTTGATAGCGAGAAGATGACAAATAATGATTGTCTTTAGCTCTGTCTAGTGAAGGTGATCGTCGACGATAGGCAAAGTGATGTTCTGGAGATGAAACATAACTGGTATAATGAGACTTCGGCTGCGTCAGCATAGTAACAACAGACTGAAGTTTGTCTACTTTCAGATGGAGGTCACTGAGCTGTGCTGCAAGCATATTGGTGGACTCTGTCGTGAGGCTGTGTACCACAGCTGATTGAGGTGCAGCAGGCGCCGGCAGAAGAAAAGATTCAGTGGCTGCAGAACGTGCTCTCTCACACCGACCAGCTACTTTAATTGCATCTTCAAGTGTAGTAACACCAAACTCGTACAGCTTAGCTTGCGATGCAGGTTCAAGTCCAGCTATAAAACGTCGCAAAATTTCACCTTTGATGGCTGATTCTCCATAGTCCGGAAAAGCTTGGTGAACAAGGCGGGTCAATTCGGCAGCATACACTTCCAATGGCTCGTTACTCAGACGCGGTCTGGCATTCAAGTACGTTTGAAAGGTTCTTAATAGCTGTTTTTGATCGAAAACTGCAGCTAATTTGCTACAAGTAGTGTCGTAATCAGCTTTTATGGCATCCGACAAACTATCCCAGTAACTGAATGCAGCACCTGCCAATCTTGAAGGAAGTACCTTGGCAAGCTGAGGTTTGTCCATACCTGAGGTCTCACAGCATACTTGAAAACGACGAGCCCACTGAGAAAAGCTTTCGTTGCCATCCCCAGTGAAGTCTGGAGGTAAAACAGCTCTGAAGTGCACTTGCGGGTTTGTTACATTGTCCTCTGCCATGTTTGAAAAGAGTGAAGTCAATGCAGTGTTGTATCAGTTCAATCAAGCAAAGTCTTTTATTTATAAAGATGGTCTGCAGGTTAGACTTAGTGTAGTGAAGCACGAAGAACACAATTTTGTTTTTGTTTTTTTTTGTTTTTTTGAGTCTTATTTGCAGTACCGTCTCCTTTGGTTCCGAGGCTATTTGCAGTTACCGAAGTCCGCCACAGGAGGGAGTAACACGCACACGTGTCAGAAAAGTGAGCGCTGTTCAATCCTGGCAATAGGCCAACTTCTAATAGTCCAGTTGCAAACGTCTTCTTTTACTTTTTTTTTCGAAATAGAATGAAAAAAAAAACAGATAACTGAATGTGAAATGAAAACTCACACGATGGTGAAAACAACAAAACTGCTCTAAAGTTATAAATAGTCCGTCGGAATACAGTCCATGTAATTGAAATGGTGCGTAAAGCAAAACGCGTTTCAGTCTAAATTAATCCACTAGTACAACTGATCCAGCATATATGATAAAAGGGCAGCGATTATCATATATTGTAGTCCTTGTTACCATACCAGTTCAACAGCAACTTCTCCAAAGATGCCGGAGACAACCACCGCTGCCACCAATAAATATGTAAGGCGTGGGGTTTTAGCTGCCCGTGAGTTGATGTGAAATAAGACGATGGACTTGGAAATATCGACGGTTAGTAAGTTTTATTGAGCAAAGCCCTAGAACTGGGGAGGAGAGCAACCAGTCTCCGTGCCCGCCACACTCTACCCTCTCCCCTTCCCGCACTTCCCTTCACATACATGACCCTCCTTCTTGGAGGACGCAACACCAAAATAAAAGTCCTTGGCAAAAACATCCAGAAAAAGAATACAATGGATATTAAACAACCAACTTCACAATACTATGGAGGACGCAAAATAATCATTATAATATGACCGCGTGGTGAACCATATGAACCGAACTCATATTTAAACACGGTCTCCATGCTGTTTACACATATCTATCCTTACAAGTACAATTTTGGCTGTATTATTTGTGTCCCCTTAAAAAATTGCTCTTGAGAAATTTTATGTTTCTTGTCCCCCCCCTACTGTTAGATTAAATTTACGCCCCTGCGAGCAACATGCTCATATGGAGTTTGTTTCATTTAAAAAGGCTATTCGTGTAACTCATCCCTCCAAACAGATGCATAAAATGATCTTTGACATAAACGGCAAACAGCTTGAATGTGTATCTATGCGCTGATCAGTTTTGTCCCGTCTGCACAGCGCCGCATTTCAGTCGCTCGCCTCTCGCGAGAGTGATTACATAAAAGCGCGCGAGCGCCGCTGTTTAAACTTCAACGGTCACGGTACGCTGACTGCTGCGCTCAGCGCTCGAGAGAACGACGAGTACATTGGTAAGTGAGAAAATTTATTCATTTCTAGCTTATTTCAATTACTTTTACATAAACCCTTGTCATTTTTAGTTAGCATAACGGTACACGTTTCTTTCAAGAAGCTAAAAGAAGAAAGGTGGTTTATCGCGTTATCCAGGCCCGCGCAATTCTCCACCGGGAGGTTTGTCATTTTTAACATGAATCCCTAAAGTATCTTGATAAAACTGTTGTGAATTGATCAATAACGCTGGCGAGAGTTCATGTTATTGCCTAACGTAGTATTTTTTTTTTTTTTTTTTGCCCTGTAGATTGTTTTGGACCTATACGTATAGGAAAAGATGAAAATTTTCGGTCAAATCACCGTCAGACTGCCGTTATTATAAACATGAATTCAGACCAAGAAGAACAAAGAGAGAAGCTGATGGAGATGTTTCCATTTTTTTCTGTGGATAACTGTGAGTATTTGGTGTTTGGTGATTGTTTAATTTCAATCAGCACTATTTAGCCCTTACCAGTGCTGAAATTGTCATGGGTCCTTTGTTTTTATTGTTTAAATGCTTATCTGAATGTAAAATTAATATTTAATGCTTATAAATAAATAATACTATGGTTAGTCTTTTAGCTCCCTTTTCAGAAACGTGGTTCACCATCTTTCATGGGTTACAGAACTGGGGAAAATTGCAGCATACAAAAAAAGTCAGACTACTTGGTTTATAGGTTTATAGGAGAATGTGGAGTAAATACTTGACATTTATTTAAGGTAAAGGGTAATGACCTGGTGGTGAGATGCAAAATAAGAGTGTCATTAATATACTATTTGATGACAAACTTTTCACATTCTAATTTTACTTATGTATTTAATTTTTCAAAATTATTTGTGCAAGTTAACATTCAATTGTTTTTGTGTGTGTGTGTGTGTGTGGTTTCTAGCAATCAACATATATTTGTGACTGACATGTTGGATGGGTGAGTAAGGTGGAGGGGGTTGAAAAACTATTTCTAAAATGGAGAGTGCTATTTTAGGTTGACAGGTAAAAATATATATTTTTTAAAAAGTATAAATAAATAAACATGGATTTATGTTAATCTGTCATGAATCTGGTCCATGGACCTCCATTTGTTCGCCACCAGAGGTCACCCTTCCATCACATTGACTCTCACACCACACACTACCCCGGACTTCATTTCCCAGCAGCCATTTCCCTAATCACATGCTCACACCTGATACCCATCTTGCAATCACACACACTACTTAAGCCATGGACTTCCTCAGTCAGATCGCCGAGTATTGTACGCAAATATCCTAGTGATAGCTACCCTACGAAGCCCTCTTAGTTGTCTTAGTCTTGCCTTGCCTTGCCTGTTTTCCCGTGTTTGATTCTAGCCCGTGTTTCCTGGATTAACCCTTGCCTTGCCGTTCAGACTCTGTTTGCACCTTGTTTGGATTATTGCTGTTTACCTGGATTTACTCTCTCTCTGCCTTGCCCTTTGGATATTGTTCGCCGATCGAAGACCCACGCTTGTTCTAGGATTACTCTTTGTCTTGTCCCTCCCATACCTGTTTGCCGTTGTTTGACCCTGCCTGTGATTTGACTATGTTTCTAAATAAAAGCTTGCAATTGGATCCGCACGTCTCACGTCTCATCAGCCCCGTTACATAATCCCTGTAACTGTTGCACTATGAATTGCTGTGTTATATATTGCTTGTCATTGTAAATGCTAATAAAAGTGTCTTAAATATATCACACAGCTCCTTGATGTCTTATGCTTATAGTTATTTCAGTTTTTCTAGTGATAAAGTAGCTATATGAGCTGTTTAAGTCTTAAAATTTAATTAAAATAAAACAAAAATTAAATCCCAAAAATGATCCCATGATGTGAACCCCTAAAGGGTTCTATATAGAACCTTTTTTTCCTGGCTACAAAGAACCCTAAAGGGGTTGAACCCTTATATAGAATCTTTTAGGGGTTCCAAATATGTAGCGTCTGATAGAACCTGTTAAGGTTCTATATAGAACCTTTTCTTCTAAGAGTGTACAAAAAAAAAAAAAAAAAAAAAACTTTTTAAGCCATATTCCAATTTTACACGTTAAATTTGCAACTTGTCTGTGCTTTCAATACACCCCCTCCAGAAGTCTGAGATCTGCTAGTGAGCAACGCCTCGTGGTACCATCACAGAGACGCTCAAAATCACTCTCCAGAACATTCTCATTCACCATTCCTGGCTGGTGGAATGATCTTGCCACCCCTGTCCAGAATGCTGGATCCCTATCAATCTTCAAGCAACAACTGAAAACTCATCTCTTTCAGCACTACTTGACTTCATCCTAAACTTTATTTATAAAAAAAAAAAAACTTTTTCTCTTTATTTATTCCTTTCCTTTCTAGCTTGTACTTATTTGAACAATGCCTGAGACTTGTTACGAGCACTTCCTCTGTCTGATTGCCTCTTCAAGATGAATCGCTTAAAGTATTCCCCAATTGTAAGTCGCTTTGGATAAAAGCGTCTGCAAAATGACAATGTAAATGTAAATGTAATATTAAGTCGTCACCTTTATTTATATAATGCTTTTAACAATACAAATGGTGTCAAAGCAACTTTAGAATATCAAATATGAAAAGAGTGTCAATTATGTAAAATGACAAGATTAAACACTCAATTTTCAGTTAAAGGCATTCATTATTGAGCCATTACCATAAGTGAGATAATCCACGCTCATGTGCCTAACACAATTTAAATAAAAATATGGGGTTCACTTTATATTAAGTGTCTTTAACTACTATTTAATAATATTTAAATTAATCGTTTATTCCAATGCACTTATTGTGTACATGCATGTTTTTACTTTTTGTATTTATATTTTTAAAAACACCTACATGTAATTACAGCTGGTAATAATTTATTTAAATACACTGTTGACCTTATCTTATCCTTTTATTCACCCTTAAATCTAACCTAAATCTAACCAGACCACCAAGGCTAGCAAATGTGTTTTGCAATGCAACATGAATATATAGGAATATATTTTTTTATATAATTTTAGTCAGTGTCTATATTACATCTCCAAATTCACTTTACTTTCTTTAATTCTCATTAGACATTGACTATTGTAGTACAGCATTTTAGAAAGTCTCTAAAACTATGATCAAACTCCATTTACATAGCTTCTTTTAGGGGAATGCCATTAAAAAAAAAAAAATTAATCAATTAATTAATTAATTTGTGGTCATTAAACTAGAAACTCAATCACCTATACACCAGAACCTTCTATGGAAACCCAATATATGGTTCGGATAAGACCACAATAATGCTTTTCTGAAATAAACATCAGAGCTGGCTTTAAAATACAATGCTAGAAAAGTACCTCATCAGCACTGTGAAGTCCAACACTAATCTAATGAAGATGTGAGTGGTTTTTACAAGTCGGAGTTTCATAACTCTGGTAATTCTGACATGAATGTTAAAGAAAAAAAAGAATAAAAGTCTAATTTCTTTTAAATGGAATATTGCAGTATTTATTATAAATGATTTATCCTTGCACATCATCATAATTATTATTTTTTTTTTTATTCATGTTCCCAATTCCTCTCTTTGTAGCGACATCTCTTCTCTGTTCTGATGAAGTGTTTACTGGTGTGAGGACGGGACAACCTGTCTCTCACATGAGATTGACCAATGGCAAACCACAACCATCCAATCAATTCCTGATGGACAAAATCAAGTCCCGCCCTACATTTTTTCTTGTTCGAGAAGCCGTTTCACTCAAATATACATCACAATAAGGAAGAAAATACTATTTAACATTTGTTTCGTGCTGACATTAAATTATAAAACATTTCTGTAAATAAAAATGTGGCAGAGGTTCTTCATGGGTTTGTTCAATTCACACCAAAGATCTGGTTCTAATTCAAAGGTCCATAATTACCTGCCAGTGTTGTTGTTGCAGGTGTTGTTGATACAGTTGTCATTGTCGGTGCAGATGTTGTTGTCGTCGGTGCAGATGTTGTCATCGGTGCAGATGTTGTCGTCGGTGCAGATGTTGTTGTCATCGGTGCAGATGTTGTCGTCGGTGCAGATGTTGTTGTCGTCGGGGCAGATGTTGTTGTTGCAGGTGTTATTAATGGAAATGTTGTTTGTGCAGGTGTTGTTTGTGCCCTGGCTGTTAAAGAGAAAGAGAGATAATTACAGTCAGTAAAGGAAATTGCTGAATTTTTTCATGTTTATTTTTACAAACACTGAAAATCAAACAGGAACACAGTCTTACTGAATGACAGGACTGATATGACCACAAGCAGATGTAAAACCAGAGACAGTCTCATGATGATGAAGTCAGAAATAAAACTAGAATGTAGGTTAGGAGTCCTTCTTCTGTAATCAGAGAGCATTATTATTAGAGCATCATGCATGATTATAAATGCAGTTACACCAATGTCATTCTAGAATATTTACATTTTACAGCATATTACAATAGAAAATCGTTATAATGTCTACACATACGTGCTACTTGACTGGAATTTTGCTTATTTACATTGTGTCAACTTGTAATCGTCAAAGAACAAAACGTAGAGTTTGTATTTTTGTTTTGTTTTTTAAGATTACAATCCATTCAGCAGGTAAGCATAAATTGCATAATTGAATATAGTTTATGGAGCTTATCATCAAAGAGAAAGATGTTGCTTACCTTGTAAGCTGCTCTTGTATCAAATGTGGTTTAGCAGGAAGTTTCATTGGTTTTAAATGTGTCCCAGACCTGCGCTTATGAGGAAACATCTCGTGGAATGAAGAAAAATATGCTGTTAGTTTCACGTCTGTTTTTAAACGGTCTCATTCTTGACGCACTTCACCAAAATGATGTAAAAGCACCACACACACAGGGAATGATCCATACATCCTGCATGAACGTGTACTAAAAGCATAAATGCCTTTATAAGTTTAGAAGTATATGTGTATATGTTCTGGGGAAGATAAGATATCTTTTTTTTTTTTTTTTTTTTTTTTGAGGTTTCATCCTCATTGTTTTCATGCTCGTTTTGAATACAGCTGCCTCATTCTGTTTTCCATTCAGTAACTTAAGGTAAAGTGTTATTTTAACAGCCATTTTTTTTTCTGCTCAACTCTCTGCTTATAAGGAGAACAGATTGTTTTGGCCAGAAAAGAGTCAAGGAGATTGTGGCGTCTTGTGTAAAGTACTTTATTAGTATGTGTGTTTTACATTAAATAAAATACTGTTTCCACAGAAAATGGCCAAAAAAAAGTCACCGAAAATATATGCGAGAAATTAAATATATTTTGAATCACAACAATCTTTTAAAAGCGAATGATAATAGCAATATACTACATAACATTTAATTGTATTGTATTTTATAGTTTGATATAAAATTTTTAATAATATTAAACAGAATTATTTCATTGTTTAAATTAAAATAGAATAAATATATGAAAAAAATTAAAATAGTTTGTTATACTGGAGACCGAACACAAACATGGTCACATTTAACAAATAATTCAATGTGTTTAAACTGTATATACGTACTATATGTTTGTTTTAACTTTAGACAATATTCAGTGGACATCATTTTCAGATCATGGAAACTTAAATTTCTGTCTTTTTCTCACACACAACACTTAAGTATGACTTCAGATAAATTAAAATGTGATCACACGGATTTCACACCTGTTGCCAGTTATTCAAATTAGTTGCAAAATGTTCCTTCAGCTGTTTCTTTTTAGTAACATTCATTTTTCCAGCCTTTTGTTGTCCCCATCCCAAATTTTTGAGTCGTGTTGCGGCCATCAAATTCAAAATTACTTTTCTTTTTTTTCCTTAAAATGGTGTATTTCCTCACTTTAAACATGTTTTCTATGTTCTATTGTGAATAAAATATGGGTTTATGATATTTGCAAATTATTGCTTTTTGTTTTTATCAACATTTTTCACAGCGTGGAATAGGAGTTGTAAGTTCTCTGAGACGTGCGAGGTAAGAGCAGTGTAGTGGATTTGCATGATAATAATTCATCTCAGGATGGATGCATTACTGATGTGCTGCCAGAAATCTCTCACATTCTAACACAAACACATTACTCGACACTAAACCAGAGCCGAGGAAGACCACAGATACAGGAATAACAAACACAGACACAATGGGTGTCTTTCAAACGGAAGGCTGCATCCTACAAAGGCTGCATTTTTCGGCTACCACATCATCAAACGTCGCTGAAGGCCATCTCAATCAGAAGGATGCTTGGTAGGCAGCTTTCGTTTCACGTCCTTCATTCAGTTGAATTTGAAGGATGCATGGGATGTATCCTCCGCGACCTTCTGTCACCCACAATCCTTTGTACCCATCCCATTTCATGAAAATAAACTGACAAAAAAAAGAGTCATTAATGAGCTTGTCTGAATTTATTATGAAATCTAAGACAAAAATAATGTTTTCGGACATGAAAGGATAGATGTTATATTTTGTTTTGGTGTAAATTACTTACTAAAAGCTAAACTACCAATAATTTAAGCATCGCATTATACATATAGGCTACTTTATTATTATGAAAATACCAGAGAAGGCTTAAAGAACACAGGTAAACCATATATTGCTGCATCGTATGTGTTGTGTATTATTGGATAATTTAACTAGAGATAGAGAGAGAGCTTCTATTAACAATGGAACTGCGAATTTAAGTTTTAGTTTTTTTGCTAACCATGCATCAACGTTGTTCTCTCAAAAACACAAACATGTACATTCATGATGCTCACATATTATTGTAGCCCAGTTTTTGCTGAATACAGTGTAATCAGATTTAAGCCATTAATATTTTTAGATACTAAACAAGCACAAATGTCTGGGCATGTCAAAACTTCTCCATGGCCCCAAACCCCCCTCAGACCCCAAAGGGTTAACATGTTGTTACCACGTTGTTGACATGTTTTTAGCATGATTAGCATGATGCTAGTATGATTAGCATGTTGTTATGTTGATATGATGTTTCTAACATAATCAGCATGTTGCTAGCATGCTTGACATTTTTAACATGCTGCTAATATGTTTCTAGCACAATTAGCATGCTGTTAGCAAGTTTCTAGCATGATTAGCATGCTGCTGGCATGTTTTTAGCATGATTAAAATGTTGTTAGCATGTTGCAAATATATTTTTAGCATTTCTTGGCTTCTCAAGACAACTCAATCACATTATATAACTAATGTCAAATAAATGAAAAATTCTTCTCCACATTTGTCACAAATATTGAAACTAAATTCATTAAAATGGAAAAGTAGCGTCAGATTTTTTCTTAATCATTTTTTTTTTTCAATAATCCAGTACATTATAGATTATTTAATAAAATCATATGTATGACAGGAACTTGGTTCTATGCTTCAAGTTTTGACATTTTAATTAAAAAACCATGAGGTCAAAAATAATAATTAAAAAAAAGAAAAGAAACATGGATGAATTGTTCACAACAATAGGATATCAATAACATGCAAATTCACAGATGAATTTTAATTTCACACTGATTGTAAAAGTAAAATCTATATATCCCATTCATACTGAATGTTTTTTTTTTTAAGTGATGAGGAACATGTGTCACTGGGCAATAATTATTAAATGATACATAAGCTAACTTCCTGCAGACAGGAAAGATATGACAACTCAGTAATGATGTGTGACAAATCTAGTTTGAGCGACGAATGGAGCTCAAGCGTAGTTCAGGCAGAACACGGAAGGCTGCAGCTCAGCTGATCGTAACTCCTCCCGCTACAATTAATAAGATAAGTTCATCCATACTCACACCTGCCACCCTCCTCCATCCCCAACTCCTCCTTATGCAGATCACTAACTGCTCACCCACAGAGATATCTCATCTGTCCAGCTCATTGCTAAATTGTCCAAATTTATTCACAGTACTGTTTTTCTACTTGGAATATACAACTGTCGCACATAAAATATCTGGCCTCACCATTGTCCGAAGTGAAACAAACAAACAAACAATATATAAACAATATATAAACTTGAATTTTTTTTATTTTATTTATTTTTTTATGTTTTTGAATGAAGTCTCTAATGCTCACCAAGAAAGCTTATTGTAAAATATTATTACAATTTAAAATGGCATGTTTATTGTAATGAATTTTAAAATGCAGTTTATTTCTGTAATGCATTACTCCAGTCTTCAGTGTCACATGATCATTTAAAATCACACAATTTTCACAAATGATCAAGGAGAATGAGGTCATTCAAAGTACTTTATCTGTGTGATTGTTATACAGTATACAATACTGTCAATGCACAATATATTAATATGTTTGAGATAAAGTAATAATCATCAACATCACCATAATCCTAATAAAGCAATAAAGCAAATGAAATTTAAAGTATCACATGATCCTTCAGAAAACCATTCTAATCATGCTCACAATTCAGACTTTTTTCCCTTGCAATTCTGAGAATATCTATAGTTTATTTCTGATTTTTTTTTTTTTTTTTTTACTTTCAGAAACTGTTTAACAGTTTTACTAATAAAATTGGTTGGATCTATTACAGTTTTCCACTGTATATAAAGGAAACTTACCATTACTTAACAGGTTTCTACTATAGCATTTGCAGTTCAAATTACAATCATTTTTTACAGTTCTAGTTGGTCAGTGAGGCCTAACAATCAACAGCACAAATCAGCACATATGATAATCATTAGCACATAGTTTTTATCACAGCTTTATCACATCTGTCAACAGCTTTTTGTTCTATTAGACTGTAACTCTGAGACATATGACTTATGAATCTAAAAAAAAAAATGCATGAAGACAAAACAAGGAAGAAAAACTCAGGAAGTACTCCTTTGAACCAGAGTAAACGTGACTGTAACAGAAGGCCTTAAGTGGCTTTTTATGTTGATTTCATTATATGGTAGCCAAAGCATACACCTTTACATTTATCAAAATTATTAACATGTATAGACAGTTTTTTAGCCAAGTAATATAAAGTTATGGCAACAAGATTATAAGCAGAGGAACAAATTCATCCTGACATCATAAGACAGCAAGTTATTAAACATGACAGTAAATTCAAAAATGGTGCAAATAAAACTGGCAAACAATGCCAACCGCATTTAACATTCCCCAGTGCATGCTGAAAGAGAACATATTAATACGGGAAATTCTTGGAAATCTGAACTTACTTGGATTCACTCAGCAATCTCTTTATCTGGAATTGTTCACATAGAGAGGTAAAATATTTAATCCTTGTGTCATCATTCAGGGGAAGTACCTTCATTCACTAGTTAGATGTTTGTTTCTGTTGTATCCTCATTCTGTGCATGCTTGGTGATTTCAGCTGCTGATATACCTTCCGTATCTAGAGCTTGAATTGTTTTATCAACCAGTTAACGCTCTGCTTAAGGGGAAAGCAGACTCACTTTTTTGGGGCTAATTGTTCGAAGTACTTTAGATGCATGATTGTTTTATAGATCATACAATTTTGTCTAGAGAATTGCAAGAAAAAAAGCTGAACTAAACTGAATCAAACTTGAACTGAATTTAGCTGAATAATGACACTATTGTCATGATGTAAAGCAGGTTTATAGCTGAATTTGTTGGATAATTGACAAATTTTGCAACACTGAACTGACTTAAGACAACCACATTACTGTCTTCTGTAGAAATGCTTATAGCTGAACTCGTTTCATAATTGATTAACTTTGCAGTTAAGCTGAACTAAAACAACACTAAACTGAATTGAGCTGAACAATGACACTGTACTTGTTAGAGTTTTTTTTTTTCAATCTTAAACCTGACATTTGATACACACAGCATGATTGATGTGCAGTTATGATTAGTAATGGAGATCTTCTATGATACTTTTATGCTGTTTTTTTTAATCCATTAAATGAAACAACCTTAATGAAAAACTGAAGCTTTTACATCATCAGTTGTCAGGGATTTTTGTTGTCAGATGTTGTACAAACCAGTTTTACTTCTTTTCCTGAAGGAGACCAAAATTATGTCTTTATCTTTTGCAGTTTTCTTAACTTCAGCTTGACGCTGTTTGGCATTCCATACTTGACCAGCTCCTGTTTCATCTGAAACACAGATGAACAAACAGATCAAACTTTCCATTAATCATCTCTTAGTGCTGACTTTTGTACAAACATTCATAGTAAGTGTGGCATACTTGCTGTAAAAGCATTTCAATGTTTCCACTCTCTGTTAGGTCTGAAAATGAGGAAAGTCTCACTCGAAAACCAACAACATTGTCTAAAGGGAAAAACACACACAAACACCTAAAATGCTCATTTATATTTGTTGACACTAATCATACAAAAATATTATATGGGGTTATATGACATTTATCACTATATATAGAAAAAAACCTTACTTTTCA
This sequence comes from Spinibarbus caldwelli, assembly GCA_039654775.1. Taxonomy (NCBI): domain Eukaryota; kingdom Metazoa; phylum Chordata; class Actinopteri; order Cypriniformes; family Cyprinidae; genus Spinibarbus; species Spinibarbus caldwelli. The sequence continues at coordinate 3,927,825 of CM077257.1, read as the reverse complement.
AGATGCTGTTTCCTGGTCCACTGTCCACCCTGAAGGCCCATCGACCGGGAACACCGACATTACTGGAGATCCTGAGGTTTGAGATGAAGCTGCCGCTGTTTGATCCAGGAATCACAAAGTAGTGTGTGGAGTTTATTGTGTCATAACCAGCCTGAAAGTGTGTAAGAACATTATTCATATAAACAGTATTAAAAAAAAAAAAAAAAAAAAAAAAAAAAAAAAAAAATATATATATATATATATATATATATATATATATATATATATATATATATATATATATATATATATATATATATATATATAAATATATATTATATATAAAATTCTAAAATTATATATATATAATTTTATATATATATATATATATATATATATATATATATATATATATATATATATATATATATATATATATATATATATATATATATTTTTTTTTTTTTTTTTTTTTTTAATTAAAATATTTGTGTACAGTAGTATATAGTAACATTTTGTTCACAATACAGAAAACAAGTTTCTTTTACCTGCACCGGATGTCCTGTTACAGCAATGTCACCATAATTCATCAGAATAAAGGAATAATTACTGCCTGAAATTAAAATCACTTGAAACGATGTTTCCTGAAAGATTGGGGAAAAAATAATCACTTTAAACTTTCATTGTTCATGTATTTTTTAAAATTAGTTACATTATTTAACATTAACTAACCATAAAGTTAATTATTAATAATTTATTATTTGTATTGTTTTCTCTATCACTTTCTTTGTGTATTAATATGTTCATACTAATAAAGTATTGTGAAATTGAATTTAATCATGAATAAAGTAAAAACAGTTATAGTTTAGAAGAATATCAAACTTACTGTGATGGTTAAGTTGGAGTAAGCGACTTTATTCCATGTTGCAACAAAGACCCGAGAAGCAGTGAAGGTCAGATTTGGGAAATGTGTGTTTATATCCTGAGTGGCGAGTGTGAGAACATTTCCACTGGTGTACTGCTGATAAGAAACAAAACCCCTCACACTGTTGTCGAGGTTTGTCCAGAGACCAGCAATTATATCTTGGCTTTCATAACCAGGAAATGAATAGGGAACATATTCCGGTGAAGCCTGGTTGAATGTGAGGTGTCCATTATTATTCACCTGAAACATGAGAAATATTGTCAAAATCACTGATCACAGATAAGTTTATAAGCATTCACTACTCATATTTAGACCTACAATGAAGGAGTCAAATTCTTACATAAATCTGCTGGTATGTGCGGCCAAAAAACAGAAATGGACTCGACAGCTGAATAACAGAAGAGCTTTCATCATCAACAACAGGATTTATTGTGTCTCCTACTGCCCAGCCGAATGGGTAGAATATTCCTCGTCCTGCCAAGAGAATGAACAAAAAACAAAATAGATATTGCTTAAGTTTTTATTTTTAAACTCTAATAATTCTCACTTTTTTTCATCAACAATTTTACATGCTGATATAGACACTTAGTATTTAATGACGTTGGTGTTGTCTCATCTAATATAAACAAGTTCATCGACAAACTGTTTTTATTAACGAAATTAACACTACACATTAAATGACAGATTTTCATGATACATCAGCAGTCAGTAGAGGGCATAGCAGACTACAAACAACTGACAAGTTTGACTCTGGAGTGAGAGTAGGATTGTTTTGCACAAAGAAATGTAATGAATATTATTAATAAACAGACACAAAACACAAATACAAAAGTACAAAAGGCATGTTAATGTATTTACCTCCACAGTAAGCCAAAAACTCATAGATCATAAAACATCATAAAATATTACACAAACACATACATGGGTGAATGCAAAATATGCTTACCTGCACAGTATGCCAAATGGCAGTTAACTGGCCTCACAAACTCATAGACATAATAACCTCCTGGACAGGCTTTGACTTTAATGGGATTGGATTGGACATGGCAGCAGTTATTGTTCCAGTGACCACAGACACCTCGCGTGACCACTCCATCCTCAACATTTGGATGTCCTCCGTTCAGCCACAGCGGGATATTAGTGCCACAACTATACATATCAACACATGTGTCTGTCATCTGTGCGCTCTGACCATGAATGAAGAGACGGTACCAGCCAACCCAGTTGACATCTCTGTCACACATTAATTGGTAGGTATATCGATCGTCTGTGGATCTCCAAGGATCGTCCAGCGCAGTGTAGGTATTGCAGGGGTCTGTGAAAACAATCAATTAGAAAAATAAATAATTGAAATTACTATTCATATTATACACTTGTAGCATGAGATCTACAAAGGAGTGGAGTTTTTTTTTCCCAGAATCATTAAATATTTTTAAGTTACACAGCAAATTTCAGAGCATCTCTTCATTTCTTTCATTGTAGAGCCCTAACACAAAACTGACAACATAGAGAGGAAATGCACAGCCATGAGTATTTAACCCTAAACACACACACACACACACACGAGAACACACTTTGCCTCTTTCTGTCTTTTGATAATTCATTGAAATATCAATATAATATAAATTGCTTCCATCAGCAGCAGTAGCATTTATTGTGTCTCCTGCTGTTGAGCTGAATGGGTATAATATTGCTGGTGATGACTAGAGAGAAAAATAAAAAATACAAAATATTTGACATTTACATTCACACTGATTTCCACTCATGTGTGTTTATGTCCTGTGAGGAATCTGGTTATCATTATTAGAGGGACGATGATGACCTCTGGTGGTGGACTTGCATAACTGTGGCACCCAATGTAAATACAGTATAGAATGTAAAAAAAATTACTTTGCCGTTTATCATCTTCAGTTAAAAGTTCTTTTCCTCCACGTCCTGCATTAAAATTGTGTTGTGCATACATAGCCATTGACTTATCCTGCTTATACCATGGTCTGTCTGAATAAGGGATTCTGATTGCCTGTCAGGTATACATTAAAACCCTTTAATGCACATATAGTTCCAAGTCAGTTTAATCACCTTTCTATATTAATGCACTGCTTTAATTGATGCACTCAAACCCACACACATCACTCATACACAAACACACACAGAGAGAGAGAGAGAGAGAGAGAGAGAGAGAGAGAGAGAGAGAGAGAGAGAGAGAGATCGCAGATTGTAGCTTACTGTGCACACACACAAACTTGTCAACGCTTCCCCATGATTTTTATTAATAAAATAGCCTAGATACTTAATCGCTACATTATATTCCTCAGCAATGAGGAGTAAAATCGCTATTTAAATAAAATCACATGATTTCATCTGTGTCTGATTTGAAGCGGGCAGAATTCTAGTGCTCAAAAGCCGTAACTGATCCGGTCAAATATTGTGCTGCAAACATCATTAATAGCTTTAACTTGTCTATGCTGGCAAATGACCATGGTATAAGTGGGATAATGCATGGCTAGCTGTGCATTAAACGAGTTTAATGCACGATGTGGAGGCCAAGAACCAACTGACGCGAAGCCTCCGCGAAGTGCATTAAAACTGTTTAATGCACAGCTAGCCATGCATTATCCCACTTATACCATACAGATGAATTTATATTTCATGCTGACTGTAAGAATAAAATCATGAAGTGAAGTGTATTCCATTCATGCTGAATGTTTTTAAGTGATTAGGAACACTCAAGTGTAACTGGGCTATAATTATGAGATGGCACATAAGCTTACTCTCTGTAGACATAAGGAGTAGAGTGGGGGAAAACGCCCCCCTACTGTTTTTCCCAAAATAACCACAAGATAAAGTCAAGATAAATTTTTATTGTAACTGTGGACTACGTTGACGAGAGTGATGTAGAAGTTTTCACCATGAAGCTTACACTGGTGATGAACCTGAGAGAAAACAGATTTCACTGCAAATTATCTAATTTTCAGCAGTAAGAAAAAAAAAAAGTGTTTTAAAGCTTGTTGTTTTGTAGAACATCACAGTTATATATGATATGAGAACAGTAGGGCCTGTAGATAGGTAGTACGTATTAATTAATAAAAATATAATTATATTTTCAGAATGACAATTTTTTTTCTCAAACATGGTCAGTGGGGTAAAACGCCCTCAGGGGGCAATGGGCAATTACTGTAGTTATTCTGTTCTGAACATCAAATGTATTCTACCTAGTTGGTTGAATCAAAATATTTGGAATTTATATCTAAAAATTACCTCAAGTTAGCATCAGGTAGCTAGTTAGCTAGGCCAGTTAGCATTAGCTAACAAAATGCTTCAAATAGGCTATTATAATTTAGTAATTTACATTTAGCCATTTGGCAGACATTTTTATCCAAAGCAACTTACAAATGAGGACAATGGAGGCGATCAAAACCAACAAAAGAGCAATGATATGCAAGTGCTATAACAAGTCTCAGTTAACTTAACGCAGTACACATAGCAAAGGTTTTTTTTTTAAATTATATAATTAAAAAGAAAACAGATAGAATAGAAAAAGAATAGAGCAAGCTAGTGTAAGAGGCTTTTTTTTCTTTTGTTAATTGTATAATAAATAAAAAGAAAACAAATAGATAGAATACAAAAAGATTAGAAAAGCTAGCGTTTTTTTGTTTGCTTGTTTGTTTGTTTGTTTTTAGAATAGAATTAGAATAGAGAGTGCTAGAGTTAGAGGGCCAAATAAAGATGGAAGAGATGTGTTTTTAGCCGATTCTTGAAGATGGCTAAGGACTCAGCTTCTCGGATTGAGTTGGGCAGGCCATTCCACCAGGAGGGAACAGTTAATGAAAAAGTCAGTGAAAGTGATTTTGTGCCTCTTTGGAATGGCACAATAAAGCGACGTTCACTTGCAGAACGCAAGCTTCTAGAGGGCACTAGTAACTAGTAAAGGCATTAGTAATTCATAATTTTTTTTTTTTTTTTTTTTAGCAAAAACGGTCTGTACATAAAAAAACAAAAAAACATTTACAAAACATTTAAAACATTTATTTTGCTGTAAATGTTTAAAGCAAATTGCTTTGTCAGACTGGGGCGCATTTTACCCCACCCATGTGGGTGTATTCCCCCATAGGTGGTGTAAAACGCCCCCTTGGTACAAATGCAATTTTTGTTAAAAATCTAATAACATGAAAACTCTGGACATTTTTCATACTTTGTTTACAATTTATGTCATTGTCACTAAAACTATGATAACTTTTCTGAACACATTTAACTTTTGTTTCACAAAAAAAAAAAATTATACAGTCCTTAAGGGGGCGCGTTTCCCCACTCTACCCTACATCACAGGAAAGACCCATGAATAATTTGATATGTGACAAAAGGCTATTGAGCTGCACAAATCAGGAAATGGCTAGAAGAAAATAACTCAGTGGTTAAAATGGTAATTTCTACTATCAGAGCAATAACATGTAATCGAGGTGGTAGCAATCATACACAGTGAGGAGGATTTCTTTGAGAAGACAAATAGCCTACATGGATCAGTTGGAGACCTGCAGATCAGAAAGTCTCCAAAACTACAATCAGATGTCATCTACATAACCACAACTTTGATTAAGATGCTCACTCCTTTCTTCAGTTTGTTCAATTCACACCAAAGCAGTGTTAATAGGTTGTAAGAAAAACTGATCTGGTTCTAATTCAAAAATCTGTATTACCTGATGTTGCTGTTGTTTGTGTCCTGGCTGTTAAAAAAGAGAGATGATTAAATTTAGCAGCACACATTTGTTTATTTTTATTGCCTTTTCCACATTAAAGGTGATGATACATGGGGCAACTTTTTTGAGCAATGTTGCTTGGGCAGTTTCCCATTGAGAATGGGCAACAAATTTCTATCTGGACACTTTAGATCGGTCGTGGGACCTGTGTCTCACCTAGTTGCCCGTAAACGGCAACATTGCTCAAAAAGTTGCTCCATGTATCATCACCTTAAGACTGAAAATCAAACGAACAAAACCTTACCGTGAGACAAAACTGATATGAACACCAGCAGATGTTGGAAAACTGGAGACAATCTCATGATGATGGCATCAGAAATAAAACCAGGAGCCATTCTTCTGTAAACAGACAGCATTATTAAAGCAGCATGCATTATCATAAATGCATTAAACCAAAATCTCTTACGAAAACCCCTTATTAGAACTCAGGGAACTCAATCAAATCTTACTGGAGTCATTCAAAGTCACTGAAACAGAAAAATTTCCAATAAGAAATTCCTTACTTTATATGTAATTACTTTAAGATTGACTACAATGAGCATATTGTGTGTATACATCTTTTACACTGTATGCTATATTGTAAATATGCATGTTAGTCTGCATTTCAATGTATATAGTAACATATACCATTATAACTAGGGACACACGATATACCAGCATGGTTTACTCATAAATGTACTCATTTTCCTTTTCTCCACATTCAAGTAAGGCCCAAGAGAATCAATCTATCACTCATGGAGCATTGCATTAGAGATAACGATTTTACTAACCTCAGACAGCTGCTTCGAAGATGCTCTTGGCACCTGCTGTGGGTTAGCAGGAAGTTTGCAGTGGCTTTTAATCTGTCCACACCTTTGTTCAAGGGCAGAACATCCCCTTGGAATGAAAGAAAATATTTTTCATTTATTTGCCTTTTTTTTTTTTTTTCTTGGAACACCGCCAATAACTTACAAAATAGAAAAGTGTTTCACTTCAGATTTTAGATAAGGTGACAGGTCAACGTCATAAATAAACAGGTCATAAATAATGTTACGTATGAAAAAAAGATTAAAATACTACAAACTTCAATGCTAAAAAAAAAAAAAAATAATAAAAAATAAAAAATCCTATTCAATTATCAAGTGACATATTATATATTTTAGTACAGAGTAATTTTAATTTACAACATGTATTTATAAAAGGGTTAGGGTTATGATTTGGTTTAGGGGCAGTTTCATGTAATTATGCTCAATTTACTGTTAATACTAAAGTAAATGTAAAGCATAACAAAGACCCTGTAAAATAAAGTGTTACCAAGAAATGTTACTAGTGTAATTTGTGATGTCATAACTCATTTTTCGGATTTCTAAAAACAAATGTTTGAAGATATATATTTTTTAAGAGATGACCAAAATCCCATCATTTATACACATCATTGATTTGGCAGTGATACACACCATACAAATATTAGTCTTGTCACGACATCACATAGTTATAATTTTTAAACAATTTGTCTTTTTTTTTTTTCTTTTTTTTTTTGTTTTGTTCTTTTTATTATTTGTATTTTTTTTACTGTACAGTCCTTTGGCCTACTTTGTAGGTGGAAGGGCTCTATAAATAAACTAGATATGAGACTTCAGACATAGTTATAATGCAAACAATCCTATACTAATAATCCTATGAATTCTACCATATATAGAATTCACAATTCCAATTTACAAATCTCAAACTGATTGTTTGTATCGTCACAAAATGCAAACTATGCTTTTGCCCAGCTCTTCTAAAAGGGTATAATAATGCATATTATAATTATGTAATTAATAATTAATATATTAATAATGAATAATATATTATAAATATTATAACATCATGAATTTCTGTAAACTTTCTTTAAAACAACAACATATATTGTGAAAAGTGCTAAATAAAATTTAACACTGACTTGACTAAATGAAGATGTCTGTTGACTAAATACTGTGACCAAGTGAAATGGGCATAAAATAATTAAATAAGTTGCATAATTCCCAGTTAAAATGCATTCAATGGTTTTTAAATTGTTCATTATTTGTACTGATACGCGTCTATTTGTATGAGAAACAGAAAAGAAGTTCAAAGAAACAAATATGCACTGCATGTCAACATGATATGCACTACTTAACCTGACAGCAAAACATTGAAGGAATAAGTCATCCAGAAACACTGTCATCATTTACACACCTCACCCAAGAAACAATACGCACAAGGACATCACAGTGGTTATGGAGAAAATTTAAAGAACTGCCTTTTTAAAAAAGATGCAGAAGCACCATATTCTCCTGAAAATCGGGCGTTATGTGAGGAAAATACAGAAATCTAAGTTTCTACTGTCTGTTTATTCTCAAAATGCTCAATTTACTGTTAATACTAAAGTAAATGTAAAGTGTAACAAAGACCCTGTAAAATAAAGTGTTACCAAGAAATGTTACTAGTCTAATTTGTGATGTCATAACTCATTTTTCGGATTTCTAAAAACAAATGTTTGAAGATATATGCTTTTAAGAGATATGACCAAAATCCCATCATTTATACAAATCATTGATTTTGCAGTGATACACACCATACAAATATTAGTCTTGTCACGACATGACATATTTATAATTTTTAAACAATTTGTTTTGTTTTTTTTATTTTTATTTTTATTTTTTTGTACTGTACAGTCCTTTGGCCTACTTTGTAGGTGGAAGGGCTCTATAAATAAACTAGACTTGAGACTTCAGACATAGTTATAATGCAAACAATCCTATACTAATAATCCTATGAATTCTACCATATATAGAATTCATAATTCCAATTTACAAATCTCAAACTGATTGTTTGTATCGTCACAAAATGCAAACTATGCTTTTGCCCAGCTCTTCTAAAAGGGTATAATAATGCATATTATAATTATATAATTAATAATTAATATATTAATAATGAATAATATATTATAAATATTATAACATCATGAATTTCTGTAAACTTTCTTTAAAACAACAACGTATATTGTGAAAAGTGCTAAATAAAATTGAACACTGACTTGACTAAATGAAGATGTCTGTTGACTATATACTGTGACCAAGTGAAATGGGCATAAAATAATTAAATAAGTTGCAAAATTCCCATTTAAAATGCATTCAGTGGTTTTAAATTGTTCATTATTTGTACTGATACGTGTCTATTTGTATGAGAAACAGAAAAGAAGTTCAAAGAAACAAATATGCACTGCATGTCAACATGATATGCACTACTTAACCTGACAGCAAAACATTGAAGGACTAAGTCATCCAGAAACACTATCATCATTTACACACCTCACCCATGGAACAAAACCACTGTGATGTCCTTGTGCGTAATGGAGAAAATTTAAAGAATTACCTTTTTAAAAAAGATGCAGAAGCACCATAAATATTCTCCTGAAAATCGGGCGTTATGAGAGGAAAATACAGAAATCTAAGTTTCTACTGTCTGTTAATTCTCAAAATGAGAAATGTCTCGCCATTGTCTGAAGTGAAACAAACAAACAAACAAACAAACAAACAAACAATACATATAAACTGTGACCCTGGACTACAAAACCATGCAGTCATAAGGGTCAGTTGTTTGAAACTGAGATTTATACATCGTCTGAAAGCTGAATAAATGAGCTTTCCATTGATTTTTTTTTTTTTTAAGGATAGGACAATATTTGGCCAAGATACAACTATTTGAAAACCTGGAATCTGAGGGTGCAAAAAAAAAAATCTAAATATTGAGAAAATCACCTTTAAAGTTGTCAAAAAATGAAATCCTTAGCTATGCATATTACTAAACCAAAATTAAGTTTTGATATATTTAAGGTAGGAAATTTACAAAATATCTTCATGGAACATGATCTTTACTTAATATCCTAATGATTTTTGGCATAAAAGAAAAATTGATAATTTTGACCCATACAATGTATTGTTTGCTACAAACATACCCGAACTACTTATGACTGGTTTTGTGATCCAGGGTCACAAATGTTTTTGAAAGAAGTCTCTAATGCTCACCAAGGCAGCAATATTGTGAAATATTACTACAATTTAAAATAACACTTTCTTTATAGTAATGTATTTTAGTAATGAATTACCATAACCCTATATAATTTCAAAGCAAATGAAATTTGAACTGTCCCGTGATCCTTCAGACAGCCATTCTAATTATGCCCACAATTCAGACTTTGAATTTTTTTTTTTTTTTTTTTTTTGCAATTCTGAGTATATGTATAGTTTATTTCCTGCAATTCTGATTCAGAATTTTTCTTTTCACTTTCAAACACATATGTTTAACAGTGTTTTACTATAAAATTGTGTATAGAGTCATTTTGTTGAACAGTATTTTAATATTATAAATTTGGTTGGATCTATTACAGTTTTCCACCATATATAAAATAAAGGAAACTTAGCATTAATTAATTAACAGGTTTACTGCAGTATTTGCAGTTAAATTTACAATTATTTTTTACAGTTCTAGTTGGTCAGTGAGGCCTAACTATCAACAGCACAAATCAGTTAATACAGGAATTAATTAATACAGGAAATGCTTGGAAATTGTAACTTGGATTCACTCAGCAATCTCTTTATCTGGAATTGTTCACACAGAATGGTAAAACATTTAACCCTTGTGTCATTATTCAGGGGAAGTACCTTCATTCACTAGGTGGAGATTTGTTTCTGTTGTATCCTCATTCTGTGCATGCTTGGTGGTTTCAGCTGCTGATATACATTCCATATCTTCATCTGCAACATTCCTTTAACAACCAGTTATCTCTGCTTAACTCTCTGCTTACAAGGAAAACAGACATACCTTTTTTGGGGGGCTAGTCATCTAAAGTACTTTATCTGTGTGATTGTTTTACTTCATACAATATTGTCAACATGCCAGAGAATGCACTGTATGTTTGAAATAAAACATTTTAAGGATCATCATTAACCACCATCACCATAATCCTATATAATATCAAAGCAAATTAAATCTGCAGTGTCACATGTTCCTTCAGAAGTCTTTTTAATTATGCTCACAATTCTGACTTTTTTCTTGCAATTCTACAGAATTGTGAGAATAAAAAGACTCAGTTGCCTAGTTTATTCTATATTCCAGATGGAAATTGGCTTACATACATTACTACACAATATTTTGATTCTCTGTGTGTGTGTGTGTGTGTGTGTGTGTTCAGTTGGAAATTGGCTTCTTTACATTACTAGACAATTTTTTACAAATCAAATTGTTGTTTGCTGATTCTATATGTACTGTAGATATACAAACAGGGCCATCCTTTGGGCGGTGCAACTGGTATGGTCATACCACATTTTTGGTACCCTTCCGTTGGGGGTACCTAGCACAGCAAAGGGTACCAAAAGGGTGGAGTTAAACTCACTGCAGGACATTGATTGGTTGACTATAATCGTCACTTTTGCCTGATACAAGGGGATAAAGCTTCTCCTTCACTCGTTCCGCTATGCTGTCCATGAGTGTTGGGCTTATTTACAACAGTGTGCGCAAATGTGATAGTGACATATAAAAGTGTTGAGGAATACTGGGTACTCCAAAATTAATTTTTTCCCTCTCTTCCATCAGAGAAGGAAGATGTAGGATATATCCCAAATCTGAAATTGAAGATAAATCTGAAAGACGACACTCCAGTTCAGAAATGCTACAACTCAATTCCAAAACCCTTATACAAGGAAGTTAAAGAGCATGTCCAAAACCTCCTTGACCATGGCTGGATAAAGAAATCCTCTTCAGCATATTCATCACCAATTGTCTGTGTCCGGAAGAAGGACAGTAGCTTATGGCTATGTGTCGACTTTCAAGAGTTGAATCGGAAGACTATTCCAGATAGACATCCACCACTGGATCTCCATCCTTGACCAAGGTAGCGCTTATCATCAAGGATTTGTTGATGAGGAGTCAAAACACATGACTGCTTTTAGCACCCCCTGGGGGCTCTATGAGTGGAAGCGTATCCCTTTTGGGTTGACAAATGCTCCAGCAGCCTTCCAGAGGTGCATGGAGGGTTTTCTAGAGGGTATCAGAGACAAATGTTGTTCTCCATACCTGGATGATGTGCTTTGCTACTCAAAAACCTCAGACAAGTGCTTTGCAGAATGCAAGAGTATGGCATCAAACTCCAACCAAAGAAATGTGAACTTTTCAAAAGGCAGATCAGATACCTTGGTAGGATGGTGTCAGGAGAAGGCACTGAGATTGACCCAAAGGACCTTGAGGCTGTACTGCAACTGAAAAAGAAAGAACCAAAAACAGTGGGAGAAGTTAGAATTCTATTAGGGTTTCTAAGTTACTACAGATCCTTCATCCAGGATTTCTCAAGGCTAGCAAAGCCGCTGTATGAGCTCCTGCAGAACCCCAAGGAAGAGACTGTTCTGAAAGTAGCAAAGACCAGCCAAGGTAAACAGAAGATGAGGAAGGGGGCCAAAACACAAATGCCATCGAGAACCCCTATTCAGTGGACATCTAAACATTGAGCTGTTCTGTCAAAATTAATTGAAATGCTTAACAGTTCTCCGATCCTGGCATACCCTGATTTTGACTTGCCTTTCATATTGCCCACTGATGCATCAAATGAGGGCTTAGGTGCTGTACTTTACCAGCGACAAGCAGGTAAACTTTGTGTTATTGGTTTTGGCTCAAAAACATTGACTCCCACAGAGCACAATTACCATTTACATTCTGGTAAACTTCAGTTTCTAGCTCTCAAGTGGGCGATCTGTGACAAATTCAGAGATTACTTGTACTATGCTCCAACATTTACGGTGTACACGGACAACAATCTATTGACTTATGTATTGAGTACTGCAAGATTAAATGCTGTAGGTCATCGCTGGGTTGGCGAATTGTCCGATTTTCACTTCAATATTTAGTACAGACCAGGTAAACAGAACTCAGACGCAGACACACTTTCACAATATCCTCTTAACCTCACAGACCACCTGAGTGATTACACTGAAGCTGTGCCATCCGAGGTTGTGTCAGCAATGTGGCAAGGGAGCAAAGTTGTTGTTGTTGAAGAAGAGGTACCGTGGGTGGCCTCACCGACTCTCTGCTCCGCAAGGGATGTGGAAAAGGAAATGTTGAAAGGGTAGATGGTATCCCTAATGGCTCAGGAGGATGTCAGGGCATCACAACAGGATGATGACAGTATTAAGGAGGTGATCAAGCTTAAGGAAAGCAACTGGACCCCAAACAACAAAGAAAAGAAGGCCATGACCAGAGGAAACAGGCGTCTGGTACAGGAGTGGAACAAGCTAATAGTGGAAGAAGGAATTCTGTACCGACACTTGGGTAATCAGAAACAGCTAGTCCTACCTGAAAAGCTGAAGCCATTGGTCTTGCAGAACCTCCATGACAACATGGGTGATGCAGGGTTTATGCAGAACGCAACTGAAGAATATGTGATCAGGAAGTGCAACTGTATCAAACAGAAGTGTCTGAATTTTCCTGAGAGAGCACCTATGGGTTCGATTACCACAAGTTCACCATTTGAATTGGTCTCCATTGATTATTTACACTTGGAGCAAAGCAAAGGAGGGTACAAATACATACTTGTTCCGGTGGATCATTTCACACGCTTTGCACAAGCATACCCCACCAAGAATAAATCAGGGAAAACGGCAGCAGAGAAGATTTTTCAGGATTTTATACCACGCTTCAGATATCTAGAGAGACTACACCATGATCAAGGACGGGAACTTGAAAATAACCAGTTCCAGACACAACTAGCTGGGATCTCTCATTCAAGGACTACTCCTTACCACCCACAGGGTAACCCAGTCGAAAGACTAAACCGTACCTTGTTGCAGATGCTTCACACTCTGGAAGAATTGAAAAAGGCTGACTGGAAAGAATACCTTCCACACCTGGTTCATGTGTATAATTGTACTACACACGAAGCCACTGGATACTCACCATTCTCTCTTGTAGAACTGAAGACCTCCCAGGTTGCCAATTGACCTGATGTTTAACCTAAATCCGGAAAAAGAGACAGAAAGTCATACGACGTTTGTGCAGAAATGGGCATCCAGAATGCAAGAAGCTTATAAAATTGCATCTGAAAATATCCAAAAATCATCTGCGAAAGGAAAGAAGAACTATGACAGGAAGGTGAAAGGAGTACCTCTCCAGCCAGGTGATCGGGTCCTAGTACGGAATTTATCTGAGAGAGGGGGTCCAGGAAAGCTTTGTCCATACTGGGAAAAAAACAGTGCACAGAGTGGTGGAGAGAATCAAAGAGGGGCCTGTGTGTCGGATCCAGCCTGAAACGGGTAAAAGGACAATTCGAGTATTACACAGAAACCTTTTACTACTAGTGAACGACTTACCCATTGAAGGCCACACTCCTAAGGTACCTGTAAAGAAAAGACAAGTGAATAAGAGGAAAGAAACAGAGCTGAGTGAGGATCAAGAAGAGGAAAACTCAGATGAGGAAAAATGGTACTATCCCTATTTACCAGTGACAATAGACAACCAAGACAATGTTGACCTATCACAAAAGTCCCAGACTGAAAAGAGATCTCAGTTAAGACCAATTGCAAGAGAGTTCTATCCTTCTGCAACACCATTGTTGGAACCAGTTACAACACAGGAAAGCAGAACAGAAGGTGAGGAGCAGGTTCTGGAAGAGGAGGATATTGTCGGGCTGTATCCAGAAGCAATGCTGTATCCAGAAGCCATGCTGCCGTCAAGCCAAGAATTATCTGTAAAGCAAAATGAACAATGTGAGAGTGTTGATGAAGAGGAACGAGAAACTGTAAGAAAATCAAACAGACAAGCAAAGCCAAAAGAAAGACTGACTTATGACATTTTAGGTCAACCAACTTACAGTCAAAGTCATTTAAATGCAGTTCAGACTCTCATGATTCTGGGAGCTCCAATGACTTACCAAGTAGTTAATGCAGTTCCTTGGTGGCAACCAATACCTATCTGGACTTGTTAGATGACTGACTGAGAGAAGATAGACTGACCTACTATTGATGCCAGGAGTCATCAAAAAAAGTAGGGGAGAGTATGATAGACTGGAAATGTGAGTGAAATATAAAAGTATTGAGGAATATGGAGTACCCCAAAATTTATTTTTTCCCTCTCTTCCATCAGAGTTATCCTTTAAGAGACTCTTTAAAAATGTGTTCTAATGTTACATGAGTTTTAGTGTCTTCTGTAAGATGCCTGTAGGTGGTGAATTACACTAGAGTGATGAGGAATTTACATTCTGGTCAAAGAGCAAAGCCATTAAAGAAAGCGCCAGAACGCTGCAGATTCTAATCTGTGTGTATCTCATCATTTCCTACAGTTACTAGCTCTCATCCTTCCCTGTTTGAGACCGGTAACACAAACACAAAAAAAAATGTGCATTTTATCATTTTATATTTTCACACAGACAATAGTCGTTTCTCAATATGCGTTCTTGTCTCTTCTTGTGGACTTGTAAAACGTCATTGCCCAAATACCCGTGTAATTTTAAAAATATTACTGCTATTCTGTCATGAAATGTAGTTTTACGAGTTTTTCCAGGTGAGAATGTAGTTGTTTAAAACTAAAATCTGCAGTTTATTTATAAAGATAGCGCCTATTTGGAAAATTTGTTATGCCGATTTCGGAGCCCCAGGCGATCCCCGGGCACTCAGTGCTCATTTATCCACTTCGAGCAGCCTTAGCTCGGCTAGTCCTTCCGACGTTTGCCGCTGGCTCTGATGTCTCTGTAGTGATTAAACATGAGAGACAATTTGTTTTGGGAATATTTAACAGGCATTCGTGGTCTCATGAATCTATTATGTTCCTGGTCATATCGTTTTTGCTGAGCACAAAGTTATGCTTAACTTTATATATTTATTTTGAACTTTACCATCTACAGTGCAGACTTTGTTGCATACGTTTGACTGAATTGTTTGCTTTTGTCTTTATTTCTTCTTATATAAGCCCCTTATACTTTGTACTTATACTTTTATAATGGCTATTATTGTTAATTAAAACTGACATAAAAGAGGCAGAGTTGTGCTTATAGTTGCGCTTTATCGTCGATCGCTACTTTCCGGCATACACCAAGTTTATCAAGCAAGGGTACTGTGTGACAGGTGGAAACGTAAGCTGGATAAGGGTGTTCGGTCCCAAACTGTACTACCGCTCGGTGGAAACGAGCCATTAGTGTTCTTACTGTGCACATTTAGTTACGTCACACGTTTAGTTATGTGAAAAGTTATTGACGCACGTATAGTAAGTTAAGCACTACTTCTGGAAAACACTGAGCTTTTGACCGTTTATAATAATTGTAATACATCACAAATTGGCTGATAAATATAGTATCTACAGATAAGTTGTTGAGAAGAGGCAACTGTGTTTATGGCCTATTAGTCATCATTTTTATGACTAATTATCTAGAAAAGGGTATAAATTGAATAAATTGAATAAATTGTAATACTTTAAATGAATCAATAATGACAAACTTTATTTGTTAAAGGTGACATATCATGAAAATGTGACTTTTTCAATGTAAGGTACTCTCCATAATGGCGGAAGATGGTAACTGGTGGGGGAAAAATTGTTGAATAAAGTCACTATTTATATTTTTTGCACACGAAAAGTATTCTCATAGCGTCATAAAATTACAGTTCAACCACTGATGTCACATGGAATATTTTAACAGTAGCTATGTTTCCATCCACCTTTTAATGCGCATTTTGGACTATCGCATTTTAATGCGCATTTTGGACTATCGCATAAAAAATTCGCTGGATGGAAACGCCAAGATGCGCATAAATTCAGAAAATGCGCATAAAAAAATGATGCGCACAACTGAGTAGGATAAACTTTTTATCCGATAAGAAAAAATGCGCATAAACTTCGATGGAAACACATTTACCGAATAAATTCCTCCATGCGCATCAAAAAAGTCATGTGACTTTGCGCTATGAGACGGGATAACTTGACTAACCAGCTGACCGATCTCGTTCACAGCATCTATAAGTTGTTGTAGTCACTCTGAAAAGCCTGAGCAAAGTCTGTCATCAAAGTATTTCTGTATAATTGTCTTACACGACTGTATTCCCAAACAGCTGGCATCCTCCGAACGCAGTGACAGCATTTATTGTGTTACGTCTGCTCTCTCTGAGGCGCAAGTAATTTATATCATATATGAAAATTATTATAATATTCAGTGGCACTAAATATCACTATATTCTTAGTGATATTTAGTGCCACAGTTTACCAGGAAGTGACGATTTTGTTCTCTTTGACTCGTTGGATGGAAACGGTGCTTTATTCGCATATGTTTTATGCGATATTCCAGTTTTGCGCATAATTTAAATTCGAATCTTTGGATGGAAACATAGCTAGTGTCCTTACGTTTCTGTGACTTGACCTTGGTACTACGCTAGCTGTCTATGGAGGGTCAGAGAGCTCTCAGATTTCATCGAAAATATCCTAATTTGTCTTGTGGGTTTGGAACGACATGGGCCTGAGTAATGACAGAATTTTCATTTTTGGGTGAACTATCCCTTTAATCTGCAAGTTTCCACTTGCTGCCACACAGATCTAATATAAACATGTGATTTCTTTACCAGCTGTTTACCTTCACAGACATAACCGACTGTTTTTGTAACTCGTGTGTGTTTTTAACATAGACTTGTGTGTACTTGACAGTTTAAGTGCAATAAGACATGAAAGAGTACTCACACGCCATGTGACAGCCGCTTTCTGTGCCCATGCTTCGAATGTGTGTGCTCAGAAAATATGGTTTGTAACCCATGATTTCAGCACGATAGACATGATAATCAAAACCACAGATGTTTTTTGGCAGAGTATCTGAGGAAAGAGCTGTAAATGCACAGTCCTATTCTGTAAAGGGGGTGGGGAGCAGCAGCTCTTTTGCATTTAAAGAGACATGCACGAAAACAGCCTGTTTCTGCTTCCTCTCAAAATAGGTATTTTCAAAATGATATAATAAATAATCTGCAGGGTATTTTGAGCTGAAACTTCATAGACACATTCTGGGGACACATATTATATATGGCATAATAGGTCTCCTTTAAGCATGACTAGATGTAACAGCTTTTGTAAAATGTACCTGCAGTGAGCCACCAGATGGGGTCAGTGTTACTCCATATCCAGTGTGCTTGTGTTTTGTAGGCCACTTCTCCAGGCAAAGGCAGCTGAGGTCTGAATGAGAGAAACACATCAAAGGATGATTCATGATTTCCCTTAACATTTATCCAGGGCTCTTAACTCGGGGGCCTCACTGCTTCCCTGCTTTAAGCTCAGATGAGTGGGAGTCTGACAAATGCCCCGTGATCACAGAGGAAAAACGACAGATGAGAGTTATTGATACTTACTCTCCTGAAGGGCGAAGAGATGAAACAGAAACACTTCAGGACCAGTGGGGACCTTCATCACTTTATAATACAACCAGCAAAAGTTTAATTAATTGGGAACAATATTCAGAGAGACACTTCAACACATTTTAGAGAAACGCGTCATCAGCACAATGAGAAATGTTGCGTTATCTGTAAATGGCTCTAATAAGCGAGCCACGGTCAAGAGTTTTTATCTCTCATCCTTTTTCCTGCCAAGAATAAGAATAAGAATATTCTCATTATTGTGCGACTTTGGCCCGTAATTAACGTTAGGTTAACAAATGCATCAGTCTGTCGGCTGCGTGGCAGGAAATGTATTCTGCTCTTCAAAGGTCAATTAGATGCTGCCGAGTTCAGATTGGTATAATGTCACATGTCTAAATGCTCGTGTCAGGAGATTTGTTATGTTCTCTCATCCGCCGAGCAAACAGTCTCTGATGCATTTGAAGGGGACAAGACGATCTGTATAGTGCAACGTCTACATTTAGGGAATAGTGAGAGTGCAACCTGATAAGCATTTTTTTTTTTTTTTTTTTTTGGTGTATGTCAAATACACTACCAGTCAAAAGTTTGGAATAACTAAGATTGTTTGTTACAGAAGTCTCTTTTGCTCATCATGGCTGTATTAATTTGATTAAAAAAATAAAAAATAAAAAAATAAACTTAAATTGTGAAATATTTTTTAAAATGTAAGGGAATTGTTGTCTTTTTGAATATATTTAAAAATGCAATTTATTCCTGTGATAAAAAGCTGAATTTTCAGCATCATTACTCCAAAAATGTCACATGATCCTTCAGAAATCATTCTAATATGCTGATTTGCTGCTCAAAAACATTTCTTATTATCATCAGCGTTGAAAACAGTTGTGCTGCTTCATATTTTTGTGGAAGGCCTTATATACTATATGCTACCATTCAACAGTTTAGGGTAGGATTTTATTATTATTCATTTTATTATTTTATTATTATTATTATTATTATTATTATTATTATTATTATTATTACAGTAAAAACATTTATAATGATACAAAAGATTTCTATTTCAAATAAATGCTGCTGAACTTTCTATTTATTTTTTAACTTTGAAATAAATGCTTTTGAATTTACTATTCATCAAAGAATCCCGAGAAGAATTTTTTTTTCGAAATTATTCCAAACTTTTAAACAGTAGTGTATATTTTCTACAGGATGGGTAACAAGAATTTGTCAAAGCAAATTTGTCTAAAAATATATAATGCACATTTTACTAAAGATCATTAACAACAAATGAAGCTTTGTACACAAAATAGTAGCCAGTGCAAGTGTTGCATCCAAATGCATGTAATATATAACAAATGCTATTGCAAATGCTAAAAATATAAATAAGAACATTAAACCTTTTTTTGGCTGGTTTATGACAATATTAATGATCTGCAGCTAATTAAGGGTTTGCGCATTAGTCTGCTAATGTTTGTTTATTTTGTCAGTTTAACTTACCCATCAAAATGAACACTTTTTGAAGCACTTTTTTCATCGCCAGATGATGCAGATGTTTTCATTTGATTTGATAGCAGACATAATGACATACAGTCAGGGAGCAGGATTTTTTTTTAGGTTAGCATTAGTTTTAGTCTCATTTTTCAGTCAGCACAGTTGACCCCACTCTCTTCCCGTACTACAGGAATCTTAATGTTAAGATCTTAATGAGATCTAACCTGTATCTTCTGAGAGTTGCTAGTTAATTTACTCAGCAGAAACAGCTGTGAATGAAACAAAAATCAACATTTTAACTAAGATCTCTAACTATTGTGGAGTACAGGGAGAGAGAGAGAGAGAGAGAGAGAGTCATTTTGAGCTGCAGTTGCCGCTGTATCTCAGCTCTGATCTTTACATCTTGTGTCGGTGATTGGTCACCTAGCAACGCTCCACGGCGTGTTAATTGCTCTGGAAGCACCTGTGGTTTCTAACGATGCCGGTACTGATGCAAATGTGGAATTCCTTTAATCAGAGCGTGGAGGAATTAGCATCTCTGTCTGCGCGTCTGCAGTCAGAGACAGACTGTGAGTGAATGAGTAAGACTCACACAGCGCTGCAGAGACAGATGCGACAAGCACACCGAATACTTGAAAAAAATGCTTTGAAGATGAAATCAAACTTGACTCTATTAGCTTTAATACATGTTTCTGGTCTTATAATGCATGATTCATCACGTTATTCCAAAGAAAATGATTTCTTATTTCTTTTATCACTTTTCAACATCAATCAGTCAACTTTAGGCGCATACATTGTTGATTTCTGGTTGAATATCCTGTTTCACTCATAATTACAGATGAATGTTATTATCAGACTAGAGCTGTGTTTTTCAGATGGACAAACCAGCTGAGAAAATCAGAGATTTGAGCTAAATTAATAAATTAATAATAATATTTTTTTTTTGTTAATTAATCCACAAAATACTATAAAATATAAAATGACATGGTTTAACTGTAAATCCTAAATTAAATTTTAATTAAAAAAAAAGTCATTTTTATATTTTAATCTAAGTTAACTAACTTTAATACACAACCACAAACAAAAGACACTTTACACCTTTATTTCTTTCTGAAATATGAGTAATCTAAAATATGAAGTTTTTCATTATTAAATATTTATTTTAATATTTATATTATTTTTATAAAGTTAACTAACTTAACTAATACACAATGAAAAAAAAAAAAACAATTACCATAACACTGATTTATTTAAAACATATTCTCTCTGAAATATGTCTCTAATATGAAATGACATTTTTTATTCTTATATCTTTATCGTAATTTGTTATAATAAATATAACAAACTTAACTAATACACATCCATAAAAAAAGACACTTACTATAACAACTTAAAAATAATAATAATAATAATAATAATAATAATAATATTAATAATTGTAATTAATTATAATTAATATATTTCTCTTCTTTCTAAAATTTGACTAATATGAAATATGAATTTTTTAAATATTTATTTTAATATCTTATTTAGAAAAGTTAACTAACAATGCACATTTGCATAATAGCTATTTATTTAAAAATATATATTATTCTCTTTTTTAAATATTATAATATGGAGTTTTTCAGGATCTTAAATACTTATTTTAATATTTTATATTATTTTAATATTATTTATTAAAAAATGTCTGTTTCTTCTTTATGAAATATTCAAAATATTAATTTTGAAAATGATTGTTTAATTCATCAAGCATGCAAACTCCTCTTAAAGATTCCTCTTAAAAGATGCAATTAAACAGATCAAACCATGATTTTACAAATATAGAAACGTTAAGAATTAATGCTTAATTTGATGGTTTCTTCTTGTCAGTGATTGGAGCCGTGGAGCATGCGGTGTAAAATGAGAAAACTTTCATCTTCAAGCTTCCTTTAATATCATGTGCAGCCTATTCAAAATCATCTCATTTTGCAGAAGCTTTAAGCAGAGAGGCACTGAAGCGCTTGAAAGCATGGGCCGCTGTAGCAGAAAGTCTCTCGCTCAAGGACACAATGGTAACTCAGCAGAAACGCAACCTCAGCACTCGCCTCCAGCCCAAATCCCAGAGGGGTGAGTGATCTTGAACAGGCTCTTTCATTCACACAACGCCAGCAGTGAACGCCGGTTTTTCTGCCGTATGAGCGCACTTAAACCCCAGTGAATTACCAATGACTCCCCAGACCTGCACTGTCCACTAAATACACTCCCATTCTGATTTGCATTCTTAATCACGAACCTGGAGTGGTTGGGTGTGCTGATGGCTGCTTTGGTAACCTTTGGCAGAAAAGAAGTGGAAGAGGAGAGATTATCGGGGCCCAACCCACTCAAGAGGCTTGTGTTTGTTTGTTTGTTCTTTCAAAACCTCTTCAGACCTGCTCAAGCACTGGAAATGACTTCACCTTCTCCATTAT
The DNA here is from genome assembly GCA_039654775.1 of Spinibarbus caldwelli. Taxonomy (NCBI): domain Eukaryota; kingdom Metazoa; phylum Chordata; class Actinopteri; order Cypriniformes; family Cyprinidae; genus Spinibarbus; species Spinibarbus caldwelli. The sequence continues at coordinate 3,905,870 of CM077257.1, read as the reverse complement.
GTTACTGTAGTCGCTGGATACTGAGAGAGAGAGAAACGAACAAACATGGAAAGTGTGATAAAGTCACAGACTAAAGCACAATAAAAAAGCTTCCAGATCAGGAGTGATACAAGAAGCCAAATACATTTGAAGATTGAAACACAAACAGAGGAAATTACAGTGCAAACAAAAACTGTGCTGAGAGATTTGTAAAGCTCTGATGACTTTGTAAAATGTGTCGAAATTTGAAAGATTTAAACTGAATTTTGTTTTACAATAGCTATATTAAAAATATATATTTACACTGAAAAAAAACACAGTGTAGAAAGAATTTTCACTCAGAAATTTCTAGTAAATTTCACAATTATATAGAATCGACAAACAACACATTGAATTAAATGTGAAATTTTGAAGTAGAAAGACTGAAATAAAATGTACTCCAATAATCTTTAAATCACTTTGAAAAATATTTTTTACAGCGTAGATTAAACGTGAAGTGTGTCATTTCCATTGCATTATTAGTGTCACCAAAATGGTACATTTTCTGCAATTGCTTATAAAAAACAAACATTATTTATGATCAGCTTGAAAATTTAATCGCAAAACATAAATTAAGATTAATAGTTGCGCTGCACTGTGATGTACTGTACATAGTAGCTGGTCTCGACCAATCAGCATCCAGAACCAGAACCACGCTTAATAGTAATGATTTCGTCACATATCCTTATTCCTTTGCATAGCCAATAAAACATCATGAAAAATTAGGTTTTATTCAGATTTAAAGTAAGATTTTTGATTGAAACAAAAATGTGCATGAAAAATATTAATTAATCCATGAAAGGGTGTGTATCATAATACTGAGAAAGGAAATAAAGATAATTAATAAAAAAAAACAAAGAATCAAACTAATTAATTAATTTATAATGCTGTTTGGATCTGATTTTTAAATATAAGCTATTTTCTTTTATGAATGAATGAATGAATGAATGAATGAATAATCACATGCTTCATGAAAATTAAACATTTATTTAATAAAAATGAAAACTGTAATTATTTACTTACCCTTATCTCCTAGCTTTGTGTACGGAGTCATTATTCAATTAAAATCTTCTCTGCAGATTTCAAATCGTTTATGGCACTTAAACAGAGGTTCTACAGAGGTTTTTATCACTGAACAAACAACTTATTTGAGTCTGTTCCTCGCATAAAACTCAAAGAACTTATACAATTTAAAAAGGACTTACCAAAGAGTAATGTGCAGAGTTGATTAGTAAAGCCACCTGTAGTTTGAGCTGTCAAGACTGCTTGACTTCAGGGCAGGATTACCTGTTTTCAGGGAAACATTCATTACTTTTGCAGTTCCTTTTGGTGATGCTGGTGACACAGAAATGACACACACACACACACTTGCATTTCAGGTAATCAGCCAAAAAAAATAAGGATGAATACATGATTATCACGGCTATTAAACTCGTCTTATTAAAAAGACCATCAGAGCATCCGGACGGGCGCTGAGAGATCTGATAGAGATGTGACTTAAATGACAATAATCACAGAAGCAGAAGACATCTGTTAGAGTATTTAATAAATCCCATGACTGAGGGAAAACCACAACTTTTGCAACTATATATGGCATATTTGGATTATTTTATTTATTTATAATTTTTTTGCAACAATCAAAATGTTCATAAATATTGAGTTTTAAACAATGAAGCAACATACTTTTGGAAATAGGACATCTGTGCATTCATATATCCACTTTAAAATAATAATAATAATAATAATAATAATAATAATAATTTAAAAATGAATATTTAATAAAACAATTAAATAATAATAATTAATAATTTTATATGGCATCTTTAAAGTGAGCTTCTAAATGTGATTAAGCAGAAAACAAAAACATGGATAAGGATATAATAACAATAAAAGCTATATCTCAAAAAAAGAAAAATAAGGGAAATAATGAAAATGAAAAAAAAAGATACAAAGATAATAAAAATTAATTAAATTTAAATGTTAAATTAAAAAAAAATTAAAAAATAAAATAAAAATATATATATTTTAATCAGATTTCAAACTGCACATGCATGTTAGTTTGAAATCAGGTTTTGACCTGATTTGTAATCATAAGATTTCATGTTTTTTGCTGTTTAGACTGCAAACAACCTGTGATTTCAGTCAGATATAGCAAAATATATAAATAAATGAATTGTATTTTGCTGCTTATATCTGAACAAGCCAAAAAGTTTCACATTCTTGTATGTACAAACAGGCTATTTCCATGAAACAACCAGTGTCACTGAATTATGTACGAAAGATCTTTAGTGAATTTTTCAACTGTGACATTTCTGAACTAGGAAAGCCTGTGCAGCGAGAGTGAATTTAAATGTCTGGCAAATAATTCATGTCAGTCAGCGTGTGCGCTTATGTGAAGAGAGGCGTTAAAAGATGAAACTCTGTTCATTTCACACAGTCACACAAACCAAAATATATTGATAGCAAAAACACACACATACAGCACTAATGCACAGCCTGCATGATAAATGAAAGTGGCATGTCACATGGTGTAAACACATTTCCCTGCTCAAACCAGAGCGACACAACGGCTCCGCTCCAAACCCAGTGAGTGGCCTACATATGCTGCATCTTAAAGCAATAGTCCACCCAAAAATGAACAGTTCCTGAAAATGTACTCACCCTCAGGCCATCATAGATGTAGATAAGTTTTTCTTCATCAGAACAGATTTGGAGAAATGTAGCATTACATCACCTGCTCACCAATGGATGCTCTGCAGTGAATGGGTGCCGTCAGAATGAGAGTCCAAACAGCTGATAAAAACATCACAATAATCCACACCACTCCAGTCCAGTCCAGAAGAATTCTACAGCAGAGAAAATATTTCCAGAATGTTTCCAGCTTATTAAGAAAAAGAAAGAAACAACACTCATATAGTTACTTAAAACTATAGTTAAAACATCTAATTAAAGATGGACTATTTTACACAAAATGTGTTTGTATAGTGCATTTGAATGCTGTTTAGCAACTTGCCCATGCTAAACTCTATTGAAATCAGTTGTGAAGTGTCTGCTGTGTGTGATATGAACAGAATATCAATGTGCCTCTGAGTTACAGAAACTCTTTGGTTTTAATAAAGCGAAGCATTTCTGTGCATGCTAAAATGGGTTGAGAGAGAACAAGTGGAAAGACAAGAGAACAAAACATGAACAAAAGTCTTTTCAAGCATTTCAATATTTGACAGGTCTAACATGAGTTTGCGCTCTTCAACATCACACCGTTATTTCACCTAATCGTTTTCTAGATTCACTGAAATAGATGCTTGACTATTATCATAAGTCTGGCTCACTTTACAGCTTATTCAGACACTTTTGACAGGAACAGACGGTCTGGCTGCCTTTGGTTTTATTTTATGTTTTTTTTTTTGTTGTTGTTTTTTTTTATGTTAAAGACATGGATTTGCAGATACACACATTTAAAATATTTATTACAAATTCACACATTTTATTAAATATATTCAATATTTTATCCATTCAAAAGATTTTTTTTTTCTTTTTAATGTTTTAGAATGAAATCTCTTATGCTAAGCAAGGCTTCATTCATTTGATAATGATATTCATTTATTTGGTGAAATATTATTACAGTTTAAAATAACTGTTTTCTATGTGAATACTGTATATTGTAAAAAGTAATTTATTCCTGTGATCAAAGCTGAATTTTCAGCATTAATACTTCAGTCTTCAGTGTCACACGATCCTTCAGAAATCATTCTAATATGCTGATTTGCTGCTCAAGAAACATTTCTGATTATCATCAATGTTGAAAACAGTAGTGCTGACGAATATTCTTGTGGAAACCGTGATACATTTCTTTCCAGGATTCTTTGATTAATGGAAAGTTCAAGAGAACAGCATTAATTTTAACATTATAAAAATCTGTATTGTAGTTTATTCAACGTAATGCACTTTTGCAATAAATAAATAAACGAATAAAGATAGAAATAGAGAGAGAATTTTCCATCTCATTAAATAATAAACACCAGACTCGGACTATCAACAGGAAGCAAATCATGATTCATGGCTGTCAAAGTCTACTGGCCATTTTAAAATTGCCACAACTACCTGCTTATGGAAATCCAGAAACACAAGAAAGCCAGAGCTAAAGGAATTGACTAATGTTGAAGAGCTGGTAAAAAGAGACTGATCACCCGTGTGTGTTTGTTCACCGTGTCGTTTGACTGGACAGATCGATGTGTTCGAGTGTGACCATAGATTAGTGATTACATGAGCCGGGATCAATAGGACAAGGACGATTTTGCCCTGCATATTTGTCTCACTGGCAGGTTTGCCCACCACATTTACATAAAATCGATCAGAAACACACCCAGTTTGGGATGGTAACTGGACGACTCTATAACGCAGCAAATCGATTCAAATTTCAATTTCAGATTTAGCAGCAGCAGGACCTATAATGGAAAATTGTAGGAGAGATAATACAGTTATTAAATTATGCACAGAAAATGTGTGAAAATTATACAGTGATGTGAAAAAAGTAAATCAATTCTACAAAAAGGCTTCTCTTTTATCAATATATGTGAGCAAACTGATAGTGGATCTTCATTTGAACAGCACTGGCAGATAAAGGTGATATCATTTCATGTATAATACATTGCTGAAAGTGCCTAAATTAGCCCAAGATGGTTTGCTAGTTTTTGCTGGATTATGTATTGTTTTCCCAAGCTGAAAAGTGTCCAAAACCCCTCTAAAACTGCTGATACCAGTAAACCAGTTTTCCATCACAATATGATCAGAAAGACAGCTGGTCCTCTCAAAATACTAACATTTTTATTTAATAGGTATAAATCTACTTGCTAAAACGTAGTATTACATAAAAAAAAACTATAATAGAATCAGTAAATAAACAAATAAATAAAACAAAATGATTTTCCATTCAATGCATTTTTATCAGTGATCTAAAAACATTAAAACTCTCTTAGATTGATATAAAACTAAAACAAAAAATATAAATATTAGCTGAAATAAAACAAGCTGAAGTACTAAAATGAATTATAACTACTGAATTAAAAAATAAATCTAAATCGATACAAAAAAAAACTAAAATTTTTTTACAAAAACATAAAATTACTAAAACTAAAATATTCATAAATAATAGTGAGTTCATAAATAATAAAAATAAGTTCATATATATATACTAATATAACACTGTTTTATGACCCAAGTGGAATTAACTGAGATACTTGATATTCAGGAATCACCATGTACTTTCACTGTATGTAAAATGTAGCTGTTAATTTTTGATAATTAACGTTCTGTTACTTTTGTGTCAGAAAAATGAAATACATTTAATGAAAAGATGTAGCAGACAGAAGCTTTGCAGAGCTACAACACAAGCCAGACAGCAGCAGACAGTTTTAGAGGTTTCCAAACGGCTGATGTCATTCTGGCTTTGGGCCTCCAGACACACAATAAAAAGCACTCAGATGGATCCATAACAAACTCAAAAGGTCTGCAGACATCTGAGCCTCAAGCAGAAGCCTTTCAACAGGTAAACCTGAGAAGCATGTGTGTTTATTAAATACCTTTAAGTACAAGAGCATGAAGATCTGCTCCAGTGCAGAAGAAATATTTACTGCATTTATTGATTAAACATTAAGTTTGTTTTTGAATTTTGTGGGATGAGTGTTTGCTTTAAGCTATTAATCACTGCAACAGAACCACCCAGAACATTTTGCAAAATAAACACAATCCCTTTAAATGTCACAAAAATAAAAACAGCATTAATAACCCTGAGAACAGAATCACACTATAAATAAACCACTATGGCAGCCAAAACGCCTAATGTTGTCACTCTGTTCCAAAACCTAGTTAGCTGCCTTTTAGGATGTGAATGCAGGCATCTTAATCATTGATTCTTCCCATTTTGTCACCTATATTGATGCCAATGTTAATGCTGCCAATACAGAGCATTACAAATCACTCATTCATGAGGATACATTCCAGTTACAGGAACAGTTCAGCCAAAAAAGAAAATTTGCTGAAAATGTATACGCACCCTCAGGCCATCCAAGACGTAGATGAGTTTGTTTTTTCATCAGATTTGGAGAAATTCAGCATTACATCTCTTGCTCACCAGTGGATGCTCTGCAGTGAATGGGTGCCGTCAGAATGAGTGTCCAAACAACTGATAAAAACATCACAATAATCCACACCACTCCTGTTCATCAACTAACATCTTGTGAAGTGAAAAGCTACAAATCCATCAAGATGTTTTAACTTTAAACCATCGCTTCTGACCAAAATTCCATAATCACGCTTCATTTTGAGCTGTTTTGGCTTGTAAACACTGCTTGATAAGTGCATATTTCTCTTCTGAGTCAGACGAGATGACTTTTTCATTGGAGAAAGCAATATGATGGATAGAGGACATTTTATAACAACTTGATAGATTTGTTTCTTACAAATACACAGCTTCTCATTTCACAAAATGTCAATTTCTGAACTGGAATTGGATTACTTGTGGATTATTGTGATGTTTTTATCAGCTGTTTGGACTCTCATTCTGACGGCACCCATTCACTGCAAGGATCTACTGATGAGCAAGTGATGTAATGCAACATTTCTCCAAATCTGTTTTGATGAAGAACAAATTCATTTGGATGGCCGGAGGGTGAGTACATTTTCAGTAAATTTAAATTTTTGAGTGAAGTACTCCTTTAAGGTGCCACCTAATGAAGGCATCTGTAGGCAGTATGCAGTGAGGCAGCTCACTAGGTTTTGTAGCAGAGCTTCTAAATCACAGACGATAATACAGATTTCTCTGGGTAAATTCCACACACGATTGTGTGGGATTGTTTCATTCTGTATTTCTGTACCCTGGGATCCTCAGGCTCTCCAAACCTCAGTCTCAAGCTGAGCTCTCGCTGGAAATGAAGGAATGGACAGATAACACAGAAATAGGACTCAGCTCTCCAAGGACTCAGTCTACCTGCTGAGACAGTAAGATCCGCAGTGGAAAACGAGTCTGTCTTTGCTTTTCTCACCAATCTGCTGCTGTAACGGGACCTGCAATAAAACACCAAGAGGTGATCGATACCTGCAAGACAATGTCAAATCTACAATGTCAGACGTTCATAATTCAGCACCGATACAGAGGAAAACTGTGTGAGCACAAACTGCTCAAATCAAAATATTAATAAAACCATGAACAATATTTATTCCAAAATGCCATACAGTACAGCTACAAAACAAAAGAATAAAATTGAGAGCAAACAAACTAAAATGACAATTTTAAAATGACAAGCATTAAAATGCACTGAAAAACCCTGTTAAAAGAACATCACACCAAAAAATTTAATTTGTCAGTTTACTAATATATATATATATATATATATATATATATATATATATATATATATATATATATATATATATAGAATTTTCCTTTCCAAAATTGTATTAAACTAATAAAAAGTGTTTTCTTTAATGAAATAAAATATAAATGAAATAAAGCTCAAGTACTAAAATTACTAAAACTGAAAAAAAAAAAAAACATTTAATAGATATATATTTTTAAAAAAAGTAATGACAAAAGCACATAAAACTTCTAAAACCTGAAAATTAAAAAGAATGAACAGTGCACCTAAATTAATTGTTTGTTAATGTTTACTCACCCTTGTGTTGTTCCAAGCCTGCAATGATGAAGACAACATAATGACATAATTTTGGACAGATACACAAAGATAAAAAAAAAGGAAATCTACACTGTTTAAGAAAAAAAAAAAAAAAAAAACTACCTTTCTTTTACCCATAAAACACAACACAATGCAATGTATCAATATAGGTAAAACAGCAGAAAAAAAAAATCAATTCAAAAATTCCTTCATATTAACAATACATACATTCTAAGGGTCTGCTGAATGCTTGAATTTGATTGGTTGATGAACTTTCTAGGTGTGCAGTTATTTGCAGGGAAAACACAGCTAAAGTAGTTCCAGGCAGGTCTTGACATTACATGTCCATATCACTTCTCCAAATATTTCAGTTATTTCAAAGGTCCTTGCAGCCTTAACCAAAAAAAAAAAAAAAAAAAAAAAAAAAAAAAAGAAAAAAAGAAAGAGAGATGCGTAAGAAATTAGTCCTACACGTAAGAGACCGTTAAGGACAAACCCTGACAAATGAAATACAACAGCTACCGTGCTTCAGTGTGTGGTAACCATAGTAAATTAGTAAAGAATTTATGATGGGAAGTAGCAGCATTATTTTCTAATAATTCAATGTCCCGTCTTCAATTATTCCATACATAATAATGATAATAGGTAAATAGAGAAGTAAATAAATGCATACCATACACATAAATACATACATCAACAAATAAACATGCATGCCTCAATAAATCAATCAATGTTTAATTTTAGTGAGAACTGTGAATTGTACAGATTTTGTGAGATTTGGATTGAAGTATAAAAGGTGAATTTGGGTCTGTGAGCCATTTATTGAGATGGATGATAAAAAGCAGGCCAGCTCACCTAAATTCACCTCAGAATTACATAAGCCAGACGTTTTTTGTGTATCTGTATCTGTACACAGACGCGGTTTATGGGAGCGCTGCAGATGAGGTTCAATGGAGGATGTTCCCCTCCAATCAGAGCCGACAGTGATAGAACGCACCACAGAGACCAAACACAATCACAGTGAAATATGGATTCAATTTAGCCTTCGGCCCCTCCTGTATGAATATATATCAGTTATATTAAAATCAGAACAGCACAAAGTGATTCATAGAAAACGGCAAAATAATTTCAATACAGGAGAATCAAAGCATCTGTTGGTAACAAGACGTTTATACGGCTCGACGTCTGAGACGGTTAGAGTGCAGCTTTGGCCTAAGCATTGCTTTTGCATTACAATTATTGTTTATTGTCAATCAAAAGTGAAGACAATACATTATGCGCTGGCATACTCAATCTGCCGTGGCAGGACATCATTTCACACTGACTTACAGCCTGTTATTGATTTCCTGACCAGAGATCTTATTTCAGCACATAAATGACACCGGGTTTGTTCTCCACGTTTATTTCACCGCTGGCCTTGTAAATTGCTTAAGCAAATGCAATCATCTTTTCTCGCAAGGTGTGGGATTCATCACCTGTGATGTGACACATATACCAAACACACTTAAAATGAGGCACAAAAGATTTCTCAAGATGAACGGAAACGGATGTCAGGCACAAGATTCGGTCAACATTTGAGTCTGTAGGATCTAAAAAGAGTTACGTAAGACCTGTCTATAAATGACATGAGCAGAGCTGTTTAATTCCTCTGAAAGAGCGTAAAACAGTGCAAACAAAATAAATACTGTACAATCACCGTATTTGGAACAAGAAAACGGGATTGCTCTGATTGATTGAAATCAAAGCTGCCCAGTGTTATTTCAGCATAACTAGTATCATATTTTTGAATGTTTTTTTTTATTTTTTCCTTGTAAAGTTTTAGTAATTTTGTTGTTTTTTGTCATTTTGTATGTTTTTGTCATTATGTATGTCAAACATACATAATACATCTTTATTTCAGTTTGTTTTATTTTTGTACATCAATTTAAACTAAATGAAAATGATAAATGTTGCTGAAATAAAATAGGTTTTTAAGTTTATTTTAAGTTAACATGTATTGTATTTCAAGTAACAAAAATGCTTTTTTTTGTTTTTTATTAATATTTTGAATTTCATATAATTTATACTTTCCCTTTTTAGTTGAAATTTTAGTAATTTAGTTGTTTTTCATTACTATTGGTTATTAATATTTAAACATGCAGTTTTATTTCAGTTTTAGTTATTTTAGTACATTAAGTTAAAGTAAATGGAAAGGAGAAATGTTGCCTTGTTTTTTTTAAACTTTTTTTTTTAAATATTTTATTTCAGTTTTTTTGTTTCATGTAACATTTTTTAGTTTTCGATAACCATAAACAACTCTGACTTAACCCTTATTAACATTATACAATTGCAGTATTATTACATTGAAAGTTACATTATAGTATATTAAATTGTTTCATCAAATTAAACCATATTCTTTGTTTATAATTTCCTTTTATCCAGAATAAAATTAAATTTCTATATTCTATACTCCCTATTTCTATTGTTAACTTCTTAAAAACTCGCAAAGACATGCAGTTTGTTTCACTGAACTATCCAAGGAGCAAAACACATTAGTTCTCACTGAGATGCATTGGACACATTTGGGATTTACAGAGTTAAGTTATTTTCTGCCTCTGGTTTAAATAGAAAGTTAAATTGAATTTGCTGCCGCTGTTGTATTAGGCCTCAATAATTCTGTAATTAACAAAGGAAAAACAACTGACAGTCCAGCAGGATATTTTCCCAGCATCCTCTAATAAACAACTAAATCATTTGTCTCATGGAAGCACATTCTGCTAAATGAATGCAGCTATACTGCGCAATGAAGCATAAAATATAACTTTGTGTTTATTTCAGTTCTGACAGCAGTGTGACTAAAGTGATGTTAAGTAAAAAAAAGAAAAAAAAAAAAGAAAGAAAATATCTTTTGAAGAAAAATTAAGCCACTTATCTGAAGCTCAGCCTGGAGACTCTGATAGAATTTGATCATGAAATGCCTGAATATGACCTTTCCTTTCAAAGGGAATCTTCAGCTGGATTAATCAGGTTCGATGTTGATAGCGTACCGTGGGAAACTGACTCAGTCGGGTATTAATGTCATGACGTGTCTGACGCCGTGGGACATTTCTGGGACTGTTTATCTCCTTCTGTATAATTTCACACGTTCTTCAGTTCCCGGTCACCCAGCAGCGCCATCTCAAACACACATTTACATAAACGCACACGGGTCATTCCTGCAAATATGTGAACACAAACTTACCACACGAATAAGTTGAATAGCAACAATTTTAAAGATGGTTAAAAACACAAAAGGAATGGTTTACCCCAAAATGAAAATGTACTCACTCTCAGGCCAACCAAGATGTAGATGAGTTTTTCTTCATCAGATTTGAGGGAAATGTAGCATTACGTCACTTGCTCATCAATGGTCCTCTGCAGTGAATGGGTGCCGTCAGAATGAGAGTCCAAACAGCTGATAAAAACATCACAATAATCCACACCACTCCAGTCCATCAGTCAACATCTTGAGAAGTGAAAAGCTGCGTGTTTGTAAGAAACAAACCTATCATTAAAATGTTTTTTTTTTCTTTTTTTTTACTTTAAACCTTTGTTTTTGGCCAAAATATGAGTCTATAATCCATAATAAAAAAAAAGTTCATCCTTTGGTGTCCTTCTACATCAAAATCCACCAACATGTTCATTTAGATGTATTTAGGATTGTTTTCACTTATAAACAGTGCTTGATCTGTGTATATTTTTCTCCTATTCAGACCAGATGACTTCACTGAAGACAGCAATATTATAGATAGAGGACCCACATTTTAGTTGGAAGCAGCAGTTTGAAGTTAAAACACCTTTATTAATGAATTTGTTTCTTACAAATACATGGCTTTTGGCTTCACAAGATGTTACTTGATGGACTGGAGTGGTGTGGATTACTTGTGGATTATTGTGATGTTTTTATCAGATGTTTGGACTCTCATTCTGACGGCACCCATTCACTGCAGAGGACCATTGATGAGCAAGTGATGTAATGCTACATTTCCACAAATCTGATGAAGAAAAACTCATCTACATCTTGGATGGCCTGAGAGTGAGTAAAATTTCATTAAATTTGAATTTTGGTGTGAACTATTCACTTAAAAGAAATGTAAAAAGTCTTTTAAAGAAAAACTCACAAAAACATTTATTGCAGAATCCAAAATGTTCTGCATGAATTGACATGATTAATGTAACAAACCCCAAAACCCAACCCAGTGTGATTTGCACAATCTGCCATTTTTTAGATGGTGAATGCTGCATGTTTAAGACCAATTACTTCATAACAAACATCAGAATTACACAGTAAATCAGTTCACTGAGACTAGAGCAGTAATTCTGCCTGGATGTGCTGCGAAAGTGACCTTGAAAATACAAAACATGCTCTCCAGCATATTTCCTTCCTCAGCTCATAGAAGATGCTGCATTGATGCATGTACAAGTCAATGCTTTGTTATTTTCAAAACCTTTTTAGTAAAGTGAAAGCTGGCAGTCTTTATGATGCAAACACATCCGCCAGTTTTCACAATGTCACTGAGATTCAGCTCCACGTTGTACTAAAACGCTAAATGGAGCTTTTCAGGGACTCGACTGCTTAACTTTTGAGTCGGCCTCAATAAGCATTGAGCTAATTAATTCACCTCAAACTCAACTTACCTCTCTTTCCAGACTTGTTTTGCAGTGGTTAACCTGCGGTAGCATCACACAGACAGAGCAGAGAGACTTACTGGATGACATTATTCTGACAAAGCAAACTTGTCTACAATGCACTGGATTAATTAGCACCAAACAAGAGGCACTTTACAAATACATTGAGTTTATTCAGAAGTCAGTAGTGGATTTGGAGCGGTCAATGTTATCGATATGCTTTTATGTGGTTTATACGCTTGATTGGTACAATGATTTTTAGTTGTTGTCACTCCAGTTGAGAACGAACACCACCACAAATTCAATAAAAGATACTTGTAAGAATACCTTTACCGTCCCTCTTATTAGAAAACCAAGCCCTTTTTGGATAAAAATGCCAATTTTTTGTAAACTGCGAATACAAAAAAAAAGGATAAAATTTACTTTCAAGAAAACAATAAAATAAAATCATATATACAAACCTCTGTACATAAATGTGTATATATTGAGGATAAAAATATCATGTAAAAATGAGAGAAAGCGGAAACTTTGATTATGCGACACCAAAGTGGTTTGAATTGGTCACGTGTCTCAATGAAAATGTGCATAAAAAGCGTCTTTCTGCCTAAAGAGAGAAAACCCTCTATTCATCTCAAGTGGAGTTTCAGTTAAACATGCACCATCTGCCAAAAATACCCAGAATTCCCTGACTCCAGTTACACTGCATCTATATTTGCTGTCGTCTGACGCCTGGAGTGATGTGAAATAGACTGCGTCTCTGAGCTTGTATTGTCACTCGGGGGCAGGCTCTGAGCGCTGATCCGGCAGTGGACAATAATCAGCCGTTATGAGCGGGGCTGAGGTGAGGTATTCTTCTACTGTCAGGGATGTTGACGGAAAATCGTTGGAAGAGGGCCAATGCGGATGTCTCCGTTTGACGATGCCGTCTGCTGGCTTATTGGACGATTCCCGAGTCGATGGAAGTTTGCTTGCGAGTGGTCTTCGGCGGGGGAGGAGGAGGGGTCTTGCTGGGTAACGGAGGCGGAAGGTGCTGGAAAAATGAGGACAAGAGAGATGGAGTTTTTAATTACTGGAGAGATCAAATGATGCTGCTTGTCCATGCTAAACTCCACACATTACTAAAGTGCTTCCTTTCTGGCCCAAGTCAAGTCTCTGTGATGATCTGGTCTCTTCATATGAATGATATATGAAAGCAACAGAATGAATGAATGAATAAATACATTTGAATTAATATTATAAACAAATAAAATATATTAATTTTTATATTTTGTTCCTTTTGATATATTATAATTTTATGCATATTTCAAAAAAAATATTGGTCTAATCTCTATTGATTTCTATTTTTTTAAATAAATACTGTTTGAGATTTCTGTTCAGAAAGAACAAATTCAGCATTGCATCACAGAAATAAAATACATTTTAAAATATATTCAAATAGAAAACAGCTCTTTTGAACTGCAATATTTCACAATATTACAGTTTCACTTTGTTTTTCATCAATTTAATCGGGAGCTTAAGTAACTTTTCAAAAACATGAAAAAACAATCTTTTCGACCCCAAACTTTTAAATGATAATGTAAATCAGAGTGAAGGACTTGGATAGATCTCTAATCTCTAACGTTAAGCAGTAATAACAGATTGATAGAGACTGAGTAAATAATAAAATCTCTGTGATAATCTTGTCTCTTGATACGATAATGATATATGAAAGCAACAATGAATTAATGAATGAAAAAAAAAAAAAAGATAAAAAATATTTTATTTCAGCCAGGATGCACTGAATTGATTAAAAGCAATATTAAAGACACGCATAGTGTTATAAAAGATTTATATTTAAATTAATTGCTGTTATTATTAAACGTAAAAAAAAGTTAAAAAGTAAAATTAAGATTAAGTAAAAATATTAAAGTAATGACTCTTGTGCACCAAATCAGCGTATTAAAATGATTTCTGAAAGATTACTGAAATTTCAACTTTGCATCACAGGAATAAATGTGACCCTGGACCACAAAACCAGTCATAAGGGTCAATTTATTGAAACTGATTTATGCATCATCTATAATAAATAAGCTTTCCATTGATGTATGGTTTTTTAAGATAGGACAACATTTGGCCAAGATACAACTATTTGAATATCTGGAATCTGAGGGTGCAAAAAAATCAAAAAATTGAGAAAATCACCTTTAAAGTTGTCCAAATGAAGTTCTAATTATTAGCATATTACTAATCAAAAATTAAGTTTTGATATTTACTGTAGGAAATTTACAAATATCAAGGGCACCTTCAGTCGCTCTGGTCAAGCTGCGTTTGACCGTCACACACATCCTGACCGCTTCACACAATCACACATCTGCTCTGTGTAAATCACGGCGTTCTACACTGACAATCATCATATAACATTACACTGATGATCCTCAGCGCTGAACAACAGGAAGAGACTTCTTTATGGATTTTAACCACTAACAATGATGTAAAAATAATGGAAATGCAGATCAAGCAGTAAACCGCTTCATAAATATGTATGTCAGTCACTGATGGATGTGGATGGAGCGTTTTACCCGCTGGTGTGGCAGTGGAGGAGGGGGCGTGGTTGGACTGGCCAGGTCTGAGTTGTCCATCAAGTTTCCATAGTCACCCATGCTACTCTTGACAGGAAGTGGGGGCGGAGTTTCGCTCTTATCTCCAAAACTCGTCCCATTCAGCTCGAGATCTGCATTGAAACAAGACAGATTGCTGTTGAGATCAACATGATGACGCATGACATTTTCACCTGTGCCTAAATATGCTTTTAAATCATTAAACTCAATGTAAATCAGCTGTTTGTGCAGTGATTCCAGCACAGATGACGACACGTGGTGCTAACTCAGAATTCAGACAGCGGGCTGAACCCACGGGAGAGTAAACGCCTCGCACTAGAGTCTGAATCCACTACACATCTTCACAAGACCAGATCAGACACGCTTTCATCAGAGTTATTTAACACCTCTGCAGAGTCCTGCGTCTCGTTACGTTTGTGTGTCATCACACTACAGCAGGAGACGGAGCACAAGACGTCAGCAAACGGCTCATATTTCGAGGGTGTGGATTAAGGTGGGAGAAAGTTTGGTTGTATTTAATTTCACCGGCTGTTACACGACAGATACAAATGAAACATTCAAAAACATATGATCATAAATACAATATCATCAAAACAAACACATTCAGCTTTGATAAAAGGCAAGATGGGGTACAATTCTACAAAAGATTCTTTAAACTGTAAACATTTATCTGGATAAATAAATCCTTAAAGGTTTATCCTGATAAAAATTGCTGTCTCATAACATTAAAAACTGAGCAAACCAAAAATACATGTTTTATAGATAAGTTGGTAATGTGGGAGAAAGAAACTCATTCATTTCAACGAGAAATGAAGAAAAAATGGTTATTTATAGAAAGAAAAACACTGTAAAGGGTTTGTATGCTTTTTAAACCTCAAATAAAGCCATAAACTGATATTCTTTTTAAAAGCTAATATTAAAATAATTAGTATGCAAATGACCCTACTGTTCAACTACTGCATGCACTACCTTTCAAAAGATGTTTTTCTAAATAAATTAATACTTTTATTCAGTAAGGATGCATTAAATTGATTAAAAGTGACAGTAAACATACTTATGATGTTACAAAGATTTCTATTTATTTATTTATTTATTTTTTAAATAAATACCGTTTGAGCTTTCTATTCACAAAGGACAAATTCAGCATAGCATCACAGGAATAAATTACATTTTAAAATGTATTCAAATAGAAAACAGCTCTTTCTAACTGCAATATTTCACAATATTACTGTTTTCACTTTGTTTTTAATCAATTTCATTGGCGAGCTTAAGTATCTTCTTTAAAAAACATGAAAAAACTTTTCGACCCCAAACTTTTAAATGATAATGTAAATCAGAGTGAAGGACTTGGATAATTATCAACAACTCTATTTGTTCCAACAGCTAAAATATGATAAATTATGTTGATAAAACAACACCAGAGGACAATGTGATTCCAAAGTTCTGCTGCATTTAGCTGATCAAAGCCAGTTTTCTTTTATTTATTATTATTTAAAATATGCAGACAGCTTTAGGCACGCAGGTGTTCAGATGTGTGATTAGATATCTCCATGCTGAATTCCTCATATTTACAGTGGCCTTTTAGCTTCATTCATTCAAATGATGCCAGAATGTCAGCTTTACATATTAAAATAGCCTTTTTGCAAATTTATGTTACTATTATAAAGTTTTCTCCTGTAGGTGGGCGGGGTTTCCTTGGCAACGATCTATCTAGTTTGCTTTAGTAAAACTGGCCCAATTTCATCATGCTTTGAAAAAAACTGGAGGGGAATCGGTCAGATCAAGAGAAGTATGACATACTGGATCCAGACAGTAAGCTGAACTGCAGTTTGGCCCGGGGCGTGATGGGAGGTGGGACGCTGGGCGCAGACGGGTTGGCAGGGGCTCCCGGAGACACAGACAGCCTTTTCTCACCCAGCAAGTTGATCACCTGACTCTTCGGCCTCTGGGGCCTCAACGGACTGATCTGGAGAGGGGAAAACATGACAGATAAACAGAGTGAACCACGTGTTTTTTGGCAACCACTAATGAAAGGTTTCCACAAATCAAGACTAAATAGGACGACCGTTCAAAATGTGGCCATGGAAATGGAAATGGATGGATACAATGATAAAGCAGGGAACAAAAACAAGTAAAAGAGTAACAGTTCAGGTTAATTTACATGAGCATACAGGTTTATCTAATGCATAATTCAGCAGGCTTATGAATCATTCCAGTTATAAATGACCATCATTAATATATGATCAGTAGAATAAACTTCAAAGGCAGGATTTAGGCGGCCAAATAAGTCACTCGGAACTTGCTGACACGTTTAACCTGTTTGTTTGCAATACAACATCTACATAGGACGTAATGCAAAATCTACATCGATATAGAAGGTAACACCAGTGCAAATATGAGCAGGTGCATTTTGAATCTCAGTTTTTGCATTGTGACAAATCTGTTATTTAAAATTAGTCTTTTCATTTTAGATTTTCCACATCATTTGAGTGAAGTAACATTTATGCTACTGTGATAAATGCTGAAAATGTACATTAAAATGTAACAATTTTTAAAAATGTATAAATTCTGCAGTGTTAACTGACACTCAGAATCATCAATGAAATTATAATAAATATTTTAAAAATTCATATTTTTAACAGGAAGATATTTTTGGCATCAGATACAAAAAAAACAAACCTATTGAAAAACGATAATAAAATGAATAAAACATTACAAATGAAACAAATAATAAAAAAAATATATAAAAACAAAAATAAAATGGAATAATAATGAATTATTAATAACTAAGTTATTTGTATTTTTAATATGTCAGAAATACATATTTTTTTTTACTAAACATTTCTATTTAGTTTTTTCATTTAACAAGTTGTATTGTTGATGAAAAAAAAAAGGCTTTCATTTGCAATAGAAAAATAAAATAAATACACACACTCTTACTGTATATAAACATTTATATTCTTTGTCCTTCATAGGATAGGGACATTAACAATAAAAAAGAAAGATTGTTAAAGATGTAAAAAAATGAACCAGACGGCCTTGTTATCAACATGACAGATTAATCGAGCAGTAAATCAGATTTTTCAGCTCTTGCTTTATCGGCTGATTGTGAATTGCAGAGGTCAGCGGCCTATAGAAAGGGTCAAGGTCATTATGATGATTTATAAAAGACAAACTATGCAGCAGGTCCAGGGCTGAGTAATTACGTGCGCTCGTTTTTCTTTTATTCAGAAATGCGAGGTTATGCGCTTCCCTCACGATGCCACATTAGTTGGTGAAGTCAGAGAGGCTCTGAATGGGTCAATTTACTCTTATTATGTGCTGTTTGTTCTAGAGCTGATCGAGCGCATTTGGTATTCATATTCAAAGAGCTTGAAGAGACTCGCAAGTGCAGATTCAGACGCGTACCTCACTTCACACGCAGCCTCAAAAACAGAAACAAAAAGATGAAAAGGACTGCTCCAGGAACCATTCATTAAAATGAAAAGCAAACAAATGAACCAAAATATCTTTCGGTTAACACTGCATCCAAATTATGTGATTATTACAAACCTGTCAAGAACATGGACCAAATTTCAAGCAATCAGTGTCATTTTATTATTATTTTACTATTATATTATATTTACTATTACGATTATAGTATTTATTAATATTTTGAACTAGCATTTTTTTCAATTTTCTGTTTTTGCTTTAATTTTAGTAAATAGTCTTGTCATTTTTAATACGTTCTGCTTTTTTAATATCTCTTTAGTTTGAAAAACTTTAGCACCTCAACTTGCTTTATTTCAGTTCATTGGCAATGCCATATTTCAAACATTTTTTTTTTTTACTTTAAATTTTTTTGTTGTTTTGTTGCAGTTAAAGCAGTGCATGGAAAAATAAAATTTGTTGATATTTTCTTAAAGAAAAAGAAGCCTTTTCATGAAAAAAATGAAAAATTTATTTTTGGACATTATTTTCATGAAAAATTACTGCATTACAGTAATGAAAATAACGGGAACCTCATAAAACAAAAGCAAAACATGCAATTGCATCTTAGTAAAGAGAGTTTTGTAGGAAAAATAAAAAATGAAATGAAAAATAAAATTAATTTAAGAATTCTTTTTATGCAGCTGCAAAAGCAAACATTTTGTCTTTGGTTTCTATTTCTGGTTGTGATTTGGTGCTTGATGCAGTAAGTTTACTTCCAGTGACTCGACTTGAAGTGCAGAGTCAGTCTTTATTTGTGCATGGATTTGTGCGAACAGATACTCACTGTCTCTGACAGAATGACCGCCTCGCTGGGCTGCTGCGGGATATCAGCCGTCTTCAGCTCCTTATCAAACAGCTCCTGGTGCTTGCTGTTCCTCTTCTCTTTCTTCTTCTCCTTCCTGTCTTTCTCAGGTTCGTCTCGATCCAGTTTATCCTGAGACTTACAGTGCAGCTTCTTTGGTAAGAGAGGCTCCAAGGCAAATCTATCAGATGAAAGAGAGAAGAGGAATCAAATGAGGAGAGGAGGACGGAGATAATCGAGTGGCGGCTGTGTTTTATTGGATAAGACTTCTGGGCTGTTTAATATCACAGAGAAGCCTCTTATGAAGTCTTGAGCAAATATTAGCACTCATTTGACATTTAGCTCCAACTGTAAACTCAAAAGCACGTTTCTGGTGTTCAGTCTCAAGTGTCATGGCAACCAACCATATTAGCTAATTGAAAATGACATTATATTTTTATAACATGCTATCTCAGAGATCAGGGCTCAGCCTTGGGATTTATTTTCTGCCGTCTTGGTCAGCTGAGCTGCTCATATTCATACTTGAGCTATATTTTACAGGCCTCACCAAAAAAAAAAAAAAAAAAAGGGTGAAAATATACTAAATACAAACGTTATAATTTAAATAAAAATAAATACATTAAAATAATAATCTTTGAATTTTTAAGAAAGAAATAAGAAATTAACTTTAAGAAAAAACTTTCTTTTTTTTTAACTTAAAGAAAAAGTTTTTCATTTGCAATAGGATTATAAAATGACAAAAAAAAAAAAAAATTATAACCCTATGAGAGCTATAAAATAAGCTGTTAAAAATAATAGTTTGTTTATGATTTAACCCAGTCTAACTGATGCATCAAAATACATATATCAATTTCATATTTTTGAGAAAACATTATACCATCAAGCTAATGATATCCAAATAACATTTAAATCAACTAAATCTGTAATAACGGTCTTTAATAAATCATAGGAAACCAAAGCACATGATTGATGAACGTAAGATGCAGCGGCACTGACTTGAAACGCTCTCATGCCAGCTCCATCCTTATCTGCCGTTTCAAAAAGTAAATGAAAACCACAGTAAGTGTATTTGTTAGCACAAGCGTACGTGAACCCAGACAGCTCGACTCTGCCCAGAAAAACTGTCATCACTATTGGATTTCAGGTCCAGAGCTCAGAACAAACTAGTTTCTTAAAAACGCATCGATGCCGGAGAGAAATCGTACATCATCCATGCAAACGCGCTCCTGTAAAAGCGAGAATCTCTGCATTAAAGTGTGTTTCATATCTGCTGACCTGGCCGATAATGAGACTCGCAGGCGGTTTTGTACAGCGGGAAGCAATGAAAAAGCCAAGCAGAATCTCTGGCTCTCATAATCAGAATGTTGGGCTCAAGCGAATCAAAGTGCTTTAATGAGATGGATTAACTAATCAAATGAAAGCTCTTGTGAAGCGCTGCCCTTCACAATTAAACAGCAGCAGAGGGCATCGCTGATAGAATCGCTCTCTTCAAACATGCACTAATTAATCCTTAAGGCTGGCATCTGTGTCCGCCGCACTACACTGCCACCAACCTGACAGGGTGAAGAGATACGCCACGAGACCACGCCATTACCCTGATTTTACACATATAAACACATCTGATTCTGTCTGAACTGAACGTCTTAAAGTGAAATAAGATGATGTTCTTGGAGAAACAGCAGGTGATTCGGTGCATTACGGCTGTAAGCGTGAATGAGAACAGACCGCCTGCTAAGAGAAATGACAAAGGACAGAATCGAAAAAAGTCACTCTAACCGAGGAAGTGTTCTGTGCTAGTCCTCCTATAACGGCTATAAGAAGAAAATAAATCACTGTCAAGAATCCAGCCTGTTCAATATAGAGGTCTGGATCAGTGCTCCGCTAATGTGGCTTTCTCAATGGCTGATGCTGATATCTGGAGAGAGATTTATCATTATTTAAATAAATAAACATTTTACATCTTGTTTGTTTAATGGTTTTAACACAGATTAGTAACTCCTAAAGGGTGTTTTATGTCTACTATAGACTTGTAGTGTTATTTTAGTATCATTCTATCATAGTTTTTGTTTATATTTTGAATTGATTTTTTACAATGTTTTTGGTTTTTATTTTAATTTTAGTTTAAGTTTTAGTAAATATTCCATCATACTTTTTGTTAATATTTTGAATTTCTTCATGTTCTTTGATTTTATTGTAATTTTATTTAAAGTTTTTGCTATTTTGTTTTGTATTTTTTAATTAGTTTTTGTGAATATATCTATATA
Source organism: Spinibarbus caldwelli (assembly GCA_039654775.1). Taxonomy (NCBI): domain Eukaryota; kingdom Metazoa; phylum Chordata; class Actinopteri; order Cypriniformes; family Cyprinidae; genus Spinibarbus; species Spinibarbus caldwelli. Next base: position 3,884,401 of record CM077257.1, on the reverse strand, counting down.
GTTCTTAAGTTTTATGTTTAGTTTATTTAGTTTTAGTTATTTTGGTACTTCAACTTAATTTTTAATTTTTTATTATTTTTAAAAGTTATATTTTTAAAATTGTATAAACAATATATAAATATATATTTACTTATTTATTAAATAAAAATACCCTAAATAATAATACTGCTACTGTTTAAAATTTTAGGGACCAGCAAGATTTTTAATGTTCTTAAAAGATGTTTCTTTTGCTCATGAATGCTATATTTATTTGATAAAAAATAAAGTAAAAACAGCAATACTGTGAAATATTATTACAAATTAAAATAACTTTTCTATTTGAATACATTTTAGAATGTAATTTATTTCTGTGATCAAAGCTGAATTTTCAGCATCATTACTCCAGTCTTCAGTGTCACATGATCCTTCAGAAATCATTCTAATATGCTGATTTGCTGCTAATGAAACATTTCTGATTATCAGTGTTGAAAACAGTTGTGCTTTATTTTTGTAGAAAGTGATTTTTCAGGAATGTTTGATGAACAGAGGCAAAAACAGCATTTATTTGCAACAGAAATCTTTTGTAATATTATAAACGTCTTTACTGTCAGTTTTGATCAATTTAATGCATTCTAAAAAGTATGTATAAAAAGTAGAAAGAATGAATAAAAGAAAGCAGTAAAGGTGAAATATCTGCAGATATACTGCTCTAGCAGTAGTCAGGATGGTGTGTGAGAGTGCGTGTGTGTGTTTACCCGTCTGATCCCGGTCTGGAGGGAGAGTTGTCTGATGATATGGAGGTCACAGACACGACAGACAGCGGCCTCTGAGACGACGGCATGGTGAAGGAGCGAACCATAGAACGCGGCCGACTGCCCCGCCGCTCGTCCAACACGGGAGGCTGAAACAACACCATGACATTTCATCAGTTCTTTAAAAAAAGGCCAATACAGGACACTTTCTTGAACCAGAATAGTCATGATTTATTTTTTATGACCATTTTCCCCCTCTCCCTGACACTACTTAATGACCTCTGAGCTCTCAGAGAGCTCTCGGAATTCATCAAAAACATATTAATTTGTGTTCCGAAGAAGAACGAAGGTCTTATGGGTTTGGTGTAAGGGTGAGTAATTAATGAGGGTGAGTAATTAATGACAGAATTTTCATTTTTGGGTGAACTATCCCTTTAAGAGTTCAGACCACACACCACTTCAGCAGACAGCAATTTAACAGTAGATTCCTGCTGCAAACAGGCCAAGCGTGAGTATGTTTTTGCTGATTCTCATTGCTTTAATACAGTCTTTGCCTCTTTCTGTGTGAATCTCATATAGATGTGATTATGAACCGCTCATAGCTTCCTTATCTTCCGCCTGTCCTGTGCTGTCCTTGAAACAGATATATGTAGCACAGATCACATTCTCAGTCTTTCACACACTGTATAGAAAGCTTCGCTGCTAATTCGAGCACCTTGGCAGAGCGCGGCGATCAATAACTGCCAGCTACAGCAACTATCTGTCTCTCTCTCTCACGCATTCGCTCTCTTTCTCTACCTGTCTGCCGTACTCTTTTGTCCCCATCTCTCATTCCCTCCTAAGGACTCCCAGCATTCTCCTGTCAGTGATCTCAGCATGTCTGTTCGGACCGGAGGAGAGACGCGATTCTTTACAGTGTGTTTGGGAATGTCTTTGTCACAGTTAGAAAGACTCATTCACTCAGTACTTCTCCAAATACAGCTGTGGAAACTTTTGCTCTACTTTTCTTCACTGAGGACAATGTAATACCAGACTGCATTCATACAAGTTAAGGTTTTCCACACTAAATGCAGTGGAAAAAAAATACATAAAAAAAGTGAAAAAAGTCTGTGTGTGTCTATATACAGGTGCATCTAAATGAAGTAGAATGTTGTGGAAAAGTTCATTTCAGTAATTCAACTCAAATTGTGAAACTCGTGTATTAAATAAATTCAATGCACACAGACTGAAGTAGTTTAAGTCTTTGGTTCTTTTAATTGTGATGATTTTGGCTCACATTTAACAAAAACCCACCAATTCACTATCTCAACAAATTAGAATACTTCATAAGACCAATAAAAAAAATATTTTTAGTGAATTGTTGGTTTTCTGGAAAGTATGTTCATTTACTGTATATGTACTCAATACTTGGTAGGGGCTTCTTTTGCTTTAATTACTGCCTCAATTCGGCGTGGCATGGAGGTGATCAGTTTGTGGCACTGCTGAGGTGGTATGGAAGCCCAGGTTTCTTTGACAGTGGCCTTCAGCTCATCTGCATTTTTTGGTCTCTTGTTTCTCATTTTCCTCTTGACAATACCCCATAGATTCTCTATGGGGTTCAGGTCTGGTGAGTTTGCTGGCCAGTCAAGCACACCAACACCATGGTCATTTAACCAACTTTTGGTGCTTTTGGCAGTGTGGGCAGGTGCCAAATCCTGCTGGAAAATGAAATCAGCATCTTTAAAAAGCTGGTCAGCAGAAGGAAGCATGAAGTGCTCCAAAATTTCTTGGTAAACGGTGCAGTGACTTTGGTTTTCAAAAAACACAATGGACCAACACCAGCAGATGACATTGCACCCCAAATCATCACAGACTGTGGAAACTTAACACTGGACTTCAAGCAACTTGGGCTATGAGCTTCTCCACCCTTCCTCCAGACTCTAGGACCTTGGTTTCCAAATGAAATACAAAACTTGCTCTCATCTGAAAAGAGGACTTTGGACCACTGGGCAACAGTCCAGTTCTTCTTCTCCTTAGCCCAGGTAAGACGCCTCTGACATTGTCTGTGGTTCAGGAGTGGCTTAACAAGAGGAATAAGACAACTGTAGCCAAATTCCTTGACACGTCTGTGTGTGGTGGCTCTTGATGCCTTGACCCCAGCCTCAGTCCATTCCTTGTGAAGTTCACCCAAATTCTTGAATCGATTTTGCTTGACAATCCTCATAAGGCTGCGGTTCTCTCGGTTGGTTGTGCATCTTTTTCTTCCACACTTTTTCCTTCCACTCAACTTTCTGTTAACATGCTTGGATACAGCACTCTGTGAACAGCCAGCTTCTTTGGCAATGAATGTTTGTGGCTTACCCTCCTTGTGAAGGGTGTCAATGATTGTCTTCTGGACAACTGTCAGATCAGCAGTCTTCCCCATGATTGTGTAGCCTAGTGAACCAAACCGAGAGACCATTTTGAAGGCTCAGGAAACCTTTGAAGGTGTTTTGAGTTGATTAGCTGATTGGCATGTCACCATATTCTAATTTGTTGAGATAGTGAATTGGTGGGTTTTTGTTAAATGTGAGCCAAAATCATCACAATTAAAAGAACCAAAGACTTAAACTACTTCAGTCTGTGTGCACTGAATTTATTTAATACACGAGTTTCACAATTTGAGTTGAATTACTGAAATAAATGAACTTTTCCGCGACATTCTAATTTATTGAGATGCACCTGTATATATATATATATATATATATATATATATATATATATATATATATAGAGGCAGGGCAAGTTAATTTATATAGCACATTTCATACACAATGGGAATTCAAAGTGCTTTACATATAAGTAAAATAATCACAAAGAAAAAAAAAATAATCACAACAATAAAACCAGAAATTTAAAACGTTTAAAATGATTTAAAAATTGATTTAAAATGAATTTAGAACAGTTAGAAATAAAAATGATTATACATAAAATATAGTGCAGTCAGTTCGGATGTAGCACAGTGCTCATTCAACAAATGCACAGCTAAACAGACGAGTTTTGAGTCTGGATTTAAATGTGGCTAATGTTTTAGCACATCTGATCCCTTCTGGAAGCTGGTTCCAACTGCGGGCGGTATAATAGCTAAAAGCGGACTCCCCTTGTTTTGTGTGAACCCTTGGTATTTCTAACTGACTCGATCCTAATGATCTGAGTGGTCTGTTAGGTTTATATTCAGTGAGCATATCAATCCTAAATGTAACTGGAAGCCAGTGTAAGGACCTGAGGACTGGTGTGATATGCTCAGATTTTCTGGTTCTAGTCAGAATCCTGGCAGCAGCATTCTGGATGAGCTGCAGCTGTCTAATGTCTTCTTTGGAAGGCCGGTGAGTATATACTGTAAAGTATATACTGTATATATAACATGAAATCCCAGAAAAAATATGCAATTTTTTTATGTCTAGTATATCAAATCTCCAAAAAGCAAAGACATATTATCATTAAAAAACAAATTTAATATATCAATTATCGTTCAACAGTAGCATTAAGACAATTACAAATCTTATTTATTTCTGCTACACACATGATTTTTTTATACCAGCAGTATGTGAACATGGATAATTTTTTGTAAAAGGTGGAAGGTAAGATGTTTTAAACTGTATATAGGTCATTTTACAATAGCAAAAGCATTTTAATCTAAAGGTTTTAGAAAATGAGACTCATCAATCATATATTAAAACTATGCTGTATTAAGTAACTTATCTTCTTTTTCTTTTCATACAAGGTCATACTAAATAATAACAACAGGGTGTTTTTTTTAAGTAAATTAAATGTAGAATTGACTGGCATCTTTTGTCAATGAGGTTAGACCTAATTAAAAGGTAATGAGTCTCAATAACAGCACTGATGAACTACATGATTAAGTTGGTGGCAGGTGTTACAAAAAATTACCAGGCTTATAGGGAAGACAATTTTGATAAACCTATAATAATCTGATTAACAACATAATAGCACTGATTAAAAAAAGAATATTAATTAAAATATATAAAATATGTGTGTGCAGACACGAATTTTCTTAGGAAAAAAAACACTTGAAAGATTTATATGGAAGCCTGTTTCCACCATGATATAAAAAAAGGTAATTGTGACTTTCTAGCAATATGGACTTGAACAAAGTCTGAACTGTTAGATACAATTTTTCTCCTCACAATTCTGAGTTTATATATATATATATATATATATATATATATATATATATATATATATATATATATATATATATATATATATATATATAAAAATCACAATTCTTTTTTTTTTTCATTGAATTCCAAGTTTATATCTCACAATTTTTTGTTTCCGCCACAGAAAAAAAACATAATTGCGACTTTTTATTTTGCAATTCTGATTTTTTTCTTAGATTTCTGAGTATATATCTCAGTTTGGACTTTCTGATTTAGAAATTGCAATTTTGAAAATAAAAGTCTAAAGAATTGTGAGATAAACTCAACTTTGCAAGAAAATTGTAAAAATAAAGAAAAAAAAGAAGAAAAAAAGATTTTTATTCCACGGTGGAAACCATAGATTTCCTACAGTATGTATTTTCAAAAATGGTGTAAATTTTTCATATGAATTAATAATCATTACAGAATTAATTTTGAACACAAAGTTGTTAAAATTTTTTGTTTTACAACAAAATTGCTTAAAAGTACTTATTTTTACATGCATATTTTAATGTTGTAGAGGACGAACAAAAAAGTATTCAGTCTTATAATACTATGAGTTACTGTTAGGATTTTGATAGCTACCTTGGAAAATTAGCCAGACATACAGCTCTATTAAAGCAGTAACGGCATTTAAAACTGCAATTGCACAATGCCTCAAAATAATTTAACAGCTGCCATGACTTCATTCACTACAACATTTCTATAGTGCTTTTCACAATACAAATTTCTAAGCAGCTTATCTTTATAAAGTAGCATATTTAAATAATAAAGCCCAGTGAGCAAATCAAAATAGGATCCCAAGATAGTGAGGAAGAAACCAAGACAGGAAACCAAGACCCAACACAGACAAATGCAGACAAACACGCATGCATGCAAATAGGGCTGCAACTAACGATTATTTTGATAATTGATTAGTTGGCCGATTATTTTTTCGATTAATCGATTAATCGGATTAAAAAACACTAAATTTTCTTTGTTTATTTTATTGACAAAAACACTTCCACATTCTGCCCAATGTCCTTCAAACAAACGTGCCAACTGAATGCTATAAAAACATACAGTGCTTAATTTATTAGACCACCTGTTGTAATAAAGAGAAAAAAAATATTTTAGGAATCTGTCAAAGAATTGTTTAAATCTAAAAATGTTATTGTCATTTATTGGGCAAATAAACTGAAACAACTACATTTTTATTCACATAAAAAATAGCCTCCTGCCTTTCATAACAGCATGCATTCTTGCTAGCATTGTTTAGCTACTTTTTGACTGTAATTGGGTATCTGAAAAAATCTTTCATAGATCTTTCATTCTTTCATAGATAACAGAAATAATTATATTATAGCATTAGAAATAGCCCACTGTTACTAAAGAGCTTACACATATTGGAGGACTAACCAATACAGATAGCAAAAAAATTATTTTAGTAAACACCAATACTGTTAGTTTAGAGCAGCAGTGGCACAAAGCTTACATTATTTGTTATAAACCTTAAATACATTTGTTTTAATAAATTTGTTAAGCACTGTGTATAGGCCTATAGTTTAAATCTCTTCATTAAAAATTCAGATAAAGACGAATAAAAACACAAATTCCGTGTTAACCAACTCTTTGATCACAGTCACGTTTACTGTAATTTCTTTATCCTGTATTTCAGCACAATGAATGTTTTTGCGCTGAATATTGTCTCCCTGTCTGACGCGCGTTCACGTGCCCGCCGCGCCGGCGCTCAATCAGTAATTCGGTCATTTAAACTTAACACAGACTGTCAGGATGGGACTTTATGCAAAAATGGAAATGCTCGCGTGAATTTGTGACATTTACAGATAAGGATATGACCGTAAACTGAACGTTTTTGCGCTGAGGACGCACACGCCTCTGTCAAAGCGCCTGACAGAAGCAAGCCATTATGCTAATGCATTAACAAAGCTTAAAATAAAGAATTCTCATGTTTTGTGCAGCTTGGATCACGTACTTCTCCCGCAGCATCTCATTCTGTTTCCTCCACTATTTTTAGATGCATTTTGGCCACAGAAATGCGTTATTCAGTGCTGTAATTTGACGCGACCGGCTGAAGTTGGACGTGCACTGTGGGCAGACCCGACTAATCGATAATGAGAATCGTTGTCGATGATTTTCATTATCGATTATAATCGATTTTATCGATTAGTTGTTGCAGCCCTACATGCAAACATGCAACACATAAATCAGACACAGAATGCGTGTAATAGTTCATAGTGATCTGTTTGTATCATGAGGTAAGAGTCCATCCTGAGGTCATGTGATGCATGCAAGCGAGCTGTGATGAAGAACATCCATGAATGCGTGAAGGCTGATGGTTATGGCTGAGTGAATGATGAAGGCGTGATGCAGAATGATTTGGAAAGTGACTGTCTGTTGGGACTCACTAGTGTTCTGATGCCGTACTGCTTCTCCACCTTCTCTTTCAGCTGTTTGAAACACGCCTCCAAACGCTCGTGAAACGGACGAAGAGCCTCCGTCACCTTCTCGCCGTGGATACGAACTCCTTCGGCCAGGTTCGGGATCTGAATGAGACGCACACACAAACAAAAGCAAAGCAATTAAACCACAATCTTACATAAAACTCAAGAAAAAAATGACTAAGCATTCACACTGACAGGAATCGTTATAAAAGACACACTCAACAAATGGCATCAAACAAGTGTTTATCTAAACCCAATACCATACATGCTCTTTAAAATAAATAGCTTTAAATTTCTCCATCTTCTATTGCTGTATTAACAAATATACAAATTTCTGTTACAAAACAGTCAAAAAAAAAAATGCTTGTATTGCTTCTATTATGCATTTATTATATAAATACATTTTTAAATGTAGTCATAGAGATCTACAGTAAAATAAAATAAAGGAAACATTACAACCAAAATGACAAAAACTAACAACTGTATACACTAGCATTAACATTAACCTAGATAAATAAATACTGTAAATAGCTGTTGTTCATTGTTAGTTTATGATAATCCAATGTAAACTAATTAAACAAAATACAAACAAAATCACTGAGCATTTACATTTACATTTAGTCATTTTGCAGACGCTTTTATCCAAAGCGACTTACAACTGGGGAATACATAAAGCGATTCGTCTTGAAGAGGCAATCAGACAGAGGAAGTGCTCGTAACAACAAGTCTCAGGCATTGTTCATATAAGTACAAGCTAGAAAGGAAAGGAATAAATAAAGAGAAAGAAAGTTTTTTTTTTTTTTTTTTAAGTTTAGGATGAAGTCAAGTAGTGCTGTAAGAGATGAGTTTTCAGTTGTTGCTTGAAGATTGATAGGGATCCAGCATTCCGGACAGGGGTGGGAACTCACTAGTGTCATTTACCCCAAAAATCAACCTATGTGAATACAGTTTGAAAGGGAAAAAAATAAAGCATTTTTGTCTCTTTAACATGCAAATACAAGCATTTTTCTAAACCCAATACCATAAATATACTTTAATATACTAATTACTTTATGTAATTACTTTATTTTTTCTCGTTGACCTCATCGCTGTTTTGACAAATACACAATTTTTGACAAATTTATAAATGTGCATGAATGTGTCTATACAGTAAAATAAAATATAAATATAAAAAGACTAAAATTCATAAATAAAAATGGAAAAATTACATGCAAAATAACATCATAAAGAACAACTGAATATTAATAAATTACATTACCATGGCATTAACCAAGATAAAAAAAAAAAACATTGTAAATTAAATGAAATCAAATCACTAAGCATTCACTGCAAATGTCAACCTCACTAATCAACTCGATTTGCACTGTTTGCCCCACGCTGTCTTCCTGCTGTCGGAGTGAGACGTAACCTGCAGCTCTTCTGGACTGATTTACTCAAGCCTCTCGGTTGCCTGTGAATCAGACGCAGTGATTCACCTCGGCCTGAAATATCACTCTGAGGTTCAATTTTCTGTCTTCTACATAAAACTTCTGGCCTGACAGACACATAAAACAGGCAAACAGCCACTAAAGCACCGGCGCTGGCTTTATTTGCAAGCTACAGTGAAAGACGGATCATATTACACAGGATTTAAAACAAACCTTTGTGCACAAGCACTCATCGCACAAAGCACTGCGCTCTCTCTCAAATATGACTCCTGCTAAAGTCTCCTGCTAATCTGAATGTACAGAATAAAGCATAATACATCAGAAGGATACAGTAGTGCTGAACACACACACACACACACACAAACACAATCTGAACTGCTCAGCTAATTGCAAAGAGAGGTGCTGCTGTCTCCAGACATGAGAGTAAATCAGAGCTCTATAAAGATGAGGTATCTCTGAACCAAATAAACTCCAACAAGCTTCACGTTCAACTGATGCAATGCAGTGCAATGCGATGGAGAGGAGCACTTTCTCATGTTCACGTTAAGACATCAAACTTCTCTTCAGAATTTTTAAACCTCCCCACCCAAAAAAAAAACAAAGATCATACTTTTGTTTTATCTCTGAAAAGAACAGAAACATTTTGTTTTCCAGTACAAATATGTCCATGACACACAGACATCAGATGAGCAAAATGACAAGTCTAGATTTCTGTCAAATCAATCAAGTCAATGTGCCAATGAAATAAGGAAAAAATAAACAATTTAAATGGAAAACTATTTTTTTTTCTGAACTAAACAACATTTGTTTGTTTCTATCTTGATTTCTAAAAACTTAAATATTTCTTTAAATATTTCAAATATTGAAATGTTTTAATTTTTTAAATATTTGTTTAAATGTGTTTAAATATTTAAATATCTTAATGTTTAATTATTTGTTTAAATATCTGAAATACTTAAATTTTTTAATATTTATATATTTAAGTATCTGTAAAATTTCAATTTTAAAGTACTTAATTGGAAATGCATGAATATTTGTTTAAATATTTTTAATATTTAAAATGTGTTAATAATGTGTTTAATAATGTTTGTGCTTGCTTGACACATGTGAAGAATTTAATTAACATGATCAGGTTAACAAACATGTACATAAGGATAATTTATGCTAAATAATTCTAAATCTCCCTGATTAAATACACAATATACTGTAGCACGATTTTTCCAACTCGAGCACTGAATTCTACATAATACAGAAGCGATGTGGAGTTTGTTGAGATCCTCCTGCAGTTCAACAGTCGTGAGAGGATTCCCGCTTTAATAAGGGTTGTTAGCACCGCGGGGAATTTCTGAAGGAGACAGACATACAGACATATAGAGCAGCACCGCTTGTGTCTCTAGGGAAACCCAGACCTTTATAACATGATCAGAGTGAGGGAATTCTGGGTAGGCAGCAGAGCAGCAAAACCGCTATAAAAGCATGCTGCCAAATCACACAAACACAACTACACATACGCCTCACCCGCTAACTCTGACTGAAAATAAAACTGATGAGCACATATGGACACGGAATGAAAAATTCGGTGCTCAAACGCAAAGAACAATAATGCTTTCCTTCAGTTTGAATTTCTTCCTGTTATAAATGGTAGAACATGTGGTACAAACACCCAAGCTCACGAGTATGATGAAGTTTCTAGTAATCCTGCTGAGCTTATCCAGGTGAGTTTGATTAGGATTGGAGCTCAACTCGACAACACACTGGTCCTCCAGAAGTGGTTTTGAACAGAAAACACAATGGGCTCCAATGTTGTTTGGAGTGTTATTTTAGTATTATAGAGAAACGATTATAGTTTTTATTATTTGAATAATAATAATAATAATATTATTATATATTTATTTTATATATTTTTATATACATTATTTATATTTTATTTTTGAATCTGTTATCTTTATATATTTATTAGGGCTGTCAATCGATTAAAATATTTAATCGTGATTAATCGCATGACTGTCATGAGCTACTTCTGAACATGCTAAATGTACATTTATTATTTATTATTACATTTGTTTGCCTCTCTGTGCCCACATACTGTATTTCGATGCAGCTAAATTCTCAATAAAATGGTTTTCATTGATATTTTTTTTTCATAGATATATTTTCTGTTGTCAGAAAATAAAAAGAAAAATTATTAAATAAAAAGAAAACAGACAGAATAGAAAAAAGAATAGAGCAAGCTAGTGTTAGAGGCCTTTTTTGCTTTTGTTACTTGTATAATAAATAAAAAGAAAACAGAATACAAAAAGATTAGAAAAGCTAGTGTTAGGTTTTTTTTTTTTTTTTTTTAAAGAAAACAAGCAATAAATGAATAGAGTGCAAGTCTAAAAGGGGCAAGTTTTTTTTTTAAGAACAGAATTAGAATAGAGAGTGCTAGAGTTAGAACGATTATTGTTAGAGTTAACATTCAATAAACTCACCAGATCCTCATGCTACGTTACCAGCTGAAGCTCCTGCTCTTGCCTGAGTGAATTGTTTTTCTCAGTGTGAAAGATGCAGGCTAACATGAATGAAGCGGAGCAAACAAAAGCACCTGACTTCTGTGAATAACAGCTGAGAAAGCAGCACATTCACACAGATCAGCCGAGTCCTGTATAAAGGAGACCCGGCCGCGCTCTGAGATCAAACAGGGAAAGCAAACTTAATCAAAAGCTGAAATCTGCAGGGGGATTGTCCTGCCTTTCCACCGCTGTTTACACGACTTCAGTGTCAGCGGGTCTGACAGCAGCATGTGAAAAATGTACACGCGGCCTCTTCTACCTTCAGGACGGGGCGGATTGATCGCCACATCTCACCGAAAAAGTGGCTTTGGGTTCCTTTTGTGCTGTCAAACGCAAACTCTGCACAGTTAAAGTGTTCGTCTATGATTGCATAAACATTACTGTCATTAATGTTCATCATCTGCTCGTATAAATCAGCTGAACACTGTCAAATCTACAACAATTGAACTTATAAGTGTAAATAATGTGGTGAGACGGCAACAACGCATTTCTGAGAAAACTGAGTATTTCATAGCCGTTTCTCTGTCTAAATAATAAAGACAGAGCTTTTCTGAAGCGCGTTTCATGTCGTCTCTACAATTGATTTGTGGGACTCAGCTTGTCGTCTTTGCGGAGAAACATGTCTTTAAAACAAATCTGAGGTAAGACAAAGCATGAGACGTATTTCATTCTGTGACAGGATGACAGCTGCTGTAACTCATCTCATGCAAATATCCTGACCAGACATGAAAACGTGAGGAAAAAATAAAGTGTTATAAAAAGCTGCAGTCAAAAAAAAAAGAAGATTGATACAGTCAACAAACAGCCTTTATCATGTCAGAAACACATTTAGGTTGTTTTACGAAATGATCTTTCTTTAATGTGTAAATAATGACTTTTACTGTGTCATCGCAAGCATTTTCTAAACTGCAAATCAAAAATGCTTTATCTTGTTTTTAAATGTATTTTTTAGATGTAACTTCTGTTGCTGCATGTGTATAGTATCACTGATATAATACTGTAGTTTATTATAGTCTATTTAGTTTATGTATACATTTCAAATCAGTTTTTATTTTTATATTTCTCATTTATTTTTAAAGTTTTAATAATATTGTTGTGTGTATTTGCCATTTTTGTCGATACAGTTTTCATTCATTTTATTTCAGTTTCAGTTTTATGCCAGCCATTGCTCCAGCGCCCGGGGAGCAATTGGGGGTTCGGTGCCTTGCTCAAGGGCACCTCAGTCATGGTATCGAAAGGCAGAGAGAGTGCTGTTCATTCACAATCGCACATACCCCACCTTCAATTCCTGCCGTTGCGAGAATCGAACCGGCAACCTTCAGGTTACAAGTAGGTCAGTACACTTAAATCGACTCGCGCTATGGACTAGTATCTGTAAATATTAAGCTGCAAAAAGACTATTTAAACATGAATTCTGCATGTTCTGCGTGTCTCTCTATATGTTAATGGCACAAATGCGCGGTTTTGATTAGTACACACACACACACACACACACACACACACTGAAGTGCGCGACGCTCGAGTTGTTTTCAGCATCTGTCGTCTCACTAAATGAGGACATAAATACATGAATAACATCCCCAGAACTGCTCTGAGAGTTACTTCATGAGCATTTGACCATTTCATTTGAGTAAAACGATCGTCATATCATATACATAGGCTATACAGAAACTTAAGAGGTCCTCATGGCAACCTGTCAAAATAAAAGTTTGGTTTATCTACTAATACTACTACAACAACTTTTGTTTAAAAGAATAATCACACAATACGCTATTTCTTCCATGTTTTAATTTTAATGGTAAACCCATTTGTTTGCCAAAAAATAGAGTTTAACTCTCATTTGATTAAAAGATAAATGAAATTAATGTTTTATGGCTTCATTTGCACTGCACTGTAAATTAAAACTAATGGAAATTACTGTCACATGGGCCAAGATTAAGATACTGTCACATAGGCCAAGATTAGGACGACAGAAATTGTGACATTTCAATAGGCTATTGAACCAAGTGTGCCTATAACAGGCTATTGGTGTTATAGTTTAATTAAAATAGTTGCGTTCTTCTTCGCAACTTCTACAATGGAGCTATGAAGACAATTAAATTATTTACACTTATTATATTATAATTATGAGAGGTTATGCTATTGCACATACATTTCTAACATGTAAATTAACGCGTTAACTTTGACAGCACTAATATATATATATATATATATATATATATATATATATATATATATATATATATATATATTTTTTTTTTTTTTTTTTTTTTTTTTTTTTCAGTTAACATTTTAACATTTTTATTTCAAGTATTAAAAATGTTTTTAATGGTTTCAATTTTAGTTTTAGTTAACTAATAACCCTGCTGCATTATCAAATAAACACTTTTGTTTGTAAGCAAATATGGAAAAAAAAATACATTTTCTATATTAAAAAATACTATTTTTTGTTATAATAATATAGAAAAAATGCTAGTAGCCTATTATGTAATAAATGTCTTTGAATGTATTTTAAATGTATTTAAATGTATTTAAATGTATTTAGATATATTATAAGTAATAAAATAAAAAAAAGGAAAAATTGCATTCCAATGTTAAGCATCAATGATGTAAATGTGAATTAACAGTGATTAATTGTGTATTTATAAATTAGCACTTACATAAAATTCACTGAGATAAATAATGTAAACAGCTGTTGTTTATTTGTGGTTTTTGATTACTAATGCATTAATTGTTAAACTGCACCTAATATATTACCTAATGTGTATTTTTTTTTTAGCTTGATATGGCAAACACAATATGCTTGTTCTTGTACAATATTTAAAATCTTCCAGCTTGATCTTTTTGAATGTGAAAGGCACCAGTTTTAATGACACATTTGTAATTTGGAGATGACAACTAATCAAAAGCATCAAAACTTGTTGCCATCTCCCTCAAGATGAGACAACCATCTCCACACATTCCTGACATACGGGAAGCTACAGATCATGTTTATCCAGCAAACACACACACACATCAGCAGATGTGTTGAATCTACAGCAGAGAGTTTGACAGGTTTGTTTTCCATCCCTATATAGAGTTACATCAATACCTCACATCTGTTCTGCTCACGGAAAAGCTCATCAGCGTCCGTCTTTCTTTTCATCTGCCTGAAAACACATTGACACACCAGCCTCTCTCTGTCGTTATATTTCTGTCCACGTCCCTGAAGAGAACGAGTCCTTCAATAACCATTACGCAACAGAAGCGTTTATGTGCTGAGTGTAACTATATACGACGTGTGGCCGGATCAGACAAACAGGCTGAATGCTCGGACAGCTGGTCAGACTGATGACTATTCATCACACACGCGACAGAGAACAAGTCAAAGTCAAATAGGAGACGCATAAAACTGCTCTCTTGTGAAATCTGTTCCAACACGTTTTAACCAATGCATTTCCATGACTGCCTTATGCGATTACTAGAAAAGTTCATAGCCATTACAGACTTTTCCAGCCCTCTGGAACAAAAGCGAAAGGCCAAAACATTGCAATTAATGCGATAAAATATAAAAAGAGGAGAAAATTGTTTTAACCAGGTCATTTTGACCTGGAGAATTTTTCTTTTCTTTCCTGAAAATACTAGTATTTGTGTGTGTGTGTGTGTGTGTGTGTGTGTGCACATTGGACTAAATCTTACTGACTTTGCTCACACAGGATATAATAACGTCACACAAAAATAATAATAATTTGGATAATTTGTGCTTTTTAGGATTTCTTTCCCACTTTGTTAGGGGTTGTTATGTCTTTGCATCTAAAACGTGAGATGCAGTGCTCAGGAATGCTTTTTTTTAAAAAAGCGCCATGTTGAACGCGAGGGCCTCGAGACGGGTTTTTGAGACGTGATGCAATAATGGAAATAACAGTGCCTCCTCCACCATGTTGTCATCAAATAAAACAATTGCCATGCCAACTTGCTACTGTAAATAAAAGCTTGCAACACTTGCTCCGCCATCGAGGTCCTCTGATTGGTCCATTGTTTTGTAACTGACAATGACGAGTGGCGTGTAAGTTAAATTCTTTTAACTTGACACAGGATCTTAAAAACATGGTGCTCATGTGCAAGACAATGCAAGAACCAAGCACAATGGTCATACAGGTCTGTGTAGCACGTTTACACAGAAAAACAACAGAAAAGAGTCACGCTATAATGGAAAAACGCGTTGTGTGTGAACAGCCATTTTCACTTGTGCTCGGGTCAAAAATGAAACGTTGCTTATAAATCTCTCATCATGTTATATTTCAAAATACTGGATTCAATCTTTTTATCAACTTGATTTCTTTCAGTTGGCACAGGTTTTATATTTCTTTTTGAAAATAACTGATTGTAGGCTTTGTTGATGATTTTTGGTAATAATTGCCAAAATTATCCACAAATAATGCCTTTTTCACTCAAAATCTCAGACCAATACTCTTAAAAATAAAGGTGCTTCACAATGTCATAGAATAACTTTTTTTGTCTAAATGGTTCCATAAAGAACCTTTAACATCTGAAGAACCTTTCTGTTTCACAAAAGATTATAAAAAGATAAGAAAGAGATGGTTCTTTAAAGAACCTTTGACTGAATGGGTTCTTTGTGGAATCAAAAATGGTTCTTCCGTGGCATCGCTGTGAAGAACCTTTTGAAGCATCTTTATTTTTAAGAGTGAATGAGGCCTATGACTAATCACTTTACCTTTGCTAACTGAAAGAAATCCAAGAAATCCAAGATTTGGTGATAATACAGTATAATGAGAGATTTACAAGCAATTTTTTTTTAAAAGGCGGTCATTTTTGTCCTGGAATGCCTAATTAAAGGATTTTCAACACAGCACAGCACAGCACAAGGGTTAATTCTCTAAAAAACTAAAAAACATCAAACAGTGCCGTCAGCGAGCGACGTGTTATTGTGCTGTATGACAAATAGCAGATGTTGTTTTCGGAGAGATAAAAACTTATTTCTCTTTGGCGTGGGATACATTTATCACTAAAGAGCTATAAATTAAGCTTAATCAGCGTTAAGATCATCTTTAGTAGATCTCTATCTCACACATACACAATCTCACAGGCAAGACAGCAGGAGGATTTGATGTGTTGCTCTGCCCTATAACCATCATCAGTGTTTTGACTGAGTACAGAGAGATAAAAGCCTTTAGATTTGATGATAAAGTCAGTTTTCAGCACCAAACACGTGCTGCTTCAATCAACATGTGGATGTACGTCGGTGAATCCCCGGGAGACCTTCCTTTAAATAAAACCTCACGCTGGATATTTATACTGCGTGACAGATGCTTTAAGATCTTCTGAAGAACTGTGATCTCATATCGTGCATACTGCTTATGAAAACTTATGAGAAGTTACATACAGAGTTTTACTTTTTGAATCAATCCTTTGAGAAAGGACAGCTTGAATCGATTTATAAAGTGCACCAAAGATAACAGCATATTGCTGCATAACTTTCAATCAAACAAGCTATTAAAAGACTCAAACTCAATGTTGTAATATTTATGTGATGAAGAAGCTGATGGAAAACTTAATTGTCAAGTAAAAATGCATTAAAAATATTGCTTCATTTTATATTGACAGCAAAATCATGGCAAATACCTCGTGGATATTCAAATATCACCCAGTACTGCTGGTAAGACATGCACTAATTATAACATTACCTGCCAGGCAATCAGATCCTTTAGTTTTTCAATCTTCTCCTGGTCATTTGGATGTTCCTGGATGTATTTCTCAGTAAAAAATGCCTATAGATGACAAAACAACAACTGTAAGTTACAATCACCTACAATCCTCTAAATATATATGATTATTCAAAAGTCTGGGGTCTGTAAGATAAAAAAAAAAAAAAAAATTCTTTTATTTATTTATTTATTAAATTAAATTAAATTATTATTTATTAAATTGATCAAAAGTGTCAGTAAAGACATTTATAATGTTAAAAAAAATCTATTTTGTTCTGTGTTGTTCTTTTGAACTTTCTGGTTAAATGATGTTGAGGTCTTCATGGATTATGATGGACAAACAGTAACTCAAAGAATTCTGAAAGAAATATTTCCACCAAAATATGAAGCAGCACGACTATTTCCAACATTGATGATAATAAATGGTTCTAAGCAGCAAATCAGCATATTAGAACGATTTCTGAAGGATCATGTGACACTGAATAGTGAAGTAACGATGCTGAAAATTTAGCATCGCATCACAGGAATAAATTACATTTTTAAATCATTCACATAGGAAACGGCTATTTTGAGTTGCAACAATATTTCACAATTTTACTGTATTTTTAATCTCAAAAATGCAGCCTTAATGAGATGACTTTCATAATATAAAATGGTTAAAATAGTTTATGCAATGAACTTCTGTTGGTTCAGTGTGTTTAATCTTTGTGCCGTGAAACAATTTAGCAATAATTGCCAGAATAATCTCATACCTTCTCATAATTAGCAAAGCCGCCCATGACAGCTGGGTCCACGATGCCGTTGAGGAGCATAGAGAAGGGGTTGATGGGAAGGCTGGAGTCGTTTAAGTGGCACTGGACCATGTTGCTGATTTTCTCATTGGTCAGTTGCATTGTCTCCATAGCGTTTTCCAGCGGACTGATTTCCTCCTGCAGAAAGAAGCAAAAACATTTATATACCAAAAGCAGGAAATATTTACAAGGCAAAGAAAGTGGCAAACGATGACTCTCACTTTAACCAGCTGTCTAACACGTTACTGTTACGCAACAAGCAGAGTTGCAATCCAACAAACAAAAAAAAAACAAGAGCAGGTTTTCAAGTCAAATTATGTGTCATATTCAACACCGAGCCGTTTACTGATGGACTAATGAATGGGTTAACACGTTCTCTCCGAATATCTGGCTCCCGTAATGCATCTGTGACAGGATCTGAAATCAATGTGAGAAATAGACGCTCTGATGCATCTATCTCGGGAAACTCGTGCCAGGGAGGCTAATGAGAACGAAAGCACACGTGAAGCGTCAGAGAAAACAATCACGGCGAGACGGTGAGAAGGAGAGCTAAAAAGAGACTGTGCAAATTAGAACGGATAAACACCAGGGCATGCAGTCTGGGTATCACACGATGCTAGAGCCGCTGCACAGTCAAATATGCGTGCCAGCACACGTAACCACGATTCCCTGAGCGCAGGACGGATTCAGGATGACATGATCAGAATAGCACGATGGAAAGAGAGAGTTAGACAGGCCAGGTCTGCTATAATGGAGTGTGTAGTGAGAGCGAGACAGGTCTGTTTTCATTTGGGGGTTTAAAAGATACTTAGTTTTCAGTAATATTATTGATTTGACTGCATTGACTCTATCGGATGAGAACAAAACTTGAACTAATTGCATTTGTCTTCTGTAGAGCTGCTTTATAGATGAACTGAACTCTTAGGGTCACCGTGCATCCTTCTTTTTCCTGTCTGGGATCTCTAAACTGCCTACAATGTCAGAGTTTTGGCTTTGTTTTCCTATTGTTTCCAGACTTGCTGACGGTAATGACTCGAAAGTAGTCTTCCTGACCGCTATTATTTTCTAACTTAAGAATAAAGAATATTTTGCATTCCAAAAACATTTCTTAAGAATTCATATGTTTTTTTAAAGACTGTTTTAAAGACAAAAATTTGAATTCCTGAATATCGTCTTAAGTGATAACCTCCAACTTGTCTTAAAGGTAAATGTTTGATGAATGTATTGCTTTGTTTTAAGTATTAAGCATTAAAATATACAACTACATATGACTAGGGATGTACACAAACACCACTGATGCATGCAAACAATCAAACAATGATCGGCCATGATTACTTGTGATGTGACTTTTAGCTGAATCAAAAATTCAGCAAGAACTCTACATTTTTAATTGTATAATTACATATTTCATGAGAGCGCCGTAGTAAGCTGTGTTCACTCTAGAGGGGGCGCAAACAAGACAGCATGCAAATCAACTGCAACAGATCAATCTATCTAGAGACAAGCTCTTTAAAAATATCTGTATAAAGTACAAAATGCATTAAAAATGCAACTTTGAGTGCTGAACTCCTGTAGCGTCAAAAATAGTGCAACTTAATATTCATGCAGTCCAAAAAAAAAGGCATTTGAAGTATTTTTCATTGAACTGATCAGCAAGTCTTACCAAGAACCGCAATACAATCAGATAACACCAAAGCTTGTCATTTTCTTTTTAAGAAAAAACATAAGAAGTTCTTAAGAAAATATTTAAGAACCTTTGAAGAATTTCACTTAGGAACTTTCTTGTGAGCTTCTTAAAACTTCTTTCTTAAGAAAAATTTAGTGAATATGCTGAGAATTAGAATATGGTGTTGTATGTACTATTATTGTAATGTACTGCCATATCATTTTCACCAAATCTAATAAAAACAAACATTTAATCAAATTAAACTTGGATGAAAAAAGACAAGCTTTTGTACAAACAATTCTGTAAAAGATTCTTGAAATGTACTTGTAAGGTTTTTGGGGTCCATCTTACAAATTCATCCTTAAAAGTTTGTCCTGATAAAAATGGTTGTCTCACATTAAAAATTGGGCAGACCAAGAACAAATATATTTTTAATGGACAAGTTGGTGCAACAACGCTGAGATTTTGGAGCTTCTTCACCCTTCAATAAATGCCCACGGGTCATAAGAATATGGTGAGAGTAAGACAGGTTAAATATACATATATTGCAGATGAGGGTGAGACAGGTCAAATCAACTGTATAAGAGTTCATTCGAGGTGAAGTGAGACAGGTGAAGGCTGCTCATTTTCCTTCAAACCATCAAGAATCTGTGATATAATGAACCACTGCTGATGTTAAAGCTGTCGTACTCACCACCGAGGCAGACACGACTTCAAACCAGCGCAGGATGCCGGGAAGCTTATAGGCCGTTATGTAAGTCATCCTTTCAATCCACATGTTCTTTTGAAAGAATGGGAAAAATTAAGCAAAACATTAAGTGAACAGTTAGCAGAATGAAAGCTTTTAGCAAAGGGCTACATTTCAGGTAAAGAGTGGCCGCAATTTATTCCTGCGACATGCTTTTTTTCTTCAATTTAAGCCTCCATTTACTGGATTTTAATGGATGTTTACCAATAGCAGATGTAAGTGGAGGCCATGGAGGTGGGACAGACTTTATATTTTAGTATAATGGTGCCGTGTTCTCAGGTTTGACATCTCGCTGTAATAACTCGGCGTGAAGCCATCTTAAAGGTTTTTAGACAAACAGCCATTAGAAAAAACATTTCTGAGTTCTTCCAAATGAGGAACTGCAGAGCACTTTACACAAGCGCTGAGTGAAATAACAAAAGGAGAAATGCTTTAGCCATTGAAAAGCAAAAGGAAACTCACAGCGAACTCATTATCCGGATCTTTCTCCCCTTTCCGGACCGGCCGTGAATACTGGAATTTCTGGACTTCATTCACAGTGTAAAAGCTGAAAAATAAAATGCGAATGATTCATTCTCAGAGCGCTTCATGGTTTTGAGAGGGTTGCGTTGGGTCAAGAGGCAGGAGATACAGATGCTTGCTTCTAAAAGCAGCCTGGATGATGATTAAAAACACTGAAACACAGTGGAATAGAAACAACAATCGCACATTATCAAGGACATTCTTTGAAAAGATGAAATGTAAACACTGTATAAGTGCTTTGAGTTTACTACCATGACTCATCAGTATCTTGATCATTCACGGTTTACTAATATTTTGGGCTAATTTGATAAAAAAAAAAAAAAATGCAAATTTTACCCAAAAACTTCAAATGTGACAGTCTTCATATTGTGTTTGTGCCTGTAAGTCTATTCATTGTAAAGCGTCTGACTTTCTAGTGCTGCCTTGAAAGAGTGTATCATTGATTGGACAAACTTACTAAACAAATACGCCTGTCACTGAATGAGAGTCTGAACGAGACGCTGAGTGAGAGATGAACGAGTGTGAATGACTGATGACTATGCACAGTTAACATGACACCAGTTGTGAGTAGCCTGTTGGAAATGCAGTGCTTTTGTGCACACTGAACAAAACGAATTAGTAATTTTCCCAGCAGTGCAAGTGAAACCTCATAATTAATTTATTTTTGCCAATTGCTGATGTCTAAAAAAGAAGCTCAGCATTTGAGAAAATGAAGGAAAATAGATATGCTTTGTTGTCATTTCTGGAGAAAATGCTTAAATGCTTTTGAGTCTGAGTAGATCTGCAGACATTTGAAATATAATAAAAGATAACAAGACTAATTTCAGTGGTACTTCTGCTGAGAAAATGATTCAATGGAGCAGCTTACACACTATTTCTGATTTCTGAGAGCACAACTGCTAAACAATACTTAAACTCACATACTGTTCAACACCTACAGAAACAGTCACTGAATGAATCAATTAATGGATATTTAAAGGGATAGTTGACTCAAGAATGAAAATTCAAGCATTTATTCACTCTCATGTCATTCTTTTTTCTGTGGAACATAAAAGGAGATATTTTAAGTGTTTTCAACCAAACAATGGGAGCCAAAACTGGTTGTTTACCAACTTTCACAATATCTTCTGTGTTCCACAGAAGCAAGTTTTTGGGTGAGCTATCCCTTTAACAGCCCTTCTGGAATCCATGATGTCACGCATTTTAGATAAACCCACCCTTATATGTGACCCAGGACCACAAAACCAGTCATAAGGGTCAATTTTTTCAAAAAAAAAATCTGAAAGCTGAATAAATAAGCTTTCCATTGATGTATGGTTTGTTAGGATAGGATAATATTTGGCTGAGATACATCTATTTGAAAATCTGGAATCTGAGGGTGCAAAAAAATCTAAATCATAAATCGAGGGTGCAAAAATAAGAAAATTGCCTTTAAAGTTGTCCAAATAAAGTTCTTAGCAATACATATTACTAATCAAAAATTACATTTACAAAGTATCTTCATGGAACATGATCTTTTCTTAATATCCTGATGATTTTTGGCATTAAAAAAAAAAAAAAAATCTAAATTTTGACCCATACAATGTATTGTTGGCTATTGCTACAAATATACCTGTGCTACTTATGACTGGTTTTGTGGTCGAGGGTCACATATGGAACGTAAAATCTACTTGGTTGCATTACATATCAGGCAGTTGTTCTCTTTCTTGTTGGTTCTCGGTCAAAACAAGCTGCAAAACCCATTCAGATTAGAGCGAAGATGAGTATTTATGCCATTACTCCTAAATGAGAAAATGACTGTTTTGCTATTAAAAGCAAAAGAAAGAGAGGGAATAAGGTGAGCATTTACACCATATGATCTTCCCAGTTCACAAATCTACTAAAATCCAATTCTGAATATTCCAGTTGCAGTCAGGTTTGTGCAACTCACCGAAATTAGCATGATGGCGCTAACATGCCTAGAGTCGTGCCTCTGGACTGGGCTCTGAACAGATTCGAATCGGATTGAAAAAGACACAGATAACCATTTACAATATTTACAAATGTATTAGCTGCAGGGGAGAGAGATCCAGCCCGGGGCATGAGAGGGGAGATGCAAAAATAAACCTCAGCTGTGACATGGGAGATCAGGCCAACGTTCAATCACTGAAGTTATCCACCCCTTAAGCTCCTCTACACATTCACGCGCCAGCAAGCTCATAGAAATCACATCTAGTCATGTGACCTTTGGCTCTGACGCTTATTTACTCAGAATTGTGGGTAAATAGTGAGTTTTAATTGCTTTTCATGCTCACTGGCGGCTCTGATTGGCTGCGGTAAGCCGCCTCTGACGCTTTATCAAGATCAGTGATAACGGTGCTGTTTACCCCGTGGCACTGAATTTAGCCTGAAACAGAATTATGCTTTCGCTGCAGGTGTGTGTGCGTGTGATTTATTAAAGCACAGAGGAGTGTAGTAAGGTCAAACACTGTTTGCTCACTGCACATTTCCATTTTAATCAGCTGGGTGAGTCTCTCCGAAACACACAAACCCCAGAGATCTGCCCGCCGGTTTACTGACCCATCACACACGTGCACACACACACAGGGCAGCAGACAGATGGAAAATAATGTGTGACAAATAGAACAAATAATGTTACAAATACACAGATTAGATCAAAATACAGACAGACAGATTAGATAGAACAACAGAATCAACGACAGACAGATAGAGAGAAACAACAGAATGATCCATAGACGGATAATTAGAACAACAGATAAACCAACAGACAGGTCACCAGAGAGACAAACGGATAGATGGATAGAATGATAAAACGACAGACAGACAGCTACCGTAGATAGATGAGTCTCTCACCTGACGATCTGCTCTGATACGGGTTTGTTCTGGAACTTTGGTGGCAGTTCTAGGATGGGCTTCACTGTGAAGCACTGAATGTCTGTTTGGACCAAACTAAGAAACAATAACAGTGACAATTTGGAGAATTGAAGTCAAACAAAACAGATTTTTGTTGTTATGGGCGTGTGATGTGAGTGACACTGGAGGATACACTGTCCAGAGGAGCTCCTGATGTCCTCGCTGGGAGGGGTCGTGGTCTTCATCTTCTCAGCGTTAGGGAACTGAGTGAGCAGTCTGGCCTCAAAGTCCTCCCGCCGCTCATACTCCTTCCCCCGATAGATGAACATCTTATTCTGAAAAACACCCGCAACAGACATTCTCATCTCCACATCAAACTTTCCTTTTCTGATTTGTTTTGACAACTTTTCTGTGCTCACCGTCCTAATCTATGAATAATATTTGCATGGTATGAATTTCAAAGCATCACATTTTCTAAAAAAAGCACAATTTAATTAACACATCAGATTGAATAAACACACGGAAATATAACAAAAAGTAATAATCAAATACACAAAGGCCAGAGATGAGTACTAATGCATACAGATATGATTTAAAACAGCAGCATCCACATGGAAAAACAAGACAAAAATAAAAACATTTAAATAAGTTTTCTGTCTAAGTTTTCTGCATGTCTACAAGAGCTTAACAATAAAGAAAAAATAGCATATTATTATAATGCATTAAACAGCCAACAGAACTATTATCAGAACTGGTGGTTCTCAGGGTAACAGACACTGTATTTTTTTGCAACGCCAAATAACAAAATGCAACTAACCATGTAATCATGCATAGTTCAGATAGTAAAATAAATAGACTTTTGAATTTCTAAAAGAGTGAACAAAATGCTTCCCATAACTTTTGTTGCCAATGCCAAAGGCTGTGAGTCCAATCAAATCAAACTCTTCAGTTTTATTCTGAATCTTAATAGGAAATTTTAACATTTAAACTAAACTAAACAGATGCAAACAGGTACAAATTTGTCATATTGATGAAAGCCTGTTTTTAGAAAAGGTTTTTATGACTATAATTCATGTTTTTTCTTGCAATTCTGAGAAAAAAATAAATAAAAATATTAGGATTGCAAGATTTTATCTTACAATCCTAAAACTTTTTTCTCAGAATTGCAAATTTAAAACTATGTAATGCAAATATTAATAAAGTATTAAATACTTTATGAAAACATTAAAATGACACAAAACAGAAATAAGTAATTACAGTAATAAATGCTTAATTGCAATTTAGTTAAACACTTGGTAGCGTGTTGGGATTTCCTAAGGAAAACCAGCTGAGAGCCACAAATCTAGATCATTCAATCATGATCATCATCTATGAATCCAAGGATTTTATGAAAACAGTAAAATAACACAGAATCTCATTACTCAGAGAAGCTTATTCTTTATTTCTTAAAGTTTAAACGTTGAATCTCAAAATAGCCACCGCGGCTGTAATTCCGAGGCGTTTGGCAGTCTGGAAACGCTCAATTACTGCACATTCCCATAAAGACACCGTCAATCATCCGCGCCCACCTACAACACCGTCAATATGTTTCCATTCGCAGCATCTGTGCGAACAACTACACACAGACCCCGGTGTGCACACAAACACCCACACACATGCTGAGAAATATGACAGCGACGGAACGGGATACTAAATTGCCAATATGCATGGAATTGAAGTGTTTATTGTAGAACAATGCATGATCACATTTAATATTTCGCAATAGGACAAAGCAGCGTGATAGCATTCAATAAGAAAACAGAGACACACACACACACATACACTCCCTGCATGCACAAACATATTTCAGCTGCTCAATTAGTGAAATGTGAACTGGAGGTGAAATATGCCCAGGGCCGTTTTCAAATCTGCTTTGAGCGATAAGGTGACAAACTGCACTGTGTTTTCGACGGGTGTTTTCACAGCGCTGGTGATTCCAAGCACGGCAGAACAAACCGGCAGCGGTCACACGACTCCGCACGCATACAAAAGTGCCACTTTAAGGAGGGAGAGGAGATTGCAAGACGTTTTGTGTTTCAAAAGGCGAAGCTTGTCTCCACGGAGCAACATGTCAACACTAGCAGGAGGCGACTGGCCTTTAGATGCCGATTTATTTTTTGTTCCCAGGATGGCTGGTGGGAGACGCGTGACTGCAGGCGGCTGGAAGAGTATTAAAAGAAT
Source organism: Spinibarbus caldwelli (assembly GCA_039654775.1). Taxonomy (NCBI): domain Eukaryota; kingdom Metazoa; phylum Chordata; class Actinopteri; order Cypriniformes; family Cyprinidae; genus Spinibarbus; species Spinibarbus caldwelli. Next base: position 3,858,561 of record CM077257.1, on the reverse strand, counting down.
TACAAATATTTCTGAGGCGAATCAGAGCCACAACCACAGGCTTAAACACACGCGTGATCTGTGGAAGGTGAATGATTCTGTTTCATCATGAATGACACTGATTCTGGAAGGGAATATATAGAAATATACGGAGAATACAAATCATACACGAGTCAACAGAACATTCATATTTTTCAGCTTTTTTACTGTCTGACCTTCATACTTTATCAACTTTCCATCTTTACAGCATCTAGCTTTGACAGCGTTTTATTTGCTGTATAATACCATTGTTTTGGTTTCACGAGACAATTTAGATGAGAGTCTGTCAAGAGCACATTTAAAGTCATGTCATCAACTATAGAAACATTGGATTTGAGCTGCAAAGTGGAACTGAAATAGATTTGGCAATAAAAATCTAAAAATACAAAAACATTAAATTAATTGACTAATATGACTGAATCAAATAAAAATAAATTTAATAAATATTTAGTAAAAAAAAATTGATTTTGGTTATTCTAAAAACTCAACCTTAAAACATCAGCAAAGTGGAACTGAAATATATTGGTAATAAAATAATCTAAAAATGAAATAATAATAATAATAATAATAATAATAATACTACATGAAACAAATAATATCGTTGTATTGAATACAAATAATTCTATTAATTTAATAAATAATATTTAATAAATATTGAAATGATTTTTGGTCATTTTATAAACATTAAAAACAGTGGGATTAGAGTAACAAAGTAGAATGGAAATAGATTTGGTAATAAACTAAGCTAAAAATAAAAATAATAATTGAACTGATTAATATAATCGAATTCATTAAATACAAATAAATTAATTAATTCAACAAATAATATTTAATCAAAATTGAGTTGTTTTTTTTTTTATAAATATTGAGGTTTTTTGTTATTTATATATATTTTTGACAACCTTAAAAACAAAGGATTTGAGCAGCAAAGTGGAACTGAAAGATTTGGGAAGAAGCTAATGATGATGACGATGATAACAATAATAGAATATAAATAACTATGAAATTAAATATTTAATAAATATTGAGACGTTTGTTTATTTTATAATTTTTGAAATTTCATTTTTATAGTTATTATCATAGTTTAAAAATAGCTTAAAAATCTAATTTTACATCGTAAGATTAAAGGTCTATGTCTCTGACAAAGAGGAGAGAAAGAATCAACACAAAAAGGTGAAAAGTATAATGGTGAAGGCATGGTAAAAATTGACCTTCATATATCAGAAGGAAAAATAAATCTGTCAGTTTTAATACAAATCAACCCCATGAACATGAAATTGTCTGTATTTGAATGAAGGTTCCTGCAGTAGTGAGTTTGGAGAGGCCACACAAAGACACCAGTAATTGATTTCCAGGCCTTTGAAAATATATCAGACGAATTCACAATGCAATGCATTTACACAAAGAAACGGACATCTCCATGGTGACGGTGAAATATGAAAGATTCAGGAATATACAAGAAATTCTCACCCGCAGGAACGAGGGGAAGCCCAGTCCATAATAACCTACAGCAAAGTAGTCCGGCTTTGGTCTGATCACTTTCACAATGTTCTCATAAAACTGAGCCTGCTTCCTCTGAGAGACACAAAGACAATCAGATCATCAGTGCTGAACAGCTCAATTACAAACACTTTAATGACCAAAAATACAGTTGGTGATATGGTATTATGGACAGCTGCCAGGGCATTGCAAGGTTGCATAATTAATATAATTAGCTCAATTAATTTGACTATTTTATTAATATTACTATATAAAAATAAAATTAATAATAGGTTAAATAATAAAATAAAAATACAATATAAAATATTTTTATTTAATATTAAATTAAAATATTAAATAATTTCTATATATATATATATATATATATATATATATAATTACATATATTTCACGTATGTATATAAATTTAATATTAAATACAATTAAATAAAAAATAACAGATAAAGAAATTAAAAGAAAAACAAAAATATTTTTATATAAAATATTTAATATATAAAACAATAAAATTTTTACCGGTACTGCATTTACCGGTTTGTGTGGAACAACATAAGAACAGGTAAAGATCATAAAAAACAGGTTGAGATCAACAGGTGAAGGGTTACAATAAAAGTTAGTCACAAACTTTCGTTCAGGACTGTGCAAAATGTACCAAGAGTTAATTTCAAATAAAATCAGACCACAATCGTTGTTTGTGTCTGAATGGATCAATTTGTCATTTGTTGCCAATTAGACAAAACCGCATTAATGAACAAAATGCAGAAACTCATTAAAGCCCTCTGATCATTTATATTAGGCCGATTTAGCTACTTTGGTGAACTTTAAGAGTCTGAACGACTCATTAATTGTTTGTTTGATTATAAAACCTTGACAAAGAAAATTTGTACGTACCAGTAAAGCGCTCAGCTGCTCAAAGTCAAACATCTCGTTCTCGTACTGTTCGGCTAACTCCTTCCCCAGAATAATGGCCTCCTCCCACATCTGAACACAGAGCACCAAAACACACATCAGACACCATCTTTGAAGCTCATTATGTCAAAACACGCTGCTGTCATGTCCTTCTAACCATCTGTGAACAATGCGCTTTGAGCAAAAAGTGCTTTCTGAGATTTATGTTGCAGTGGATGCAAAAATTACCCAGCTGCACCACGCTGATCACGTTAAATATTTAAGAGATCATTAAAGGAATGTTCTGGGATTACTGTAGAATTTTATTCCAACCCTGTACATTGCAAGTAAATCACTCACATATGCGACTAAATCTTCACTCTGGGCGACTAAATGGTGTCTAATATTAACCACTAGCCAATAAATTCTCAGATTTTACTCGCCAGTGTGTGAGTTGGAGGCTAAGTATAAGTTTAGCACAGATATATTTTCACTCGCCGAACACACAGAGGCTCTCTCTCTGTCTCAAGTGATCTGTGCTGTTTCTCAGTTCATCTGAATGGATGCGCAGCGCACCTGTGTTTGACGTACCGTAAACTCTAGTGTGAAGGCGCACGACTCGCCGTCGCTTTGTCTCACAAACACTCACGCAAAGAAAGACAGAGGGAGAGAGTCTTACATACTATACAGAATCGATGCACAACATGTAAACAATGTTCTTTGTTGTATTATCTCATTGGCTGGCGCTCAGGTATTATCGCCCCCGTTTTGATTTCAGCAAATCAGTTCGAGCTAATGCACAGAACCTGATTAATATTCATGAATCCAGCAGCTCATTAATCCTTAGTGCGTTTTATATTGTTCTTATTAGTAGAATTCCTATTATTATTATTATTATTATTATTATTATTATCTTATCAGTATATTGTTAGTTTTGCCCATTTTTTTTTTTTTAAAGAAACACTGAATGACCAAAAAAGCAACACCACCAGTCCTAAGTTCAGATAAAATGACTAATATGCATTCATACATGGTTACCAAGTTGTAATTCTAATTACTAAAGTTCTATCATTAAATAATAGGCCTACTTGATTATCATATTCTAATGCTTGACTGACTGATGTTAAGAGTATACTTTCAGATATTTAAAAAGCTGTGCCATTTTACAAACATTTTATATATATATATACGGAAAGTATTCAGACCCCTTAAATTTTTCACTCTTTGTTATATTGCAGCCATTTGCTAAAATCATTTAAGTTCATTTTTTTCCCCTCAATGTACACACAGCACCCCATATTGACAGAAAAACACAGAATTGTCGACATTTTTGCAGATTTATTAAAAAAGAAAAACTGAAATATCACATGGTCCTAAGTATTCAGACCCTTTGCTGTGACACTCATATATTTAACTCAGGTGCTGTCCATTTCTTCTGATCATCCTTGAGATGGTTCTACACCTTCATTTGAGTCCAGCTGTGTTTGATTATACTGATTGGACTTGATTAGGAAAGCCACACGCCTGTCTATATAAGACCTTACAGCTCACAGTGCATGTCAGAGCAAATGAGAATCATGAGGTCAAAGGAACTGCCTGAAGAGCTCAGAGACAGAATTGTGGCAAGGCACAGATCTGGCCAAGGTTACAAAAAAAATTCTGCTGAACTTAAGGTTCCTAAGAGCACAGTGGCCTCCATAATCCTTAAATGGAAGATGTTTGGGACGACCAGAACCCTTCCTAGAGCTGGCTGTCCGGCCAAACTGAGCTATCGGGGGAGAAGAGCCTTGGTGAGAGAGGTAAAGAAGAACCCAAAGATCACTGTGGCTGAGCTCCAGAGATGCAGTCGGGAGATGGGAGAAAGTTGTAGAAAGTCAACCATCACTGCAGCCCTCCACCAGTCGGGGCTTTATGGCAGAGTGGCCCGACGGAAGCCTCTCCTCCGTGCAAGACACATGAAAGCCCGCATGAAGGACTCCAAGATGGTGAGAAATAAGATTCTTTGGTCTGATGAGACCAAGATAGAACTTTTTGGCCTTAATTCTAAGCGGTATGTGTGGAGAAAACCAGGCACTGCTCATCACCTGTCCAATACAGTCCCAACAGTGAAGCATGGTGGTGGCAGCATCATGCTGTGGGGGTGTTTTTCAGCTGCAGGGACAGGACGACTGGTTGCAATCGAGGGAAAGATGAATGCGGCCAAGTACAGGGATATCCTGGACGAAAACCTTCTCCAGAGTGCTCAGGACCTCAGACTGGGCCGAAGGTTTACCTTCCAACAAGACAATGACCCTAAGTACACAGCTAAAATAACGAAGGAGTGGCTTCACAACAACTCCGTGACTGTTCTTGAATGGCCCAGCCAGAGCCCTAACTTAAACCCAATTGAGCATCTCTGGAGAGACCTAAAAATGGCTGTCCACCAACGTTTACCATCCAACCTGACAGAACTGGAGAGGATCTGCAAGGAGGAATGACAGAGGATCCCCAAATCCAGGTGTGAAAAACTTGTTGCATCTTTCCCAAAAAGACTCATGGCTGTATTAGATCAAAAGGGTGCTTCTACTAAATACTGAGCAAAGGGTCTGAATACTTAGGACCATGTGATATTTCAGTTTTTCTTTTTTAATAAATCTGCAAAAATGTCAGCAGTTCTGTGTTTTCCTGTCAATATGGGGTGCTGTGTGTACATTAATGAGGAAAAAAAAATGAACTCAAATGATTTTAGCAAATGGCTGCAATATAACAAAGTGAAAAATTTAAGGGGGTCTGAATACTTTCCGTACCCACTGTGTGTGTGTGTGTATATATATATATATATATATATATATATATATATATATATATATATATATATTTGCATATATACACACACATGTATAGTATATCAGTCTGGCGAGCAAACTAAAACATTTACTAGCCAGTGGCGATTCAAGTGCCAAGGTGTCCGTAGAGGGTTGTTATTCTGACCCATTCCTCTGTAAAAACAAACAAAAATCGCATGCACAGTAATGCATGTCCAATGGAAGGCTGGAACTGAAGGCTGTAAAAGCTTAGATTTTTAATGAATTGTTTTGTACAAAAAAAAAAGTGAATTATATCAGGGATCGTGCAAGTTTCACAAAGTTGAATTTAAGACTTTTTAAGACCTTTAAGATCATTAAAGAAAATAATAGAAAAAAAAATTAAAGGGAACGCGATATGTCTATTGTTCTCTTAATAAAGAGGTCTAAGGAGAATACAATGAGTCGAATTAGCAACATTTGAATTAGTCAAATTAGTTTGAAAATACAACTTCCAACCAATCTCAATTACTTTTTAAATAATTTATGTACAAATAAATAGCTTAACTAGAAAAAAAGAAATAACTTTTACTGTATATTCTGTCTTGCTTTTCATTGCAATTATCTACGAATTGTTAAATCAAGGGAGAGGCAAATGCAATTACATGCAATTACATATTAGAAGTTGTTTTCTGAGATATTTATCAAAATGAAGTCAATTTATGATTAAAAAATACAACTTTCTGCCAATGAGCTCAGAAAAATCAACTTAATTCAAAAGGAAAATTTTTTTATACCTAATTGACATATTCGATCTAAGTTTTAAGCACAAACTCACTTAATTTTTTTCAGTTTCTCAAAAAACAAGACTTCATATCTTCAACTTACAGATTAAGTGATGTTTTTTACATCCAAAATCATGTGAGCCAAAATCATCACAATTAAAAGAACCAAAGACTTAAACTACTTCAGTCTGTGTGCATTGAATTTATTTAATACACAAGTTTCACAATTTGAGTTGAATTACTGAAATAAATGAACTTTTCCACAACATTCTAATTTATCGAGATGCACCTGTATATATGTATATGTATTCAATATATATAGAAACACACACACACAATGCAGGATGTTATTTCTTTGGGTGGAGCCCGTGGCCTTAAATGAGTCGATATCCATGACCTCATCTAAACAGTAATATGGATATTCCTTGGCTCTGACATTCTCTCATATCAGACTTATAACTTCAAATGCCAAGTGTAAATAAAACCTCCAGCTAGCATTACATTTCTGCTGCACAGGATTTGATATATAACTAATTCTTCAAATGAAACTATGAGTGCATCCTGGCGGCACGGAGAGAGAGAGACTGTGATTATATATCAATATCTGCAGTGCATTATTATTGAGATAGTAATAGTATCTGCAGTCTGTAGGAGACGACGTGGATTACTTATTCAGACCGGAGGAAGAATAAAGCAAGTACGGCGCATAAAGCGAAACTTGCACTGTAATATTAGACCACATGTTCAGCATGAAAATTACTTTCCTCAATTTTCCTGTCGAGACTGCAGTGCACTAAAGGAATAGTTCACCTCAGAATAAAAACTGTGCCATTATTTACACAACCTCAAGACGTCTCAAAGCGTGGTTTGTGGAAAACCAAAGTAGAATATTTTAAAGAATCTCTTTCCATATAAAAGGCTTTCAAAAACACTAAATAAAACTATAAACCTAGTCTACATGACTTCATGTGCTTGAATTCCCAGTCTTCTGAAACCACACCCTTTTTATTTTTGTAAGGAACAGACTTAAATTTACAGCAAGTTATGCACTGAGAATATTCCATTCGTGCAAAAATCAACAGAATTAAAGTTTGGTTATTATAATTATGAGAACCAAAGTCATGTTTGCATCAATTATGGCACTGACTGTGATGAAATGTACAAAAATAGTCTGATATTAACCAAATTGTGGTCATGCTATACAAGAAACAACATTAAATACATTCATTTACAGTATAAAACCTATATTTGCATATATATTCAATCATACTTTTACTACAATGCCGGGTACTGAAGGAACATTTCAACATCTCCAGTTTGAATTATGATTATACTTGTTCAGATACATTCAAGAATTGTTAAATATGTGTATATTAAGACTATTATTATTATTATTATTTATTCAGTTATTTAATCAGTTTTTTAAGTATTATATTTTTTTTATATGTTATACACAATTTTAATTTTAGTTCATTTTAATTTTTATAGTTTTTTAGTTTTACATCAAGTTAAACAACTTGCTGAAATTAAAAGTTATTTATATTTTATTTTATCTCAAGTAACCAAAACATTTTGTTAATGGGATTTATTTTAGTTTCAGTTTTAGTTAAATATAATAACCCTTACAGATTCAAAATAATTTTTGAATCTGTAAGCAAGGCTACAATACAAGCTTTGTTGGATGTGAAGATTATCCAAAATATTTCATTGCTTTCAGGAAAAATACAGGGAAAGAGTAGGAGCAGTTTATGTGACTGTGTCTTCCCGTCTCGGCTCTCAGGAGACGTTCAGCCGTGACATGTGGGTATGTCCCAGCAGTCTGAGACGCGTTTAAAATAGACTCTCTGAAAAGCTGGAATAACTCCCATAAAATGTGTCGAACAGAAGAACTACAGCCCAGAGCTGCTCCTCAACTCGCTTTCCAGGACTGACTGACTGCCGCTCTCCTTCAAACACACACACACTTTCCTGTTCAATTCTCTTGTGTTCTTTCTATTTGACACACTCGGTCAAGATTTTGAGCCGCTGAGCCCAGTAATGGGGTCCAGTCCAGGGCAGCAGATTCGCTAAGAGTCCCCCACTGAGAGACCTCTACGCTGGGCACAGATCTCCACCTGGCCCCTATAACCCTCAAATCCCCTCAGCTCCTCTGTCCAGCCTGTCAGACTAATGGAGATGTAGCCAATAATCTGCCTCTCTGCGGGTCACCTGTCCGTTACACAGACCACTGCAGATTCACTCAGTACAACAGCTACAGGACGTGTTTAAAGGCACGCAGGCTGTTTCTGACATGCAATCACATGCACAGAGACACAGAAAACCTGACAGTATATAATAGTTAATCTAGTCATCTTACTTCTTTAAAAAAAATAAATAAATAAATAAATAAATAAAAATAATATATATATATATATATATATATATGCGCATGCTATGTTTCGGATGCTATCCGAACTGCTGCTTTAGTACAATACAATACGCAATGAACATGTACAATATAATACGCAATGCATTATATATTTTTGTTTCAATAAAAAAAATAAATATAAATATCACAATTTCAAAAATTTTACAAAATATTACAATGTATGTGTGTATATATTATTTTTCTGTATATTTATATTACATTTAAAAATATGTATATCATAATATGTATATCATATTTAAAAATATTTAATATTTTTTTATTTAATGCTGCCATGCTAATAACGATTCTCAATGTTTTTTTTAAAGATACTGCTTATACATACAAAAACTGTAATATTTAATAAATCTGATGCTGCCATCCTAATTGCTTTTTTATATAAAATAATCACATGGTTTTTCGTTTCACTTGTACTTGGTCAGTTGTTGAACGTTATTATGCTGTTGTCTGCCCGTGTTTTGGTTCTCTGTTTCCCAGTGTTTCCTGTTCTTTGTTCACTTAGTCTTTTTATTAAACTGCCTGCACTTAGATCCACGACTCAGCCTGTTTCCTTCAGCCTCCGCATATAACGTTCAACAACTGACCAAGCACAAGTGAAACGCAAGGGCTATTTATACACAAGAGAACAAGCTAACAAGATAACAAGGGGGCGTGGTAAATGGGAAACACCTGGGGAACCTAATCACAAGGAACCAATACGCAAACGGACTACAAACAGACTACAAACAAGGCACAGGAAACACTTCAACATAAAAGTCCAGACAGAGCACAGAGAACATGTAACACCTTGTTGGCAATCACAGAGGTCAGATGTTTCTTGTGTGCAAACCTGGTGAACAACTACATCTCAGGAGGGATTTTGTCCCACTCCTCTTTGCAGATCCTCTCCAAGTCATTAAGATTTCGAGGCTGACGTTTGGCAACTCGAACCTTCAGCTCCTTCTACAGACTTTTTATGGGATTAAGGTCTGGAGACTGGCTAGGCCACTCCAGGACCTTAATGTGCTTCTTCTTGAGCCACTCCTTTGTTGCCTTGGCCGTGTGTTTTGGGTCAATGTCATGCTGCAATACCCATCCAAGACCCATTTTCAGTGCCCTGGCTGGCTTCAATGTCCTGGCCCTGACGGTACATGGCCCCGTCCATCGTCCCTTTGATGCGGTGCAGTTGTCCTGTCCCCTTAGCAGAAAAACAACCCCAAAGCATAATGTTTCCACCTCCATGTTTGACGGTGGGGATGGTGTTCTTGGGGTCATAGGCAGCATTCTTCCTCCTCCAAACACGGCGAGTTGAGTTGATGCCAAAGAGCTGGATTTTGGTCTCATCTGACCACAACACTTTCACCCAGTTCTCCTCTGAATCATTGGCAAACTTCAGACGGGCTGTATATGTGCTTTCTTGAGCAGGGGGAGCTTGCGGGCGCTGCAGGATTTCAGTCCTTCACGGCGTAGTGTGTTACATATGAGACTGCATCAGCAGCAATGATGAACTGCATTTAATTACAGTATTATTTCAAAACAAAACAAAACAAAAAACAGAATGACACGCAGGGACTTCTGGGAACATAAATGAGTGACGACTCAAATTAACCTCTGAATTGTTTTTGTTTTTTAATCAATTCATAGAAATGAACCATCAGATCAATTCAGCTTTCCAAAATGAAAAACTTCCCAAAGGAACACACAGTTGAGAGGACAATTAAGTAGAATAAGTCTGATTACTGCAGCTCACAAGGTCATTGTTGGTTGAAACAATACAGCTAAAAGTTGTACTATTCTGAAAAGAGTTGAACTACTTGAAGTTAGTTACAGGTCAACATGACTAAAGCAGATGTTGTGATAGTAGCTTATTGTTAGTAGTCGTTACCTTGCCCTTGTCGAAGTAATTGATGATCTCCTGGTACAGCTGATCTTTGAGTTGACACTGAGTGGTTGCCTGGTAACCGTCTCTCTGCGTCAGGTGGGCGGCACAGGCCTCTTCAGACCACTGACAAAACAACAATCACAATTACACTCCTCAAATACACCACAATAAGCCGCCAGTGACCCGATGAGAGTTCAATATTAGATCTAATCCACATCTATATTCAGAAAAATACAAACAGAAGTCAACATCAAACTTTAAAAGGGTTGTATAATTATATTTTCCTTCATCTTTTGAAATAAAGTTCATTATATGATGAAAACCTAATGTAACTCAGAACTTCCCACGCAAGTGAGAAGCCAAGCAGCAAAAACATCCATCGAAGTTACAATATGTGAATTCATTAATACAGCCACCCACATATATATATATATATATATATTAATGATGCCTGTTATGCATTCAGAAGCCTGGTTTGTCCAGTCAAGGCGAGGTAATAAAGATAGTATTACTTCAAAACGAGATCCCTGATCATTTCAGTCTGATCTGAACCATTTGAGCGACACATTTCAGATCATTTTATGGAAAGCATCAAGGCAATGCGGTATAAAAAGCCCATGTTCAAAGAAACATGTTCAGAGAAAGTGGTCATGAAAAACTGTTTTAGTGCAAACAAAACTTTATTATAAGCATTATAAGTGGACCACCGGGAAAAAAACACTAAATGAAAGAAACAAAAAATAATACGACCCCACTGAACAATAAACGAAAATCTGCAATATGCAGGTGCACACACACACACACACACACACACACACGGAGCAGTGTGGTCGCTTTCAGATCGCAGCTGCTGGCGATATTAATTTTGTTGTGCTGAGAATTTGAAAGGTTTTGGCTGTATTTTTGTCCCGGCGTCGAGAGCCCATCTGATAACGCTGATTTATGTGGCCACACTGTAATATTCATTACAGATGCTGCCTGATCCTGTAAACAAGTGATTATAGGGAGAAACTGCACAGATTAAGAACTCTTGGTGTTTTGCTGACCGCTCAGTTCAAAGCCTCTGTGGAATAAAAACACACACACACAGGAAAACGAGCAATCTGATTGGCTGGAGTGGGTCAGCTAACTCCCCTGCGGGCCACTGCTATTGGCTGTCACGTTGAGCTACTGAATAGTGCTAAGGGCTCTGTCAGGACTGATTCACTGTAGTGTAAACGTAACTGACATTTCATGGAGCTTTGTGCAACAGCGGGGATCAAACACCTCAGGAAAGTGCATCAATGTCGTGAGGAGGAATGGAGAAATGAGTAATTCTATACAGTTTTATGGTCATTCTACGTTGCCATCTATATACATATATAATATAATTATTATATAATATAATTATTATATATATATATATATATATATATATATATATATATATATATATATATACACACACACACACATACATATATAATTATACACACACACATATACAGTACACTACTGTTCAAAAGTTTGGGGTTGGTAAGACTTTATTTATTTATTTTTTGTCTTTTATGCTCCCCAAGGCTGCAATTACTTGATTAAAATACAATAAAAAAAATAGTAATATTGTTAAATATTATTACAAATTAAAATAACAGTTTTCTATGTGAATATATTTTAAAATGTAATTTATTTCTGTGATCAAAGCTGAATTTTCAGCATCATTACTCCAGTCTTCAGTGTCACATGATCCTTCAGAAATTATTCTAATATGCTGATTTGCTGCTCAAGAAATATTTCTGATTATTATCAATGTTGAAGATGTGATGCTTAATATTTTGTAATATTTATGCAACAACCATTTATACATACAATCATTTATTTGAAATCTTTTGTTTTACAGTCACTTTTGATAATGTAATGCATCTTTGCTGAATAAAAGGGGGAAAAAACATTTCTTTAAAAATAATAAATAAAATAAAACAAAAAAATAAATAAATAAAAACTAAAATGACCCCAAAAACTTTGAACATATATACTGATTCTTTATATATTTTATTTAAAACTGTATATAAATAAACTGTAAACCTACTGTATATAATATATGAAACTCATGAAATAATATATGTAACAATGTACAAAAATACTTGAAGTAGTGGCTCCATTATATTTTTCCTCTTAAAACTAATGAACTATTCTATAAAATGTTGTAATAATCTTGTTTTTTTACATTTGTCATCTTTAAATGTCAACGTTTTCACCATGATGTTTTAAGGTCACCGAATCCGAAAATTTCATCCGAAATTTTCACACATTCAAAAATAAATACGACCTCACGTTATGTCAATCACGTTTACACACTGCCTCTGAAATTTTCATCCGTCATAAAAAAATTCGGATCGGGTTCATTTTTTTTTTTTTTGCGTTTTTCGCATCTGTGGCAAGCATTTTGAGAGGTGTTTTGACAGTTCAGAGCCACTGTACAAGTGAACGCCAAAATCCAGAATGGCGATTGTCAAGTTGATCCACTTCGTCTCGCAGCACAAAGCACTGTACATAGATCCTTGCACACTGAGTTCACAGAAATTGGTGGTCTTTTTAATATGTGGCTCTAGTATCGCAAAGCATCAAACTGAGCCACTGAAATCCTGAAGTAAACTTTGAATCGCCCGTGATAATCCCGCTGCTCTTTAATAAGGAGGGGGAACTCTCCGTCCTCTCTATATCTCAGGATTGGATGGACCCAATATTTCCTTCCTTTTTTTTTTTTTTTTTTTGAGGACAATAATATCATCCTCAATGCTTGAAGACTCCATTTAGTACTGTTTTGCGAATTTTTTCGCAACGGATTAATTAATACGCATCGGACTCAGTGTGCAAGGTTTCTGTGCGTGACAAATTTTTAGGATAACGAACACGAAAAAACGCGTACGAAAATTTCGGACTCAGTGTGCAGAGACCTTTATAGTAAACAACTGCTTTCTCTTGTGTTACAGCCATTAGCACAAGCCTTGTAATGATAAATTAAGCCAAAAATATCAACCTTTTAAAGTGCCCCTATTATGGATTTTTGAAAATCACTTTTCATGCAGTGTGTAACGCAGCTCTAAGTGAAAGAAAACATCCTGCAAAGTTTTAAATCTGAAAGTGCACTGTGTATAAAGTTATTGTCTCTCAAAAGAAAGAGGCGACTCTGAATCATTGAAACGAATCATTTTTAAAATGAATCCCAAGCTGTTTCATGTTGACGTCAACATGAAACATTAGCATATTGCCTGCCCACTTGTTGGTCTTTTCGCGTTGGTCTGAATGAAAATGCATATTCATTCTTTGCCACTAGGTTTCACAGCTTTTAGAGCTCTTTCTCCAGTAACGCTGTACACAAAGCAGCACTGGGCTCACAAACTCTGCTTTATCAGGCATTACAGGCATGATGTAATGAAAATGAGACCAATCGGATGAATCACCGCAGATTAGCATCACGCAAAGGAGGGGTTTGGAAAAATGAATTGTTGAGTGAATCATTTGGGAGTCGTTGAACAAATAAGGTAAAAAAATAAATGCATATAATAAGACAATGAAAGTGTTTTTTGACCTTGCATGCATGCCAAAAACCAAAATATGAACCTTTCATTACCCATAATAGGGGCACTTTAACATATATTTCATAGTTTATTAACTTGGCTTATGATAGCACAAAGCAGTTTACCAACACAAACTCATTATTTCTCTGAATGCATGAATGAAGACTTACAAAATAGAATTTGAATCAGTGTAGGCACCCATAAAGCAGGAATGATTTCACCAACTTCCAAATGAGCACATAAGATGTACAGTTTCAGGTTTTGGTGTTGTCTCTAAACAGGACTCTGAGGTGTGTGTGTGTGTTTGTAAATGCATGAATAATGTGTGAAACACAAGGTGTGTGTAAGTGTCGCTATTGCATACAGGAGCAAACAGAACGACGACAGCTATTTATGAAAAGAAGCTGTGTGGGTTCGAGAGAACATGGTGTTCCCTCGCTCACTGTGACAGCTGATTCCCTCATCGAATTACTCCTGTAAAGCCCTAAACGAATCTGAGATTCACTACAGAACACACGCTGAGCCCAAACGCAGATGTGATTAAACAGCAAGCCAATCTACATATTAATCCATTTGCTCAACTAACAGTTAATGTCACTTATCAAGACTAACTCCCAAGATTCACCAGATCAAATTTGCATTTCCTAAAGGACACAGTAGTGCCTGCAAAGCAACCTCATAATATAATGCTAATGTTTTAGGTGAGATTAGGTTTTAGGTCGTGTAAATGTGCAAATTAAATGGTGCATCAGAGCTTTGCGTTTGTCATGACATGCTTATTGTTTTCTGTCTGCAGTGCATAAGAATCAGTATAATGCAGCTTTGACAGCGACTATATGCTTAAAGGAATAGTTGACCTAAAAATTTAAATTTGCTGAAAATTCAGTCCTTCCAAGATGTAGAGTCTGTTTCTTCATTAGGACAGATTTGGAGAAATGTAGCATTACATCACTTTCTCACCAATGGATCCTCTGCAGTGAACGGGTGCCGTCAGAATGAGAGTCCAAACAGCTGATAAAAACATCACAATAATCCACACCACTGAAGTTCATCAATTAATGTCTTGTGAAATGAAAAGCTGCATGTTTGTAAGAAACATTGCATAATATAGTTTTATCCAGTGAAAATGTCACCTCGTCTAAATCAGGAGAAAAAAAAAATGCACAGATCAAGCACCGTTTACAAGCCAAAACAGCCAAAAACAGTTCATTTTGATGTAAGAGGAAAACAGAGGATGGACCTTTTCACTGGAGGAAGTGTTATTACGGATTATAGAATCCTATTTTAGCTGTTAAAAAAGCCTTAATGATGGATTTGTTTCGTAAAAACAAGCAGCTTTTCTCTTCACATGACATTAATTGCTGGACTGGATTGGTGTGGATTATTGTGATGTTTTTATCAGCTGTTTGGACCCTCATTCTGACGGCACCCATTCACTGCAGAGGATCCACTGGTGAGCAAGTGATGGAATGCTACATTTTATCAAATCTGTTCTGATGAGGAAACAACCTTCTCTACATGGTGGATGGCCTGAGGGTCAAAACATTTTCAGCAGATTTTCATTTTTGGGGGAACTATTTCCTTAAACAGATATAAAAAAGACCAGCAACAAATCACTATGCAAATAAATGCAAGAAAACGAAACCAGTCGCAATTCAGTATGCAAATATGACTGTCAGTTAAGTATACAAAAACCAAAAAGGGAGCCTGTATGTTAAGTAATTCTGGATGAATTAAAGAAGTTTTAATACTTGGGTATTAAATTTAATACTTTAAGTTTGATCAGTTTTATACTAAATGCTAATGAATTTTAATACTTAAAGCCATGTAAGAACCGCAATCATGTCTTTGGCAAAGTTTAAGTGTCTTTCTACCAGAGGTTTGTTCTCAAATCTGCACTTGAGGTGACTTTCTAAATGTCAAACAAGAACGGCAAATGCTTACTCACCTCAGAAGGGAAAAATTGTTCTGTAGAATTTCAGCACTCAGAAATGGAAATGCGCATGAATTATTCCTGTCTGAGTCTTCAACAGCGAGATTTCCAATTAAATTATACCTGCTACGGTAGATCCTGCCGTCGAATGAGTGTATGATCATCGTTATCACATGTACGCTGAACCCTTATTTACTGGCAAGAGTATGAATCAAAGTAGTGTGTTTACTGGAGACATCCAGAGACGTCTTCAAAGGTAAAGGGCATATCTAGTCAGATAAACACGTGTGGAGTTACCTTGAGGAGTTTAGCGTGCAGCAGTAGGGTGTATCCGGCCTCAGTGTAGTTATCACACTCCTTATGCAGGTCACACAGCTTATACAGGTACCTGCACGCGCGCACACACACACAAAATGACATTAACAATCTGAACACAAACGCTATTACAAAAAAAGCTTTAACAGCAAACTCACAAAGTCCACCAGCTCAGAACAGCTACAAACTTCAGATTACCTCCACATTCATAAATTGTCCATACACAGGGAATGACAGAGAAAACTTTTGTTCTCTATTCTTAATATTCTTAAAGACAAAAATTCCAAATAGAAAACAGATCATTATGGATTTCTAGCTTGATTTATCAAGACATCAGCTGTGTCCCAAATGATGCCCTATACACTATGCACTTATTCTATGCAATAAGTACTTAACTGTCAACTGCAGTAATTATATCAGTTTATTTTGTCATCCAACACACTAATCACACTATTTATACTAAAAAATAGCATAGAATAATGCATAAGTATGCAAACTGGGATGCACCTAGTGTTTCAGTGTTGATAAAATACACACTATTAGAAATATGATGTGAAATACATGTTCACCTAGTTACTTAGTGGAACAATGCACTAAATGCATTTGCTTAATAGAATAATGTTTTTTATCTAAATAAAAGACAAAATATAAAACTAAAATAATAATATATAAAATTAAAATTATATGTATATATGCATTATATATATATATAAATGCCAGTGTTATTTTAGTATCTTTGAGATACTAAGTAACAATTTTATTAGTTATTATTAATAACTTTTTTGTTTTTATTTTTTGTTTTCATTTTAAATTTAGTTATAGTTTTAGTAATCTTGTTGTGTTTTTGTCTTTTTTTTAAATAAAGTTTTTAGTTTTAGCTATTTTAGTTAAAATAAATGAAGAAAATGCTAAAGAGCAGCACTTACAGTATCTGAAATAGATTTTTATTTTATCTTTTCTGTCACTTTGGCTCAATTTATTTGTCCTTGCCAAACTAAAGCATAGTTTTCTTTCAGAAAATCTTTTGAATAGTTGCAGTCTTTATGTTTCCTTCCTTCCATAAGCATGACTTGACCTGCATCTGGAATTCTCATTGATTCGATTTTTTTTGTCTTTTCTTCTTTCATTTTTCAATGTTCTTCCAGACACACACACACAAAGCCGCTCACCTGATGTACATCTCTTCTCTCTCAATCTCCTTATAGAAATTCTGCAAGGGAAAGAGGCACATACAAGGTCACTTATTCATACTAAACACATCCTGACCTCAGTTCACAAAAACCTACAAATCTGTGTTTCAGAGATAATGGGCTCTAGAAGAATCCATCATCATCCCTGTTACGTCTTCTGTCCTTGTGCACTCGTGCTGTTGATTTCTACACCGACCAACTAGACAATATAAGAGTCATGTTTAACACGAGGACTCCAACGGCATGTTCAGATGTAATGTGCATTCATGTCTTAGTACATCCTGCTAATAAATAAATGTTCAGTTCACTAGTAAGACTGATGATTACATGTGTGAGCGTGCAGTCAATCACACAAACGAAGCCTTCGGATGTGGAGTTAATAGTATTGTTTCAGTGAGAGATCATTTTTGGTATGCAGTACAGTCAGACTCAAGTTCTTCATTGATGCTACGTTTGAAGAAAGCCGTAACATTAATGCTCGTGGGCATGTACAAAGAGTTTGAGCCAATTATAAAGTTACAAAGGAGCTGATGTAATTACTCCACACCATCAGGACGCCTACACACTCCAGTTACAGCGCTCTCCGTCAGGAAATAGATGTATTTACATGAGTGCAGATGCATTGTAAAACTCAAGGGTTTGCTGCATTGATGCTCCGTCGAGAAACAAAATGTTCTCCTCACCAGCACGTTAACTGTGCAGCTCATGCGGTTCTCCTTGTTCTCGTCATGCATGATGGTCCTGTAGTCCAGAAGTCTCTCCAACAGACGGACCACCAGAGTTACGAAGGTTTCGCCCGACTTAGCCAGATACTTGTGCTTCCTGCAGTGCTCCAACAGACTATCACAGACATATATACATTAACACTGGAAGACACACTACAATGTCATAAACTGTAGACATGCAACAGCATACGCAATGTATGTAGAGTCAACATAAAAGCAATTCTGATTTCATGCTCAATTTATATATCCCTAAACTCCTTATGAAAGTCAACATTAATTAGCATAATACAGTGTATTTCTAAGTAAAATGCACTGATGAGTTAGGCATTATGATATTGGTTTACAGTTGTGCATGTGCCATTCATACATAAGAAAAAAATAATCATTTGAGAAGTTAGAAAGTTATATTACACTGAAAGATTTATTTTCAATGAAAATAAACATTAATTTTCTTTAAGCACAATAAGTTTAAGAACATTTTATATGCAACGAAAATACATTTAATTTTAAACATTTAATATGAATATTTAATGAAATGAAATACCAGTGTTATTTTAGATGAACAGAAATGCTATTGTGGTGTGTTAATATTTAGATTTCATTTTTATATTTTCGGTTTTTGTAATTTTGTTGTGTTTTTATTAGTTTTATGTATAATACATATATATTTTCTATATAATTTTATGTCGTTTTTTGTATTTTTTTTTTTTATATAATGTCGTTATTTATTTTAGTACTTAAGTTAAACTAAAAAATTAGAAATGTTTCCTTGGCTGATAGCTGAAATATATATAAATTCTTTAAACAAATAAAAAATAAATTATATAAATAAATTAACTTGAATATAAATATTTAATATTAAATATTTAATATAGAAACATCCAAATTAATTAGGGTTCATTTGATTTTTTTGGGGGGGTCTTTAAAGACACAAACCTGTTCTGCTCATGTAGCATCATGTAGAAATTATATCACTATCACTATCAGTGTGTGCGTGCGCGCGTGTGTGTGTGTGTGTATATATATATATATATATATATATATATATATATATATATATATATATATATATATATATATGTGTGTGTGCGATCTTTGCTCACATTTTCTGGAAGAGGATTTTGTACTGTTCGTCTCCTCGACCGCCTTCCACCTCGTGATCCAGCTTGGTGATGATCTCGTTCTCAAACTGCAATTAAACACAGTGGCCGTAAATAACGAGTGTGGCTAATTTTTCATTTCATTAGCGTTGTTCCTCCCAACCCTCCTCTCTCTCCTCCTCCTGTGTTTTCTCGCTCTCTTGCGCTGTGTCAGAGAGTAATCAGCCGTTATCAGTCACACCGACTGTGAGCTCAACTTTATCTGCTCATTACCATCACTGCGCTTCATCAGAGACACACACACACACACACGCACGCACACACACACACAGCCAGCTGTCTGAGGGATTTTCTTTCAGATGTTGCTCTTCCTGCTGTTATAGAATAAATCGAGATGACTACAGCATAGATGAACACCATGCAAACACACACACACATTATGATTTCTGTCTTCCTCACATCATCCTCATATGCTAGATAAATCACAGACCTACTGTAGGTGTCATTATTAGCATCAATTTTACTAATTAAAATTCGCTAACTTCATGAACTTTGATGCAACTGTTGCCTGGTGGACAATAAAACTGCTATAAAAACCCCATAAACTGTAGACATCATTAATAGTGCTTCACTTCCATGGTTTAGACTGGATTGTATTTGTTACAATCTCAATACAGTGGAATTAACATTACAAATTATTTTATTTCTGATACAAATACAAACATGAAAAGCAGATATCTATAGTAAATGTGAAATATTATATATATATATATATATATATATATATATATATATATACACACACACACACACACACACATATACAGGTGCATCTCAGTAAATTAGAATGTCATGGAAAAGTTCATTTATTTCAGTAATTCAACTCAAATTGTGAAACTCGTGTATTAAATAAATTCAATGCACACAGACTGAAGTAGTTTAAGTCTTTGGTTCTTTTAATTGTGATGATTTTGGCTCACATTTAACAAAAACCCACCAATTCACTATCTCAACAAATTAGAATACTTCATAAGACCAATAAAAAAAAATAAATAAAAAAAAAACCTTTTTAGTGAATTGTTGGCCTTCTGGAAAGTATGTTCATTTACTGTATATGTACTCAATACTTGGTAGGGGCTCATTTTGCTTTAATTACTGCCTCAATTCGGCGTGGCATGGAGGTGATCAGTTTGTGGCACTGCTGAGGTTGTATGGAAGCCCAGGTTTCTTTGACAGTGGCCTTCAGCTCATCTGCATTTTTTGGTCTCTTGTTTCTCATTTTCCTCTTGACAATACCCCATAGATTCTCTATGGGGTTCAGGTCTGGTGAGTTTGCTGGCCAGTCAAGCACACCAACACCATGGTCATTTAACCAACTTTTGGTGCTTTTGGCAGTGTGGACAGGTGCCAAATCCTGCTGGAAAATGAAATCAGCATCTTTGAAAAGCTGGTCAGCAGAAGGAAGCATGAAGTGCTCCAAAATTTCTTGGTAAACGGGTGCAGTGACTTTGGTTTTCAAAAAACACAATGGACCAACACCAGCAGATGACATTGCACCCCAAATCATCACAGACTGTGGAAACTTAACACTGGACTTCAAGCAACTTGGGCTATGAGCTTCTCCACCCTTCCTCCAGACTCTAGGACCTTGGTTTCCAAATGAAATACAAAACTTGCTCTCATCTGAAAAGAGGACTTTGGACCACTGGGCAACAGTCTAGTTCTTCTTCTCCTTAGCCCAGGTAAGACACCTCTGACGTTGTCTGTGGTTCAGGAGTGGCTTAACAAGAGGAATACGACAACTGTAGCCAAATTCCTTGACACGTCTGTGTGTGGTGGCTCTTGATGCATTGACCCAGCTTCAGTCCATTCCTTGTGAAGTTCACCCAAATTCTTGAATCGATTTTGCTTGACAATCCTCATAAGGCTGCGGTTCTCTCGGTTGGTTGTGCATCTTTTTCTTTCACACTTTTTCCTTCCACTCAACTTTCTGTTAACATGCTTGGATACAGCACTCTGTGAACAGCCAGCTTCTTTGGCAATGAATGTTTGTGGCTTACCCTCCTTGTGAAGGGTGTCAATGATTGCCTTCTGGACAACTGTCAGATCAGCAGTCTTCCCCATGATTGTGTAGCCTAGTGAACCAAACTGAGAGACCATTTTGAAGGCTCAGGAAACCTTTGCAGGTGTTTTGAGTTGATTAGCTGATTGGCATGTCACCATATTCTAATTTATTGAGATGCACCTGTATTTTTTTGCACCCTACTTCAGTTATATTTTAAATAAAAAAAAAAAAAACAAAGAAAATAAAATGATAAAATCATAAAATAAAATACAGAGAAGCAGCAAAATACATATTTTATGATAAAAACACAAATGTAACAAGCAGATAGTTCACTGTCTATTTTGAATGTGCAATACATATTTGCAGCTTATTTTGTTAAATTTTAAAGAAATAAAATAAAAAATTAAACAAAAAACAAAAAGACAAAATAAAACATATTTCTAATTTTTAAGTAGTAGTGCATTTTATTGTTGGCTTTTCCAAGGGTTGCTAGACTAAATTTCATTGCATTGCACATGACATGAAATGTTTGACTTTTAGCAAATATTTGCTCAAACAACAAGACTAGGTCAACATGCAATGAACAACAAAGCATGAGAGAGAAATGGATGGTTTTATACACACGGGACGCCTGTCTGCTAGTTTTCCCGATCAACCAGTCAGAACAGCAATTTCCTTTTCATACAGACTCAAGTGCTCTGAGACTCAAGAACTCTGATGACAGACTCAAGTCCACATCAGAATCTCTGAACAGATGTGACTGGTATACTGTGTCATACTTGCATTAATGTTCAATACGCTTCTCATATTTATGGTGTACTAGTGTGTCCCATGGGACAGGCAGGGTCTCAAATACTCACTGAACCTATGGGAGATTTCAGATCAAACTCAAGCTGCAGTTTACTGTACTGCAGCATTATCAGTCCAAAGACACTCTCACATATGTAGATTATCATAAAAGTAAAGCATGTCAGAGGAAGCAGTGAATCCATAACCTTCCAGCAGTGATCTTTGAGGTAGATGAAGATCTCTGTGGGGTGTGGAACGTGGGCTGCATCATAATTTGTACACTAGATAGTATGCAAGAACAGAACTAGCAGATCTTGAACTACAGTATGTTAGAAGAATGCAAATGATGTTTGAATGCTCATATGCGTATTTGCACACATGCTGTATGAAGAGCACTGTGACTGTCTGTTTATAATTACTAGAATAATGACTACATGTTCAGTTTAAATTGTTAGCATTTTAATATTTAAATATGATTTTAATATTTAAAAAGAACATTTTAATATGTTCTGTAGCATAATAGTTAGGCAGCGGCTATTTGCACTAATTGTAAATAGCGATAGACGGTATTTACACAGTGTAAATAGCAATTAGGTTCTATTTACACTAAGTGCAAATAGCATATTTTCTTAGCGATAGATGCTATTTACACTAAGTGCAAATAGCTATAGATTCTCTTTATACTAGGCTATGTTAAAATAGCAAGATTTTCTGCTATTTATACTACTTATTGCTAATAGTGGCAATTATCTGCACCTCAGCATTGTAGTACATTATAAAACAGTACGCAATAATAACGTATTGAGTGTAAATTATAATTTTAATTCAAATTATTAAATGGATGCCACCTTATATTGGGTCAATAAAGCCCTCCCTACACCTACCCTAACCCTACCTGATACTTTATTTTCAACTTTTTGATTATTTCCTTCATTTTCATTGAAAATAAATGCCTTTCTGATGCGATATGAGATTTCAAAAGGGAGAAAAAAAAGTTCGGCAAAAGGTGGGTTCGAACTCGGGTTGATCGCGTCAAAAAGCACGCGCCTTGCCATCTACGCCACTGAAACTGATGATCAACAAGCGTCTTTTTTCAGTGTCGACTGTACCAATCACACGTTGGTGGGTAGAGTTAGTGTAAATAGCCTCAGCCAACAAGGCGGGCTATTTGCACTTAGTGTAAATAGATACTCCGTAATAGTTTTTGCTGTGGTAATAAAGTCATGATTTTTTTTTAGTATTTAGCATTTACTACTGAAATGTTGGTATCATGACACTACTAAAAATTACTGTAAATGCACTACCAATAAACCCTGTATCAATTATTGTGGTCAGTAATTTTTTTATTTATTTATTTTTTTTAAAGAAATGAATACTTTTATTCAGCAATGATGCATTAAACTGTTAAAAAATGAAAGTAAAGATATTCATAATGGTACAAAAGATTTCTATTTCAAATTTAATATTTCTATTCATCAAAAAAAAAACTATAATAATACAAAATAAATGTTTCTTAAACAGCAAATCAGCATATCAGAATGATTTCTGAAGGATTATGTGACACTGAAGACTGAAGTAATGATGCTGAAAATTCAGCTTTACATCACAAGAAATAAATTGCATTTTCATATATATTCACATAGAAACCAGTTATTTAAAATTGGAATAATATTTCACAGTTTTTACTGTATTTTTGATCAAATAAATGCAGCTTTTCTGTGCACAAGAGCACAATATTAAAAAAAATCTTACTGAGCCCAAACTTTTGAACAGTAGTGCACTTTCCCATGAACTGTCCTATTAGTATGCAATACAAGTATGCAAACAAGGGTGCATTTATCACAGAAATCACACTGTCTGTGAAAACTGACCGTCTGGAAGCAGCGTCTGAAGTGAAACTCGCACTGCATCATGTCAAAGAAGATGGGAATGGTGGCTTTACGCAGCTCGATCTCAGGAACCAGCGTCATCTCCAGAATCGGACCCACCATCTCAGGGATAAACCTGATTTTGTGTGGACCTGCAGGATGTTGAGAAGAAACC
Source organism: Spinibarbus caldwelli (assembly GCA_039654775.1). NCBI lineage: Eukaryota > Metazoa > Chordata > Actinopteri > Cypriniformes > Cyprinidae > Spinibarbus > Spinibarbus caldwelli. Next base: position 3,834,584 of record CM077257.1, on the reverse strand, counting down.
AGTTAGCATGCCTGAATCCTTCAGTTTATTTGTTTAAGATCTTTTCTGTGTGTTTTATGCCGTACACAGAGGATCTGTTTGTGATATTTTTGCCGGCAGGTGCAACAGCACAGGGAATATCAACTCTGCTACTTCCTCGCAGTGTCTATTTGTGTCTAACAACAACTTTTATGTATTTTGGTGAGCTGTGTACAACTTCTATTTCAGAGGCACGATTTCCAAAGCTCTCAAAAGACAGACTTTCATCTGTGCTCCGCTAATCTTCAGAGTTTGGTGCAATCACAGCACTGAATACAGCCCAACATCTCTGGATCTCTGGTGCCTGTGTCTAAACCCACTCTCAAACGCCGCCAGCTAATGAACAACCAAAGGCGGCTGCTGAGAAACACGTCTAGCGTGAGGTGGCAAAAATTCCTTCAGAGAGGAACGTGGGAGCCGAAAATACTTTCACCACGGTACTTCCTCAACTGTCCTGCCACTAATTAGCACCTTCACTTTCAGAGCATTTCTGTTTGCACGACTCTAAATAACCGTGAGGTGTCTCAGTGGAAAAATAACCCGCCTGATTCAGTGCTAAAACTGTAAGCAATGCAAATGTGCCAGACGCAAGCCTTACAAAAATAATCACAGAAGTTTGTGAATTATGGTACGTGAAAGCTGCGAAACCTTTTAAATATGCTGTGGTTTTTCAAGACATATAGAGGTTGAGCCTTTTACCAAGCATCTCATAGAAAAGCTACATATTTTAAATGTGTTTTGATTTATTATTGTTATTTTTTTTAAAGAACTTAATGCTTTTATTCAGCAAGGATGCATTCAACTGACCAAAAGTGAGGGTAAAGATTTATAATATTACAGAAGATTTTTCTTTCAAATAAATGTTCTATGCATCAAAATATCTGGAAACTATCAAACTGAAATATATTGAAACTGTTTTCAACATTAATAAAAATAATAATGACAAGAAATGCTTCTTAAGCATCCAATCAGCATATTAGAATGATTTCTGAAGGATCATGTGACACTGAAGACTGGAGTAATGATGCTGAAAATTCAGCTTTGCATCACAGGAATAAATTATATTTTAAAACATATTCAAACAGAAAACAGTTGATTTAAATAGTAATATTACTCCACAATTTTACTGCAGCCTTGATGAGCAGAAGAGACTTTTAAAAATGTTTAAAAATCTTATCGACCCAAAACTGTTGATTTTGTAAACACCTCCTAAGTATACAGCATAGCTGAAAGCTATCAGACATGGCCTAAACACCACAAAACTTTTATTTTGGCTTCACTAGATCTTTAATTTGCACTCCTACTAACAAAACGGCTCTTTACTAAACACAGATGGACATGAAATAGTGATTGAGTTGAAAATCATGTGAGAATATAGAGTGATTGGCAGTTAATTCACTGAGCTGCTATGCAAAAACTACACAAAACCAAGACATTATAGAACATTATACAAAAACAAGCAGATTATGATAAACCAGAATGAAGTATTTAAGAAATGCAATAATAAATGAAGTCTTGTGTACTTTACATCTATTTTTGTCTGATTTAATAATGATCTCTTATAGGTCGGCTCACCCAGGTTATACCACATGTCTCGGATCTCAAAGCCAATCTGTCGCCTCATGTCTTGATACCTGTAAAAGAGAAATATGAAGATATAAGAAAAAGACTTTAGAAAGATGTCTTCGTAAAGCCAGAGGTATGAAATCACACTCAAAGGCCACAAAATATCTGACAGAACATTTCAATTTATTCTCCTGGAATTGGAAACATTTACGGTTTGCTAGCCTCCCTCACAATGCTGTTCTAACAGGAGCGAACGGATGATCTGTGATTCAGAGAGAGGAGCAGAAGCTGTTCAGAATCAACGCCAAACGAGTTTAGGAAATGGACAGAAGACGAGAGCGCAGACGCGTCCCGAACCGGCGCTCTCGTTCAAAGAAAGTGTGAAGTAAGCAGCATGATGACAGATCCCTTATGCTTTACCTCCGCGGGCCTGGCATCCATTCATTAGCGCTGTCATCACACGCTGACATTTTGGGATGCCTGTGGCCCTCGGCTGAATTCTGAGCCACCATTGATTGCTTTGTCAATACGCTCTCATCCAGTGGTAATTTATGATGACAAGGACGAGGCGCGTCGGAGCTCAGTTAACACACAGTAAAGCCTCTCACAACTCCCTCTTCATTCCTTCGGTTTGACCCTCGTTGCTGACGTTTAATCGTTTTTTGTGACAGAGATGATGCAGATCAGATGCATGCTAGCATGCTAAAGCACATCACATGACTCATCTCGAGTCTGACCAGGGCTTTGTTTTAGCAATACCAAGATGTGTTGTTATTCTGGTAAACATTTAACTAATATTAACTAAATTTTTCTGTTTTTTAAAAAGAAATTAATATTTTTATTCAGCGAGATTTTATTAAATTTATCAAAAGTGGCAGGAATAACATACAAAATATTCTATTTTAAATAAATGCTGTTCTTTTGACCTTTATATTTATCAAAGGATCTAGAAAAATAAATAAATAAATAGCATGGTTTCCACATAAATATGAAACAGCATTGTTTTTTTAACATTGATAATCAGAAATGTTTCTTAAGCAGCAAATCAGCATATTAGAATGATTTCTGAAGGATCATGTGACACTGAAGACTGCAGTAATGATGCTGAAAATTCAGCTTTGCATCACATGAATAAATGAATAATAACTAATCATATAAAAATAATATTTCACATTATTACTGTTTTTACTGTATTTATCATCAAATAAATGTAGTCTGGGTGAGTATAAGAAACATCTTTTAAAAATATATTTTTTAAAATCTTACCTATCCACAACATTTTTACAGTATAGTGCACAAGACTAGAGCAGACATTATATATATATGAATAAATATTATTTATATATAAATAAAAATAATATATATATATATATATATTTTTTCCCCAGTTTTTAGCTTACTATAATGACGCTAGTAATAGCATGAGTCTCAGATGCAGAATGTTCCTGCTCATACTCCTCTCGGACACTTCGTTTTCCCCATCTGATCTCTCCATTCACATGCTGACTCCACTGACCCGCTCTCTTAATTACTTCACCTCCTCCTGACTTCCTGTAGCCCTCCTCCCTCACCTCCCCCTCTCTCTCTCCACGGCTCTGTCTGTTTCCCGCTAAGCGCTGCTTTATAATTTGTGTCTCTAGTGTCCGCGCTGACAGAGCAAGAGAGGCAAACAGACAGCGAGTCCTTGCACTCGTACAGAAGAGGAGGCCAAGTCTGTTAACACTCACACCTGTCAGCCCATGGGATGCTCGCTGAATGAGATGCGAACGGAATCCAGCGACAGATGAAGGCTCCTGTTCTATTAGTGCTGTTTGCTCTTCTCCTGCTCATACTGAGCAAAACACAAGTCAGAATATCAGGCGAACTCAAACCCCCCTCAAGTCCGTCTGATATTCTGATCTGTAGACATGACTTGTGTCACTCAGTGACCACTTAGCAACCACATAGCAACACACTAAAAACACTCAGAACACCTCAGAGTCTGCATAGCAACACCCTGGCAACCAATAGAAATACCAAGCAAGCACTCCAAGAAGAACCTATTGACTATGAAGCAACACCCTGCAGCCACTTACCCTTGCAACCACATAGCAACAACCTAAATTTATTTAGAACATCCTAGCAAATGCATAGCAACACCGATCTCTTTAGTTCTGCATAGCAACATTCTAAACCCACCTGCTTTTCTCCTGCTCATACTGAGCAAAACACAAATCATAAATAAAAATCATACTATCAGGCAGACTTGAGGGTTGGGTTTGTTTAAATAAGGCCAATTACCACTTAGCAACCACATAGCAACACACTGAAATCACTCAGAACACCTCAGAGACAGCATAGCAACACCCTGGCAACCTATCAAAATACCAAGCAAGCACTCCAAGAAGAACCTATTGACTATGAAGCAACACCCTACAGCCACTTACCCTAGCAACCACATAGCAACAACCTAAACTTATTTAGAACACCCTAGCAACTGCATAGCAATACCGATCTCTTGGTGAAAGCTTTGGCCTGATGCTCCTTTACTGTGATGCCAGTGAAGTTTGGGCTCTGAGAGACAGAATGAGGAGAAAAAAGCAAGAGAGTGAAGAGTCAGCCGCAGCAGCAATAGCAGCCTCTCTCAGGTCAGCATGACACCTCCAGCAGAACACAGAGAGAACGGACTGATGAAAGCTGAGGCTACGGCTCTGATAGAGGCCCGACGGGGGGCAAACAGCACCGAAGAACAAAGACGGAACAGCCCAACAGATTGTTAGAAATATGAGACACGGCGTCCTCAAGACATCAGCACTTTTTCTGATGAAAGCTCTCAAAATGCCAACCATGCGCTGCTTTATTTTTTGGGTTTTGTAGAATTCCAGGACATAAAGTGTAATCAGGTTGAAATGCTGTCAGCAAGTAAACAAATTAAACTCCATTACAGCTGACAGTGTGTTGAGCTCTGCATGCTTTTATTTTTGCACAAGTTTGGTATTAAAATTAAACAGTTCATCCAAAAATATCAACTGCTCATCCTCAGAACCTTTTTCCTTTGAGGAAGTGCAGAATATTAGAATATTCAGATTTGACATTTCCATGCCACAAAATATATTTTTCAGTCAACTATTTTTATTTTTTTTAAAGTGCCCCTATTATGGATTTTTGAAAACTGCTTTTCATGCAGTGTGTAACACAGCTCTAAGTGAATGAAAACATCCTGCAAAGTTTTAAATCTGAAAGTGCACCGTGTATAAAGTTATTGTCTCTCAAAAGAAAGAGTCGACTCTGAATCATTGAAACGAGTCGTTTTTAAAACGAATCTTAAGCCGTTTCATATTGACGTCAAAATGAAATATTAGCATATTGCCCGCCAACTTGTTGCCACTAGGTGCCGCTGTTGGAGCGTTACAAATAGCTGTTTCCCCGGTAACGGCTGTACACAAAGCAGCACTGCTCACAAATACAAACACTGCTATAAATCAGACCAATCACCGCAGATTAGCATCACGCAAAGGAGGGGTTTGGAAAAATGAATCGTTGAGCGAATCGTTTGGGAGTCGCTGAGCAAATAAGGTAAAAATAAATACATATTATAAGAAAATTAAAGTGTTTTTTGACCTTGCATGCATGTCAACCTGTTGTTGGGGACTCCCAAAACCAAAATATGAACCTTTCATAACCCATAATAGGGGCACTTTAAGGAATGTGACATTAAAGTCTAGTTTAATTATTTTCATTTTATGGACTATTATTAATAAATTACTTATAAACTATTACTAATTATGGTCAATTAAAATTACTGGCAGAACTAAGGAATTGTTTACAGTTTGATGCTGTTTTATTAAATGTAAATAAAAAATAAACTGGATAAAATAAAACAAATTATAAACATTAAATAAATACATAAACTTTTAATCAATCACTACGTTCTACTACGAGACACTCTTTAAGGGTTAAATCTTTCGATTTTCCTTTAAGTTTGTGCAAGATGATGGGGAAATAATAATAATGCAATAATATTAAATATCCAATAAATAGATAAATGAAAAAGATTGCTGATATCATCCGATCTAATACTGTTCAGGTCCCATTTATCTGAAAAATACTGTAATTATCATTTTTCCCGTGAGAAAAAGAAAAATCTGGTGCTGAGAACACTGGTTATTCAATTCCTGTGAATTCACCCACAACTCAAAAGCAAAAACGGCTTCAAGAAAGAGGTGTTGCTACTGACACCAGCACCGCATGTCCTGAGAAAATGGGTGGTTTAGGAAACGTGTCTTCGTGTTCCTGAGAGGAAGCTGCTCAAGAGGCCGTGTGATTCCAGAGGCTGAAGAGTCCTGACAGACAGTGATCCGTCTCTACGAGAATGAGCTCACGCCACAGGCAAACACCGACAGCAGAGAGACAGAAGCTCCTGAAGCAGATAACAGGCTCTTCACTGCTCTCTCTCACTCAGCCCTGCTGTCTCGTTCTCGAAGACTTGAACAGCAATGCATGATTTCACGAAAACAAATTTCCTTCACCTTTCTCTGCTCAACCAGATGAAACTTATATGCATTCATTATTTCTTACAACTTTAAATTGCTGACTCTTCTCGTGTTAGTGCCTCCTTAAAGGAACAGTTCACCCAAAAATTTAAATTTACTGAAAATGTTCTCACTCTCAGGCCATCCAAGATGTACATGAGTTTGTTTATTTATCTGAACAGATTTGGAGAAATTTAGCAGTGAGAAGCCAAAAGCGGTGTGTTTAAAACTGTGCAGATTTCTCTCCTTATTCAGATTAGACAACATTTTCCATTGGAGAAAGCAATATTATGGATGGAGGTCTCGTATTTTATCCAGACACAATGGTTTAAAACATCTTAATGTTGGATTTGTTTCTTAGAAACATGCAGCGTTTCACTTCACAAGATGTTAATTGATGGACTGGAGTGGTGTGGTTTACTTGTTGATTATTGTGATGTTTTTATCAGCTGTTTGGACTCTCATTCTGACGGCACCCATTCACTGCAGAGGATCCATTGCTGAGCAAGTGATGTAATGCAATATTTCTACTCATCTACTCATTTCTATGCATCTACAAAGCTCATCTACATCTTGGATGGCCTGAGGGTGAATGAACGATTCCTTTAATGAGTTAGTACTATGCAGCAGTGCATTGTGGGTAGGTGTCTGTGATATAAATGCTTACTTGTGGAAGATTTTGGCCCGTTTGTCACTCGAAAAGTTCTCCAGCTGCAAAGACTCTTGGGTAAGGAACGCCACAGCGAGGTGGAAATAGTTATTCCACAGCTGAGAGAAAAAGGAGAGATCAGTTAGTAAAGTAATGCTCATCAAAACATTTGAGGAATCACTCATTTTTATAACACAGAGAATGAGGAATGGGTTATGAAGACTAGTTTAAAACTTAGGGTGAAAGATTTGAACAAAGTATGAGCAATAAGTATAAGCAACAGTCTGTGCGCACGCTGCTATTTAAAGCACAGAAGAGCTGATGCCACTCAACAATTATTTCAAAATAATTCATTGCCTCTTGAAAGCCGAAGTGTGCATCGCCAGATGGGTTCATGGGTAAAACGAGGACCGGGATAAGAATAACCACCAAACGGCAACAACCAACACAAGCACAAAGCTCAGAGAAGAGCAGCTTCAAATATCAGATGCTGGGAAATTGCAGTCTATTAGCCTGTCATGAGTTATTCTCGTAGAGAAATTTAATGATCCCTGCTGGAACTTCCTCTAACACAACCAGGCCAAAAGTGACGATTAAAAAAATCCTGCTTTTCATAAATAATACTATCTGTTTGTTTGTGTTGCTCTCTGGCAGCACTTCTAGTCTTAATGCATTATACAGGTAAAGTATTAAATGGACAGTTCACCTAAATATGTTCAAACTAATATTCTTTCTTGCACTGAACACAAAATTTGACTCAGTTTAGCTGGTGTAATTCCAATATTTACAAATAATGGAATTAAATGACAACAAAAATGCAGACAGCATAGATGAAGTAAACGCTCATTTAACAGATTATTTACATTACATCATTTTTTTTTTTTTCCATTATTATCACCCAAGATGACATTAAGATGACATTACTTTGGAGATGGGTTTCTTCTTTAGATGAAAGGTTATATGCAATGCTAAACACAAAACTCAAAACAAAACACTAAACTAAACTAAACTAAACTAAACTAAACTAAACTAAACTAAACTAAACTAAACAGGAACAATGTATTAAGAAACTGAATTGTATAAAATAAATAATAAGATAAATAAATTCAATAAATACTGCAATGCAATACAATATAAAAACCTAATATAAACAGATTATGTACATTACAGCCAACTAACATTATGATCTAAAAGTACGTCAAATGAAAAAAACTATATAAAAAATAAAACAAAAAACAAATCAAACCAAATACATTTAAAAAGAAAAAATGAAAATAAATGAATGAATAAATAACATGTATTTATAAAACAAATAAATTCAATAAATACTGCAACATACCACAATATTAAAGTCAATATAAACAGACTATTTACATTACATCCATTATTACTCTTCAAAGTTATTTCAGCCGAAAAGGAAAGTAGTTTCAGAGGCTGAGCAAGCTTGAATGAATGAATGAACGAATAAATAAATAAATAAATACATACATACATAAATGCACATGAAAAGGATTACGTCAACTTGCACTCATGTCATTCCACATTGATATTTTTAAGCATATACTGGGAGTGAATGGGGACCAATATATTAAAAAAAAAGATTTGTGGAAGTTGAAGTCTCACCTGCAGCTCAAAGTTGGTTTGATCGAGAAACTTCTTACTGAGTACGGCGGCGTACTGATTGATGGCTCGCAGGAAGACTCTGAAATCAGAAAAAAATTATGTTAGCCACTGTCTGTTCAACGAGAACTAGTGCAAACGACATCACAGCCATACTATATCCATTAATTTTCCTATTTAAATGAGCGTGTTTGTTCTTAACCACAGCCTGTAGAAAATGACCATAAACACAGCCAGTTAAACACAGAATAATGTCATTCCTGACACAGAACTACAGCCACGTTCAGCGTGCGGCAAGAAAGCACATAAACTACAGATGATAAATTTAATCACAGGTCTTTAACTCCGCCACACTGAGACCACATTAGGAGGATATTAGAGAGACTTAAAGACGCTCTATCCACTTAGTTCAATAACGGCCGTCGCTAATGAACTATGAGAGAGAACAAGAAATCTTTATATACTTCTCTAACTGCATCACTGCTGAAGAAAAGGAGAAAGAGCGAATGGAGAGGAAGAACAGAACGGAGAGACTCAAATCACTGCAAAATGACAGTCTGCAATCAAACCGAGATGAACAGACTCAAAGCGCTGAACGTCCAGATCATTTCACATCTGTAATGTGACAATTTGAGTAGCAGTTATGTTCACTCACTGGTCTGTAAATGTATGTAATGTAGACTTTTCCAACCATTTTCCAACAGAAAGCAGCAGTCTCAAGACACGTAAGATGGAAATAAAGCAAGCAATACATGCTGACTTAAAAAAACAAAAAACAAAAAAAAAAAACACAGCTTGTTTTGTATTAAAAGCTTTTGCCTGCAACAATATAGAAATGAAACTTTTTCTATTGATATATTAGAGTTTTTGATTAAATTATTCAGGGTTGGGGATTTTCAATAAACAATGAAATGCAACACAACACTGAAATAAACACTTATTTAACAGATTATTCACATTACAGGGAATTAACATTATTATTATGCAAGACAACATCAACTGAAAAATCCAGAGGCAAGTTCAATGGGTTAAAAGTTTATAAGTAATAAAAGTAAGTAATAAAGTAAAGTAAGTAATAAAGTAGTAAGTAAATAAATAAATCAATAAATAAATGGATTTGATTTAAATTGCATGCATAAGACCAGGAACATATATTCAAAAATTAAATAGTTTAAATATAAATAAATAAATAAATAAATAAAATCCTAAATACACTGCAATACACTACAAAATAAAATCCAATATAAATAGATTATTTATATTACATCCAATTTAACATCATTACTGTCCAAGATGATGGACATCAAAAACTAAAGTAATTTTCGAGGCAGAGCAAGTACAATTTGCTGAAAGGTTAAAAGTAAATAAATAAATAAATAAATAATATTAATAATAATAATAGATAAATAAATAAATATATATTTTTGAACATTTTTCTTTTAAAATAAATAAATAAATAAATAAATAAATACAGGCACTCCTTTTGAATGACACACATAACACCAAGAACATGATTTAATTAATAGACAAGACAGACAGATCTGCAATATACTACGGCATACAATTTAATATGAACAGATTATTTACATTATAGCCAGTTAACATTATTACTGTCCAAGATGATGAACTGAAAAGGAAAGTAATTTCAGAGGAAGAGCAATTAAAATATATATGATGAAAGGCTACATGTTAAATAAATAAATGCATTAATTTGTTTTAATGAACACCCACATGACAAGGAACGTGTATTAGGAAATTAAACAGTTTAATACATAAAATCCATTTTTATTTCATGTTCAGCTGTTCTGCTACACTCTAAAAAATAAAGGTGCTTCACGATATCATAGAAGAACCTTTTTGTCTAAATGGTTCCAAAAAGAACCTTTAACATCTGAAGAACCTTTCTGTTTCACAAAAGGTTCTTTGTGGTGAAAGAAGGTTCTTCAGATTATAAAAAGGCAAGAAAGAGATGGTTCTTTAAAGAACCTTTGACTGAATGGCTCTTTGTGGAACCAAAAATGGTTCTTTTATGGCATCGCTGTGAAGAACCTTTTGAAGCACCTTTATTTTTAAGAGTATAGGTAGTCTAAAGTCCAACATTATCAAACTGTCATGTGAGGACACTTGAGAAGCAACAAGCCGACGCTTCAATATCAAGTGTCAAAAGTCACCAGCTGAACTAGATCGGACAAGTTTCTTATTATTAATTTCCACCATGAAAGTGTGAGCGGCGATGTTAACGTCTGACCCTTCATGTGTGAGCGTCTGTCAGATGTTTGACATCTCATTAGCGCCACTGGATATCAGCGAATGAATTGTAAGTCGTCTTAAAAGGCTCTGGCTGTGTAAACGCATCAGAAGCCTTATTAATCACCCTTTAATCTCGAGCGGGGCGGCACGACACGAGCCGAATGAATTTCTGATTGACTAAGATAAAGAGTGCGAGCGAGCGCTAACATCACGGATCTGGAGAACGTTTTGACTCCTGCATTGTAATGGAGAGACGGAGAGTTTCTCATCAGGGCCAACAGATACAATCTGTTTATAATGAGCTGCTGAAAAATGGCTGCTTAATGTGACTGCAGACATTAATAATGCAAGTGAGCTTTACTGAATCAACAGATGGACAGACTGATGACAGACTACAGACTTTAGTCACAGCAGACGGCAGATTCAATCTGACACGCATGAAAATGAGGATATGGATGAAAGCAGCAGTTGCCTCAATATGTTGCCTTAGGAAATTATACTGTATTGTTGATACTGTGGTAAATGCATCAGTGCACTGCTATCACTGAGTATTGTTGCTTTTTATTATTGAAATGTGAGATTGAGCATGAAAACAGAAAAATCTGAAAATATAAAGCAGGATGTGTCTGTTTTTGGTTTGAATAAAATAAAATAAAGTGAAATAATAAAATAAAATAAAATGTTTTATTTTAGTAATTAACTGGATAATATATACACTTTTATTCAGAAATTATGCATTGTATTGATCAAAACTGACAGTAAAGATATTTATAATGTTACAAAAGATTTCTTTTTAAATAAATGCTGTTTTTTATTTCTATTCATCAAAGAATCCTGAAAAAATATAATGTATCACGTTTTCGAAAAATATGAAGCAGCACAACTATTTTCAACGCTGATAATAATAAGAAAGGTTTCTTGAGCAAATCAGCATATTAGAATGATTTCTTTAGACTGGAGTAATGATGCTGAAAATTCAGCTTTGATCACAGGAATAAATTATATTTTACAATATATTCAAATAGATACCAGTATTTAAATCAGTAATATTATTTCACATTACTACTGCTTTTACTGTATTTATTAACAAATAAATGTAGCCTTGATGAGCATTAAGCACTTTCAAAAACATTAAAAAAATCCCAATCCCCAAAATTTAAATATTGGTGTAATTAAGCATTAATACATGGTTATTTATACACAATTATTTCTCCATGAATACCTTCTGTGTATCATAACAAACCACCACTGTGATATAAATTTACTCATCCCCCGTTTTTTCTGTATTATTGTTGTGGAAATGTGAGGCACAATGACTCATAAAAACAACTTCATTAGTGTGAACTCAGTCATCCTTATCTGATCGTAATACTGAAGTAAAGTGACATTTTAAGTCATTTTTAGCATCAGAAATGAGTGTTTTAGAGCTTCCAAACATGCAGTACAGAACTTTCTATAAAGAACAGGAAAGAAAACAGAAATGCAGCAGCAGCAGCAGCTCATAACCTACACTGCGTTTCATTGATTGAATATTCTATTCTACAGTCAAAAATACATTTTGTGTCAGAATGATAGATCGCTCAGTACCGTGTCTGCCATAATAACACAAATCACTGGTTAACATCATTTTCTGGAAGGCAAAAAGGTTATAGTTTCCTGAGGTGAACTGTGTTTTTTTCTTTAATATATCATTTTCATCTCAGTTAAATATGCAGAAACAAGTGCAAGTAAGCCAACTGTAAATAAGTGTAATACTGTAGTACTTTGTGGCATTAAACATCGCTCTGTCTGTTATCAAATGATGCTGCCGAGTGTGTCGATCTACACTATCATTCAAAAGTTTGAGGTTGGTAAGATTTTTTATTTATTTTATTTTTTTTAAGAAGTCTCCTTTACTCACAAAGACTGCATTTATTTAATTAAAATACAGTAAAAACTGTAAAATTATGAAATATTATTACAATTTAAAGTAACTGCTTTCCATTTGAATATAATTTAAAGTGCAATTTATTTTTATGATGCAAAGCTGAATTTTCAGCATCATTAATCCAGTTTTCAGTGTCACATGACCCTTCAGAAATCATTCTAATATGCTGATTTGCTTCTCAAGAAACATGTCTGCTATTGTTAATGTTGAAAATAGTTGTGCTGTGGATTAGGGGTGTGAATCGGCACTGGTTTCACGATTCAATTCGATTACGATTATCATGTCAACGATTCGATTCAATTCGATATCACGATGCATCACAATACATCACGATTATATAAAATTTATTTTGTGCATTTTTATTAAATTATATATAAGCAGGCTACTTTTTAAAATAATTATGTTAATTAATATATTAATTAATTATTGTTAAGAATTAAAAGTAAATATAGCTTCAAAACATACAAGCAAATAAAGTAATAAAGAGGGGAAAATACAATTACAAGTGATAAAAAGCACTTTCAGTATCTGGGAGTGCTTTAGGTATCAAAAGTTTACAGATAATCATAGTTATGGGTTTTCCTTTTTTCCTCAGCATTATTACCATTTGATTATTACTGATGAGATCATAGACGCTGGCAGCTTTAATAGACTGCATTCACACTAATGCACAGATCAATTTCGACATATCAGATGTTTTGTCCTGCTCTAAAAACATAACTGACTGTGTTTACATCAATTTCGTATCATAAAAGTAGATGCAAGTGCATTTAACCGCAGCCGCAAGCTTCAGGACAAACAAGCGCAAAGAGCACATGAAAGTCTGTTAGTACGTGAGTTTCATGCATCTAATACGTACTGCATTCCAAACGGCAGAAATGAAAGCATATCTAAAGTAAAAGACTAAAATAACAGCGAGTGGAAGCACTGTCAAGCAATGCGCACGTGTCTCACAGCGAATATTCTGTGCCATGAAGCCGCTGCGATTGTTTCTAGCGCACACACGTGCCATATGCGGGAAAAAGCCAAGCTCAAATTTTAAAACAGAGAGAGCATTTTTAATACTCGCGTGACGAGCGCGTATGCGAATGACGTCATAGGCTATAATCGATTATGGTCTATTACTGCATCGATGCAGAATCGTTCACGTCCGCATCGCGATGCATCGATGCAACGATTAATTTTGACACCCCTACTGTGGATATTTTTGTCTTTGATGAATAGAAAATCCAAAAGAACAATATTTATTTGAAAAATAAATCTTTTGTGTCTTTGTCACTTTTGATGAATTCAAGGCATCCTTGCTGAATAAAAGCATCAATTTCTTTCAAAACAAGCTGCCCAAAATCTTCACGTCATGTTTTACAGCTGCTGTTTCACTTAAATTACTTAAGTTACTAAGATGGCGGCGCGTGCACACGCTGCGGCTTCTCTCTCTCCCGAAAGAATGGTGTTTTCGTGTTTTTTATCTTGTGAGACGCAGTGTTTTTGTACGTCTTCGTCGCGTCTATCTGTCCTAAAGCGCGCATACAGTCGTGAGTTTCTGCTCGACGTCGGCAGAACCACATTTTTAGAGTTAAACTTTGCGCACGCCGAAGAGCTGCGGGACCTCGGTCTGCTCCGGAGGCCTACACCATCACCGACCCCCACTACTGCATCTCGCCCAGAGCGGAGGCGCCACAAGCGGCGCGAGAGGAAGCAGAAGAGGGGTAAGCGCGGAGGTATCCGGGCTAGGCTAGCAGCTAACCCACACAAGCCAGCTATCCCCACCATCGTACTGGCCAACGTACGCTCTTTGGACAATAAACTGGACCACATCCGACTACTACGCTCATATCAGAGGACTGTAAGAGACTGTTGTGTTTTTGTTTTCACGGAAACATGGCTCAGCAACAGCGTGCCGGACTGCGCCATTCAGCTCGACCAGCTAACATGCTATCGAGCGGACAGAGCTCTCGTCGAGGGAGGTAAGACCCGCGGCGGCGGGCTTTGTGTTTACATTAATGACGCATGGTGCCGCGACGCTGTTGTGGTCTACAAACACTGCTCGCCCCTGGTGGAGTTTATGATTATTAAGTGCCGGCCGTTTTATCTACCGAGGGAATACACAGCCATACTACTCGCTGCTGTATACATCCCTCCCAACTCCAACAACATCAGGAGTGAGGCACTTAATGAACTGTACCAGCACATCAGTGAGCAGCAGACAGCCCACCCAGATGCTTTTCTCATCTTGGCGGGGGATTTTAATCACGCAGACCTAAAGAGTGTGCTCCCTAAAATACACCAACATGTGAACTTTCCAACACGAGGAAACAACACTCTGGACTTTGTTTACACAACCCAGAGAGGAGCTTACAAGGCCCTTCCCCTCCCCCATCTTGGCACCTCAGACCACATCACTGTCATGCTAATGCCTGCATACAGACCGATCGTTAAAGTCACCAAACCTGTTCACAAACAGATACAAGTGTGGCCAAAAGGGTCGTCAGAGGCACTTCAAGACTGTTTTGACACCACTGACTGGAATATGTTTAAGCAGGCTGCCACATATAATAACACCACAGACCTCCAAGAGTACTCAGAGACTGTCACTGCCTACATCACCAAGTGCATTGATGATGTAACAGTCACAAAGACCATCACTGTCCGGGCCAACCAGAAGCCATGGCTGACAGGGAAGGTCCACAGACTCCTGAAGGCTCGGAACGCTGCTTTTAGAGCCGGAGATGAGGTGGGCCTGAGGACAGCTAGGGCCAATCTATCCCGCGGCATCAGAGAGGCCAAGAGACAGTACTCCAGGAGGGTAGCCCATCGCTTCAGCGACAGCAGAGACACTCGGAGCCTGTGGCAGGGGATTCAGACCATTACGGACTATAAGCCCCCACCGCGCACCTGTGACAGCACCATCCCCCTGCTGAATGAGCTGAACACCTTCTTCGCTCGCTTTGAGGCACAAAACAGCACCACTGCACAGAAGACCCCACCTCCTCCCGGCGACCAGGTGATGACGCTGTCCCCGGACAGTGTGAGGAGATCCCTCAGCAGGATCAACACACGAAAAGCTCCGGGTCCTGACAACATTCCTGGTCGTGTACTGAGAGACTGTGCAGCGGAACTCACTGATGTCTTCACAGACATTTTCAACATCTCGCTGAGTCAGGCTGTTGTCCCCACATGCTTCAAGGCTACCACCATCATTCCAGTCCCGAAGAAGTCATCTCCATCCTGCTTCAATGACTACCGTCCAGTCGCACTTACTCCTATCCTCATGAAGTGCTTTGAACGACTAGTCATGCACCACATCAAGTCTGCCCTCCCCCCCTCCCTGGACCCCTTCCAGTTTGCATATCGGTCCAACCGCTCGACCGATGATGCCATCGCCACTGCCCTCCACCCAGCCCTCACACATCTGGACAAAAAAGACTCATATGTCAGAATGCTGTTCATAGACTTCAGTTCAGCATTCAACACAATCATCCCTCAACAGCTCATTCACAAACTGGTCCAGCTGGGGCTCAACACCTCTCTGTGCAACTGGCTGTTGGACTTCCTGACTGGGAGACCTCAGACAGTACGGGTCGCCAGTAACACATCCAGCACCATCACACTGAACACAGGGGCCCCCCAAGGATGTGTGCTGAGCCCCCTCCTCTTCACTCTGCTGACCCACGACTGCACACCGTCACATAACTCCAACCTTTTCATTAAGTTTGCGGACGACACGACTGTGGTGGGTCTCATTAGCAACAGAGATGAGACAAACTACAGGAGCGAGGTGAGCCGCCTGGCCGGGTGGTGCAGTGACAACAATCTCTCTCTGAATGTGGAGAAGACGAAGGAGATTGTTGTTGACTTCAGGAGAGTGCACACTCAGCATGCTCCTCTGACCATCAATGGTGCGACTGTGGAGAGGGTGAGCAGCACCAAGTTCCTAGGTGTGCACATCACAGAGGACCTTTCCTGGACCAACAACACTGTAGCACTGGCCAAGAAAGCACAACAGCGTCTCTACTTCCTCCGCAAACTGAGAAGAGCCAGAGCCCCGGCCCCCATCATGTACACCTTCTACAGAGGCACCATCGAGAGCATCCTTACTAGCTGCATCACTGTGTGGTATGGCGCTTGCAACGCGTCCTGCCGCAAGTCACTTCAACGCATAGTGAAAGCAGCTGAGAGGATCGTTGGTGTCTCTCTCCCCTCCCTCCAGGACATCTACAACACCCGTCTCACCCGCAAAGCCCTCTGCATTGCAGGTGATCCCACCCACCCGACACACAGCTTCTTCAGTCTGCTGCCATCAGGGAGGAGACTGCGGAGTCTCCAGGCCAGGACCAGCAGACTGAAGGACAGCTTCATCCATCAGGCTGTCAGGAAGCTGAACTCCCTCCCGACCTTGCCCCCCCTCCCCTCTTTTGCCCCACGCACCACTGAACTCTGACCCTCCAACCCCCCCCTCCCTTTCCCACTTACAAACTGTGACCCGCACTAGTCACTTTGAGCAGCATTGGACTGATCACTACCCCATCCAGCATTGACTGCAAACTACCTCCTATGTCAGTTTAATTAAGACTGTTCTCTGAGCTCTTTAGCTCTTCATCACTTTAACACTGATAAGCTCTTTTGCACTACACTCATTACATCTGCACAGTTTTTTTGCACTACACCCATTATATCTGCACAGTTTTGTTTATTTAATGGTTGCACTATCTGCCATGTGCCTTACGCCACTTTAACTATCTCTTTTTTACAATGTCCTTATTGCATATCTGTATAGTTTGTATTTATATATATTTAAACTGTAATTATCTGTTTTTTACATTACTGTTAGTGTTTAGTGTTAACTGTATGCACCAAGGGTCTGAGAGTTACGCAATTTCAATTCTCTGTATGTATGTGCTGTACATGTGGTGGAATTGACAATAAAGCTGACTTTGACTTTGACTTTGACTTGACTTAAATGAAAATACAATTCTGCTGTATCTTCACTAGAACAATCACTTTGAACAAAAACAAACTAAACGGACACAACTGAGACGGAGTCGTTCTGTAAATAAGACGAGCAGAGAGGCTGCAGGATCAGGACAGACTGGTACAGATGAACAGAAGATGTGTTTTCTAGTCTGCTGAACACTAAAGATTTACTGCGTCTGTGACCTTACAGAACATCAGGACGTGTCATTCTAAATCACATCTGAGACTCAAGCAGAACACCTGGAGAAAAGGTCATACGGGTCAGTAAATGATGACAAATTTTAGTTTTGGCTGAACTATTCCTTTAACTCACAGGACTAATTTACATATATTAAACGCAGTTCATGCATTTGGATTATTTTCCATTATGGTTACTTCACAGACACCTGGTGGTTCTTGCACATGCAAAAATAATCATCCTAATGACAGACTGCAAAGATGTTCTGAGTGAATTTTTTAGGGATTCCAAGGTTTTTAACTAATATATTACTGATAAATACATAAATTAATTAAAATATATCACTAAAGTATTTTGTGGAAAACATTTTAAAATAAGTAATAAACAAGCAAACATTACACATTTCTAAAATAACTTAAAATAACTAAAAATATAACAAAATAAATACAATGATAAATAAAACAAATAAAAAAAAACATCACCAAAATAATATAAAAGTAAAAGAAAATAATACAATAATAAATAAAATAAAATAAAATAAAATAAATCAAAGCAAAATAAAACAAAAATAAGAAAATAAATTCATGGAAAAATTCATTATAGATGTCTGTAAATGACTGTAAATGATGAAGGGACACTTTCAATAAAATAAACAAATAAATAAACAAACTTAAAGAAAATAAAACAAAATATAAAAGACAAAACAAAATAAACTAAAATAAAACAGAACTTAATAAAACATCACAAAAAAAAAAACCCAAAACAAAATGCAATAAATAGAATAGAATAAAATAAAATACTAAACTAATAAAATAAATCAAAGTAAAATAAATAAAATAAAATCAGACACCTCCATCATAGCTGTCTGTAAATGATAGCACATGATGAAGAAACACTTTCTTAATGACAAATTTAGGCTATTTTTAAATCAAATTCACATGGGAATTTATACAGAGGTTTAAAGACGGCTTCAAATGTGGCTCATCCAATCAATTTCAGTCAAACTCGATCTGTTTCATCAATTCCTTTTGCCTCTATAAATAAACCGGATCAACAAGCCAAGAAAAACACATTCTGTTGGTCTCTAAGACACGAGTAACACTGATGAATGTGGCCGCACTCTCATACTGATGAACTGTTCTCATTTCAGAAACAGTTTATCCGTTCATCAGAGCATCAGAAGACCAACAACCGTGAAAGACGGTTAAAGACGATTCCTCTAATGCCGCAGCTGCTCAATATAAGGCCGCGAGGTCAAACGAATCCCACTTTAATGATTCCTCAGTACATCCCTCGCGCTCTGACGTTGAGTAATCAATGTGTGCAGACGCAGCCGTGTGAGCCAAACGCAAACAGCAGCTGGGCTCTGATCTCCGCAAAGCTGTCTGGGATGCAAACGGAGCAAAGACAAGCCTTATTTTCACCAAGAGCCTGACATCCCCTCACAATTAAAACCAATCAGTCTGTACGCTTGAGCACGGCAGGGCAAACACTAGAAACACCACTGGATTTCACACGATGAAGATCCAGTAACAGATGCGTGTGTTTGTGTTGCAGTCAGATCTAATGACTCTGTCTGGTCTGCTGATCCATGAAACTCAAAAGCTATTCTGCTGCATTAGAGGATTGCAAAAACATCCATTTACTACATCTTTCTAGCAGCGAGTGCCAGAAAACTGAGGTCATGATGCTGCATGATGAACTGCAAACTGAACTTTCAAACATGCGTATATAAAAATAAATAAACAGACGTATAAATAAATCTAGACATGGACATGAAATTAACAAATAAATAAATAAATAAATATTATATATATACACACACACACACACACACACAGGTGCATCTCAATAAATTAGAATGTCGTGGAAAAGTTCATTTATTTCAGTAATTCAACTCAAATTGTGAAACTCGTGTATTAAATAAATTCGTTGCACACAGACTGAAGTAGTTTAAGTCTTTGGTTCTTTTAATTGTGATGATTTTGGCTCACATTTAACAAAAACCCACCAATTCACTATCTCAACAAATTAGAATATGGTGACATGCCAATCAGCTAATCAACTCAAAACACCTGCAAAGGTTTCCTGAGCCTTCAAAATGGTCTCTCAGTTTGGTTCACTAGGCTACACAATCATGGGGAAGACTGCTAATCTGCTGATCTTGACACCCTTCACAAGGACGGTAAGCCACAAACATTCATTGCCAAAGAAGCTGGCTGTTCACAGAGTGCTGTATCCAAGCATGTTAACAGAAAGTTGAGTGGAAGGAAAAAGTGTGGAAGAAAAAGATGCACAACCAACCGAGAGAACCGCAGCCTTATGAGGATTGTCAAGCAAAATCGATTCAAGAATTAGGGTGAACTTCACAAGGAATGGACTGAGGCTGGGGTCAAAGCATCAAGAGCCACCACACACAGACGTGTCAAGGAATTTGGCTACAGTTGTCGTATTCCTCTTGTTAAGCCACTCCTGAACCACAGACAACGTCAGAGGTGTCTTACCCGGGCTAAGGAGAAGAAGAACTGGACTGTTGCCCAGTGGTCCAAAGTCCTCTTTTCAGATGAGAGCAAGTTTTGTATTTCATTTGGAAACCAAGGTCCTAGAGTCTGGAGGAAAGGTGGAGAAGCTCATAGCCCAAGTTGCTTGAAGTCCAGTGTTAAGTTTCCACAGTCTGTGATGATTTGGGGTGCAATGTCATCTGCTGGTGTTGGTCCATTGTGTTTTTTGAAAACCAAAGTCACTGCACCCGTTTACCAAGAAATTTTGGAGCACTTCATGCTTCCTTCTGCTGACCAGCTTTTTAAAGATGCTGATTTCATTTTCCAGCAGGATTTGGCACCTGCCCACACTGCCAAAAGCACCAAAAGTTGGTTAAATGACCATGGTGTTGGTGTGCTTGACTGGCCAGCAAACTCACCAGACCTGAACCCCATAGAGAATCTATGGGGTATTGTCAAGAGGAAAATGAGAAACAAGAGACCAAAAAATGCAGATGAGCTGAAGGCCAATGTCAAAGAAACCTGGGCTTCCATATCACCTCAGCAGTG
>CM077257.1:3756341-3808841 GCA_039654775.1 Spinibarbus caldwelli | reverse complement strand
ATAATTAAAAAATAAAATAAAATAAATAAATGCTGAATAAGAATACACTGAATAAGTTACATGCTTAAGTTAAATAAACTGGTTTCAAATAAAAAAAATATATATTATAAACAAAAAATAAAATATTCATATTTCTAAATAAAACAATTTCAAAAATAAAACAAAATATCAAAATAAACCAAAAAAATTCAAGCCTAATAAAACAATAAAAAAATAAATAAATAAATAAATAATAATAATAATAATAATAATAAAATTAAATTAAAAAAAGCTTTGGCAAACGGCACTAACTGGTGCTGTTATTAGGAAATGGTGAATGCAGACAGAACGGAGAGTGTTTCTTTCCGTTTAACATTAGCGGTTCACCTGCTGCTCCTCATCCCTCCAGGAGAGCAAATTCTCAGTTTCTTAAATTCCCGGTTTTCACTCTTCTCATCTCAGGCAATTTTCTGCTGCAGTGAACACGCGGCACGATGATCCACTGAAGAGCTGCCGATGCTGAAGTCTGCTGCTGTCCTCAGAGACACACGGGCGTCTACCTGATGGCCTGCAGGAAACTCACGCACACTTATCGCTCGCTGCGGCCCGTGTGACGCACCGGCTGCTCTAGGCTCTTTAGAGGATTCACTCAGTGCTGAGGAAAGACGTTCTCCAGAAGGAATATCACAGAGAAATACATTGTTTACTGCACAAAAACCATGGAGAAGGGCCAGAGTAAGGACTGAGACAATGCATCATGGGAAGTACAGGAACAGCCAATCATTCCCACATGAAAACCACAGACAGACAAACTGATTGGTTGAGCTGATTTCAAAGATACTGTAAGATGACAATAAACACACATGCTATATTAATGTTTCATACTGCTATGTTGCTATGAATCATAAAAGCCCTAAAAAAAACCTTAGACTAACTACAACACTCAGTAAAAAACTACCTTTATTATTAATGTTAACTGTAGCATTATATTGCTGTAGCACGAAAGCAATAAACAACAGTTAAGGGAGGTGTTATTTTTTTACACACTTTTTATTGAATCCTGGATGGATGGATAAATAAATGCATTCAATGTCAAATAAAGGGGAAAAAAATCATAAAATAAAAATAATTAAAAAACTAATTAAAAATTTAAAAAGTGATAAAGAAAAAAAAAAAATCACAAATAAAATCTAAAATAAAGTAAAATAATGAAATGACATAAAAAAATAAATAAATAAAATACATCAAATACTGCAGCGAGGCTTACTGATTCAAATGAATCCTAACCTAGATATTATGAAATCAAATTGGACTTTTGCTATTATTCAGAATGTGTGTATAACCACCACTGATTCACTGAAAAATCACAAACACTATTGCTTTAAATGAAATCAAATTTGACCTTTATTATTACTGGTATATTACATAAAAAAGTCTTCAAGCAAAAATATTTTATGAAATTATAATATTATATATAAAATTATATTTATATTAACTTTATATAAAATTTTATTTTAAGAGTTTGATGTTGCTTGCTCTGAAAAAGTAGTTGAATGCAAAAAATAAAAATAAATAAATAAATAAAATAAATAAATAAATAAAACCTTTTAAGACAAAACTTTAAAACCAAACCAAAAACTTAATACTATACTATGCCACTGCATCATTAATAAATCATATTCATGAGTGAAGCCAGAGAAGTTTCATAAAGTGTCACAATAGTTCCTACACTGCTGGTTTTCTGCCAGCTCTCTAAAGCTTAAAAAAACAACACCACTTGCTAAATGGTCCCTAATTAGTGTTAAATGAGCGTGTGGTGTGGTGTCAGCGGTGGAGTGGGTGTGTGGGATAGATGGGTCAGAACGGCACACGGGATGAAACCCTTCCTAAAGTGATTACAGTAAACCCATTAGAGAGCCAGAACGGAGCGCCGTTCCCCTCACACATTCACACTAATCCACAGCACCTTGCGCACTACATAGGGCGCTATTTTTTCTCGTTCTTAGTCCTGAATTGAAAATGCCACACAAAAGACATTCAGATTTGAGTGATGGAAAAATTAAATAATACAAGCTGCCTGTGCGATTCTGAATCCTGAATACAGGGTTTCTGCAGATATGAACAAGTTAAATTTAAGACTTTAAGACCTTTTTAATACCACCTTAAATGAAATTTAAGACCTAACCCGTAATGGAAATACACATTATATTACATACATATATGTAATATTTGATGTGTTTAATGTAAAAAGAAAACAAAATATCATTGCGGTCATAAATGATATTACAATGATATACTGTTAACTTTTCCTATCAGCAGACAACATTCCATACAAAATATCCCCTCAAAATTACTGCATGACCGAGATTTTTGGTGGTGTAAACAATTTATTCTGAAGCATTATTTTCATCAGTGTTCTATCAGCTTTTACATATTTAAATCTGCATATTTTATTTACCTTTACAAAAGCCTTTTTCAACCTTTTTAAATGTATGCATCTTTCATGTCAAATTATTACAATTAATCAATAAATTCAATACACACTATAGGGCTGTTACAGATTAAATCATTTACCCTGCAAAATTACAACTGCAATAAATTATGTTATGAGATTAATATTTTAAATACATTTTTGGATATACAAATAAGAAATGTTTATTTTAAACGTACTGAACCACCAGTAGGTGTCGGTAAGTCACTTAATGAGTGAGTCAACCGATTCGTTCAAAACGCGGAATCATTCAGTAACAAAACACCGTTGCTTGGAGAATGTGCTGATCTTTGTATGGAACTATTTTCGTTGGTGAAATAGAACAAAACAGTAAATAGTGTGTCTAAAATGTAAGTAACGTAATAACTACTTAACTACTTGTTTATTGAACTAAAATCAATGTGACATTTGCAATAGTGAAATATTCAGCAAAATAGCCCCATTGTCATGGTATGTCATTTAACTACATCATTTTATGAATAAACTAAGCATTCTGAATTTATACCTCAGCGTGTTTCTTCTGAGTTGCTTTATGTTTGTTGTTGCTCATTTGTGTAGACGTCTCTCACAAAGAGACAGCGCGACCTTGATAACAGAAATACACTATCCAAAATATCAATCGCTGTTTACACTGAATGTAATAAAATCAGAAGAATCATTCTCGCGTTTCGATGCTTCGCTGGTTATTTTTTTTTTGCCACCTAAATTTTAATCAGGCTATTTGTCTGGTCGGGCAAGTCAAAAAAAAAAAAAAATTTAAACTAGCTAAAAGGCTGGTCAACTAGCTGTAGCTCGACCTATATTATTATTGAGAACATTATATATAAAAAAGAAGGTAGTTCGACCTGAATTCTACTTCTGCACTTCTCTCTGATGACGCAGTAACTATGCGCGGGGGGAAGAAAAAAAAATCTTCGGCCTGTCCAATGATTGTAAACAGTCACTAGGTCTGTCAGACTGAAAAAGATATTTTATAATTTTTATTATTTAAGACCCACTGAATCTGAATTTAAGACATTAAGACTTTTTAAGGCCTTTTATTCGGAAAACGTTAAGACATTTTAAGACTTTTTTTTAAGGAACAGCGGACACCCTGTAAATAGCTCTAACAGATTGTTCTGAACTTCTGCTAAATTTAAGCTTTTGGAAACCTCATCACGCCACAGTATTCTAAGTCAATCATGACAAATTTGTCATCATCATACGAATAAGCCCGTTCTGTCTGATTAACGACTAAATTTATGCATTTCTCAGCGTTCATTTAGCCGTAGCATGAAGCTATCTGGAAATCTGTGTGCTCCTGCTGGATGATCTGCACGCTCATCTAGCTCTAATGCTAATGAGAGTTTATCACACAATCACGCTGCTAATTGAGTTCAGAAAGCAGCCGCAATAGCCATCAGCATCCATTAGCATGCTAGCATGAATAGACTCCGGCTCATTTTTGTGCTTAAAGATAAAGCAAGGTCAAACCTCCACTGCCAGACCGATTCATCAAATAATATCACTGCAGTTTAGCTTTGTGATCTGATAAATCATTATCTTTCAAGCATAAAGAAAAGATCTCCCTCAGAATTCATCATCTTACTGATAGAATCCATTACAAATGACACATGCTACCGTTCAATCATCATGCTATCGATTCAGTTAGCACTATTCATAAAGATGGTCAGGCTGGTCAACCTAAACCTGATTATACAAAGCTTGCTTAAGATCGACTAGCTTTAACTAGCTGTTTAGACCAGGGGTTTTCAAACTGGGGTTCAATGAAAGAAAAAAAAAAAATTGTAAAATAAAAAAATCATTAAATAAATCTAACACTACAATACTATAGCACAAAATAACAACAACAACCTAATAATAACATAATAACGTAATAATAATACAAAATAATTCTTACACAAATATTTTACAAATAATATTGCACACATTAATAATAATAATAATAATAATAATAATAATAATAATTAAATATTTAAATTAATCTAACACTACAGTAGTATAAGTACAAAACCATGTAACGTAATAGAAACTAAACATTTTACAAATAATATTTACACAAATTTAATATTATTAAAATTTAATAGTAAACAAACAAACATACACCTAACACAACAGTACTACAGTGAGTACAAAAATTGTAAGAATGTAATGCAATACAGAATAAAGGGTTTTTTCAAATTACATTTTATACATTTAATAATAAATAAATAAATCTAACACTACAGCACTATAATGAGTATAACAAAAATAATAATAATGTCATACTAAATATTTTCCAAATAATATTTTACATACAATTATAATATTAATAAAAAAAAATTACGGCATAAATTGTATTTTTATTTATAATTTTTCACAGTATAAACTGGATAAAATTAAAGTCCTATTTTCTGAAAATTATTCAAACTAAATCTTTAAAGGTGAGTATATAATGACTGAATTTTCATTTTCAAGGGTCTAGTTCTTTAAGCTCAAAAACAGAGGAAACCTAACTTTGATCTAAATCTAAAAAGAAAAGAAAATCAGAGAAGACTGTGAAACTCACGCGCAGAAAGTCAAATGGCATCTAGCAATGCAGTTCTGGGAAATAATTAAAAAAGAACCCGCACTACTTCAGAGAAGCTTTAAATAAGTAAGAACAAACATGAAATAATCAACACCCCACACTCATCTGATATCAGTGCCAGCTCTTCATATCAAACATGCTGCTATAATTAAACTGACCGCTGAGAATCACACAGCAGCACAGAATATTTCCATCTTTCTTTAAGGGTGACTTCCTTCTTTAACCTTTAGTGACTCAGCTGAAAATGCTCTCTAAATGAATTCCCAACATTTGGTTTCAAGGCCCGAGACCCTACGTGCTCCCTCTCACTCTCAAATACCACATAAAATAAAGCACTAAATGACAACAAAGATGACATGGCATACGATGGAAATAACTCAACCTTTACCTGATCGACAGAGCCATCATATGCATTTATGAGGTCACCAATCCCAGATAGAGGTCCAACACTCACAAAAATGGTACAAACTTGAACTTTGATAGCATCACTGTATGCATCTGAAAACAGGTGAGCAAATACAGCAGAACAGAAGGGCAAAATGTGACTAGCAGTAAAAGTGAGTAAAACTAACCAACACCAGACACCGCAAAGCATTACAGCACTGCAGAAACATGTCTGCTGTTTATCATAATCATAACAATCACTCATGATTACGTTCAATGATTCAAACAAACTATTAACTCAAAGTGTTAAACTCTTTTCATTTAGATCGGTAAACAACCAATGCACTGGATAGCTGGCCAATCAGCTCACACCTCGCTTTTCAGAACGATGAGCTTTGTAAAGAACGACGTGTTTCAGAAAGGCGGGTCAAAGAGGAGAAACCATAATGTACGGTATGTGTAAAATTATGTTTTTTGAACCTTAACTCTCTGGGGTCGGCTGTCTCACCGGCGAGACGAGCTCATTTTTTTTTCTTAGTGCAAAAGACACTAAAAATACTCTGTTGATTTTGGTCACACAAATAAGTGTTATACATCAATCGAAACTGTTAAGTGTCTACTTTTTTTGTGTACACTCACAATTACAGCAAAACTTTGTGGTTTTGGAAAAAAAAGAAAACAAACTGGGTGTGCTCTGTCTTCTCCGTCTCCGCGAACTGCTTTTAGAAACACGTCACAAAATTAACTGTAACTCGACAAATTCTCAACACACAGACATGGCAGTTATATCTATAGAAAGCTTGAAGTGTCTGCAAGTAAGTCTTATCGAAAACAAACATTCTGTGATGAAGTAATCCATATGAAACCAACACGATGTTCAGTCTTTCCCGTCTAACTCATTATCTCTAATGCTATCCTGCATCCTCGCGGCTCGCGCCGTTCATATGTAAATATCTACATGAGCCGCGTGCTCATGGAGACGCCCAACACAAACAAAGCCTGAGGAGATCGTTCATCACAGTTACTGTTTGTTTCTGCAAGAAGACGCGCTGAGTAAAGGCAGTATTTCCCTCAAAATAAGAACAAGAGTTCATCCAGAAGAGAAGATCGATCTGATGAGTAAGTAATGTTTCTTTTTTGCATTAGTTAAGGTGTTATTGTGACATAAACTTGAACATGTTTAGTTGGGTTTTTCCCAAACGACAACATGATGAATGCTATGCATCTAAGAATGTTTAGACCATGTTTATTATTAATACTGTTCACAAATATATTTAATAGCGTGCTAAACAATAATAATTAGTTTCTCAGATATAAAATATCATTGTTTATAGTACAAAGTACATCCTTTTATAGTACAAAGCATGCGTGAGTCTATACAGAATCATAACATAGGCTACTATAAAATCATACATGCTATATGACTACAAAATCATAGTTGGGTTTTTCCCAAACTATAATTTCTGACTACAATGTTTGAAATCTATATATATATATATATATATATATATATATATATATATATATATATATATATATATATATATATATATATATATATATATATACAGATGCTCCTGATATTAACATGCTCACAAGATTTTTTTTTTTTGATGAATCCTGATGACTTTCTTCAAACTGTCCTCTGAGAGCGCTGTACCAGCATCAGATGTTCAACTACACTGATATTCTATGGTAAAACAAGCTCCTTGACCACTGATTGTGTTTTTTTCTTCTTGAATCCATGGAAATAAGCAGAAACACTTAAATAACACACGCAAATATAAGGTATGATTTACTTGTTTCACTTGTTGAACAGAATCTGTTGCAGGAATGACTCAAAGTCTATTCACATCTCTGTGGTTAGAGCAGTGTGCACAATAATGTGTGTTTGACCTTCATTATGTATGTTTTGATTATACTGTGGTGTAAAAAAAATACAAACAATTAAAAAAAAAAAAAAACATTTTTCAATCTCCTCACATTCTGTCTTACCTGCCTCAAAGTCACAGTCACACTGATGGGCCATTAGGGACCATTAGGGGAGGGCCTTTTGTCTCTAGGGTGAAAATCACTTAATATTCAAGGCCATTGCCACGCCCTCGCATATAGGCTTTCAATCACAAAACATGTCTTAAAAAATTTAAATCAATATATTGTTTTCTGTGAATGAGTAAGCAGAATGATTTTCACATAATTGTGGAGTAAATATTCTAGCCTACAAGACTGATTACTCAAAAGTCTTATTCAGGAGTATTTAGTGTGGGTTTTATGGCCTTATTTCAGCTACATTCTTTTTTTCCCCAAAACTAACTAACCACGCATAATATATATATATATATATATATATATATATATATATATATATATATATATTTTTTTTTTTTTTCTAAAAAATGCAAACGTACATCCATCTTGGTCACATATTATTGTAGCACAGTTTGTGCTGAATACAAAAAAAAAAAAAAAAAAAAAAAAAAATACATGTTGGTCAATAGTATGTTATAAGTAGCTGAAATAAGCACAAATATCATGGCATGTCAAAACATCTCAAGGGCCCCAAAATCACCTCAGACCCCAGAGGGTTAAACCGCGTAAACATTGCATTACACCAAACACACAAAATAATGTTATTTTTAGCATCATCATATGACCCCTTTAAGTTTCCTGAGGTAAATGCAATGTTAAGAGACATTACAGTATATGAGTATATTATACTGCATCATTCAACATACCTTCTGATGTTCATTCTTGTTTATTTTGAGCAACGACTTGCATTAAAGCAGAAAAGACTAGCGCTGCCACTTGAACTGAAACGGCTACAGCAATCTCTTGCGCCACATTTAAGAGCGTTTATTGTTTGAACTTTGTGAGAAAATGTACCGGATTTGAAAGCTTAGTCTTTTTTTTTCATATCAGAAGTAACAAAGGACAAAGCACTTTGCGATTATTGGGTAGGAAATTAGCAACAACTAATGCTTGCTGAAGGGAAAACCACAGATCTGGCAACCCCTGGTTTGAACAACAGGTGGTTCATAGGGTCAAAAATAGAACCTTCTTTAACAGCACAGCATTAATGCGTAATTAAGCCAAGAATCATTTTCTTCACACAAGTTGGAGTCTGACACGTTTTTCCGCAGACATGACTGCATGTGTTTGATATTGTGCTGAACTTCAGTTCACTCTTCCACTGACGCTCCACCTCTGACTGAGACCTTACACAATGTCTCTGGAGGAGAAACTCTGGATTATGAGTAATTGGGCTCAGAGGAACGAGTGCTGAGACTCCATCACAAATCCCAACTTCCTCAAGACAAAGTCGCATGTAATTATCCTGAAAATTGAAGTTCAGCTCATAATTAAATCTGCTGCACCTTTTAATTCAACCAGAAGTTACAGCTAATGCTAAAAAAAAAGAAAAAAAAAAACAACAATACATGACACTGTGAAAAAGCATTAGCATGTGGCTAAGCAAACAAAGCAATATTATAATAAGAAATTGATAATAATCATGTCTCGAGCAGCAAATCAGAATGATTTCCGAAGGATCATGTGACACTGAAGACTGTTTTCCCAGTATTTTTGATTAAATAAATGCAGCAGAAAAAACAAACAAAAAACAACAACTATCTAGACTGATCAATGTAGAGAGACCAGGAAAAAAAAAAAAAAACCCTTAGAGCTAATGATTACTCTTGCATATGATCTTAAGGATAATATGAAACATATTATTCTCAAGTGCTTGTATGCGGTCATTATGGGTGCATTATTGAGGAAAAAAAAAGAAGAAAGAAATGGTGCATGCTGAACCTAACACAGTTTGGTCCATGAACCTAACACAGTTTGAGTTGTTGAACGAGAGAAAAAAAGCTTTTAAAATTAAATTCATATTGTTCTTTAATGCATATGACATTTGTTACTCATGTAAAATGTAAAAATGATGGTGTTCTCTTCTGGTTAGGAAAATGAGAAAAGTACTCAAGCACGTAATTGTGTGAACTGCAGCCGTTCGGAAGAGTTTTCCCAGAACGAAAAATGAGAATAAGGGCAAATAAAATTACAAAACATGAATGGATTGTCTGCTTTTTCAATTCACGAGTGCATTATAGGATTACAGGCTGACTAATATTAACATGCTCATTAATATTCCCTGCATAATTAACAGATCTGAATAAATTCTAAATTGATAAATTAAATTGATCAGTTCCATGTGACAGTCATTCATAAATGCAATTAATTACAACCATTCCAGTCATTTCTGGGCATCTAAAGGTGAAGAAAATATCATTTCTTTATTGAATTTGGCCTTTACTTTACAATCACACCTACTGAGAATATTTCTGTATGAATATGGCTTATTCATACGTGTCCAGTGTATCTCTTAGCACTGCAAAAGGTAGATCAGCAATCCATTGGTTGACATAAAAGAGCATAAGTGATGTTGTAGCTCGGATGCTGCATTGCAGAGAGAGACTGAGCGCTGCTGTGAGTGGAACCGATTTGTCCAGCTGTTGGTTTACTATCGCTGGCATGCTACAGTCTACACACACTACTGTCCACAGATCCACAGACTCCACTCCAAAACACACTGAGCTACCCTGATGTCAACTGCCTACATAGGGAGCATGCTAACAGACTCAGAAGTGACATCATGCATACAGCAACTGACTTCAATAGAGTTTGATGCTAGCATGTGTGCGATGTTAACATTTTGAGTCTAAAAAGTCAACAGATTGACCAAGTGCAACGGAACACAACAGAAGGCAGGAGGCCTGAGACACATTTTTAAAACTAATAAACTACAGACACCCTAGCAACTGCATAGCAATGGTAAAAACACTCAAAACACCAACTGCATAGAAACACTCTACAAACACATAAAACACTCCAGCAACATCCTATAACACCCTAGCAACACACTAAAGCACTCAACACCCTAGTAACTGTGCAGCAACACTCTTAAACAAACAAACCACCTTAGCAACTGCATAGAAACACTCTAAAACTCGAAAACCCTTAGCAACTGCATAACAACAAATGTAAAACACCATAGAAACACCCTAAAAACTCAAAGCACCTTAGCAACTGCATAAGCAAAACTCAAAACACCCTAAAAACTTGAAACACCTTTACAACTGCATAGCAACACTGCAAAACACCCTAACAACTCAAAACACCTTAGCAACTGCATAGCAACACTCAAAACTCTCAACACTGTAAAACATAGAAACTTGAAACACCTTAGCAACTGCATAGCAACACTGTAAATCCCAAAACACCCTAAAAACTTGAAACACCTTAACAACTACATAACAACCCTGTAAAACATGCTAGAAACACCCTAAACACTCGAAACAACTTAGCAGCTGCATAGAAACACCATAAACACTCGAAACACCTTAGCAAATGCATAGCAACTCTCAAACTCCTCTAAAAACCTGAAACACCTTAGTAACTGCATAGGAACATTCTAAAACACTCAAAGCACAATCAAAACACTCTAAAAAAAACATAAAAAACCTTCGCGACAGCATAGCAACACTCTAAAAACACACAAAAGACCCTAGCACCATTCTAAAATAGTCCAAACCCTCTAAAAATGCAACACTGAAAACACCTTAGCAACCACATAGCACACTATAAAAACACTCAAAAACATCATAGCAACTGCATAGCAACACTCAAAACACCCTAGTCCTGTAGTGGCTAGTTCTGCATAGACAAACAGGCATAAGCACAGAAACAAATGCAACAAAATAGACGAGTAAGTTAGTTTTATTTACTCACCAAAAGCAATTCTGATTGTCATTTGGAAGAGTGCATTTGAGAATAATAAGGCTCAAAGCCAGAGAGCTGATGGAGGTGTTTCAGGGAAAGATTAAGAATCACACAGAGGAGGAACACAGATTATGGCTGATAACCATCAGAGCTTTGAAAACAAAACACGACCCCGCTGAGATTAGAGGGGCTCTTTGAAACCGCAGATGTTTTGATACGTGAGAATGCCAAGCAAGTGAGCCTGGAGACAATCTGAGAAGCCTGAAGGGTTAATGTGATCCACAGCTGGAGATGTCAAAGGTGTGAGCTGGTTTGGAGGTGTTCGGCCCGGCTGATGGAGAAGCACTTCACACTGCCAGAGCTCTCCGGCTCATAATAAGATTGGCATCTAAGCCATTACACCTCAGAGCCTTTCAATCACTACAAGTGAATAACTTCAGCACCTGACCATACAGAAGATAAACGCCACAACAAAATACAAGCAACACTTACTCAAGCATGAGAGAGAGCACTGGAAACACATTCTATGCGT
Organism: Spinibarbus caldwelli; assembly: GCA_039654775.1. Taxonomy (NCBI): domain Eukaryota; kingdom Metazoa; phylum Chordata; class Actinopteri; order Cypriniformes; family Cyprinidae; genus Spinibarbus; species Spinibarbus caldwelli. The sequence goes on along the minus strand of CM077257.1, from coordinate 3,797,108 downwards.
GCATGTGAATGCAGATGCTTCCAGCTACACAGGATCGATTTCATGCATCAATGCATTCAGAAATGCATCAGCTTTGCATGTTCGTCTGATTCTACTGTAATTTTGTGTGAAAATGAAATAATTCTACATAGGGGTGGGCGATATGGCAAAAATATCATATCACAATTTTTTTTTAGAAATATCACGATTTCACAATTTTATCACGATTCTTTGTCATGTTAGTTTTACTATTTTGTCTGAGCAGTGCAGCCAAAATAATTTCCCTATTATAAAGACAAAGCCTTTAAAGGTAACAAAATATAAAAAAGAATGGTGGATATTTAGGCCAAAGTGGGCGAAGATAAAAATCTTTGTCATTATTTTGTCTTTGTTATTAAAAATAAGAACAAAGATACACATTACAACTACACATAATATACAAGTAAAACAAACAGTGCTTTATTTTCAGGTACAGTAGGCACATTTAGCAGGAGCATTCAAGAAATTGAATGAACAAATATAAAAATAAAACACTATATAGATTGATTCCTATTAAAGCAACTATTATTTTTTTTCAGTCAAGAATAGTGAGTGATTTTTTTTCTCGTTTTGTTGTTTTAACATTAAAGAATAAAAAATCTACCATCTGTCTGTCGATTCTGTCATAGTGTTTTATATTTATACCATCATTTACTCACTCAAAATTAGTTTTAAACCTGAATGAGTTTCTTTCTTCTGCTGAACATAAATGCTAGTTTGAAAAATGTGGAAAACCAAACAGTTGCTGGTCCACAGTGACTTCCATAGTATTTTTTTTTCCTTCTATCAAATTCAATGTGGACCAGCAACTGTTTGGTTACCCACGTTCTTCAAAATATCCTCTTTTGTGTTCAGCACAAGAGAGAAATTAATACCGGTTTGGGAAAACATGTGAGTGAGTAAATAATGACAGAAATTAAATTTTAGGGTGAACTATCCCTTTAATGACAGTCGGCAGTATGTTTAGTTCTGTCCCCTTAAGACCCGCACGCATCTAGTATACAGGCGCGCATCCGTTTTTTTTCTCAACAATTTACTTTCATTTTAGACATAACCAACTGAGTCTAGATATAAACCTTGTGTGTTTTGACAGTATTAGCGCAAAAGATAACTTGGTTGAGTAATCAGGCGCTGTTAGACAGGTTTTTTAGTGTGCGTGCTTCAGGTGTACGGGCTCAGAAAAAGCGCACGTCAGACCAGCGCATGAATGAAACGGTTAACCTGCAAGGCTTTAAAACACACGCAAATAATGTACTTTAATAAGTGCAGTGTCCCGTGAGAGTAACTCTACCGCTGAGTTAACACTGATGTGAATGTATGTGGTGTTGTACAGTATATTGATACGGAGGTGCCAGAACTGCAACTGAAAGAATGTGCACTGTAGCATGATACTACGATATTTGTCCAAAAGCAGATCGTGAAGACATTTTTATCGTCCACGATCAAAAATCGTCATATCGCACACCCCTACTTCTACATCTGTCTGTTTGGGAGTAGTGCAGGGCCTTCACTGCTCATTCAGGGCCAGAGAGAGAGAGAGAGAGAGAGAGAGAGAGAGAGAGAGAGAGAGAGAGAGAGAGAGAGAGAAGAGAGAGAGGGAGAGGGAGAGAGAGAGAGGGAGAGAGAGAGAGAGAGAGAGAGAGAGAGAGAGAAAGAGAGAGAGGGAGAGAGAGAAAAACAATGACACTGATATCATGCTGGCAAGGCCAGTTTTAGTGATGTGCCTGTAAACATTAAGGAGACCGGGAGAAACTGATGATCAGGGTCACGGTGTCAGAGAAACACTCCTCTTCTGTTTTCAGCTCATCAATAAGCACTTCTCATTTCAGAGTAACTACTGCTGTGTGCTGAAATAAAATGTGATAAATGAAAAAATAAAATTTTGGCAATGTTTTTTCTGTTTGTGATTCAGAGTTGGTCTAGACTAAAAACAAAAAGAAAAGAAAAAAATCAAATCAATAAATGGTGGCAGCAATGATCAAAATAGAAAAAATAAATCAACAACAACAAAAAAAAAAAAAAAGTAGGAGAGTTTAGGAAAACATTCACCAAACAAACCTCAACAAAGTGACTACACCAAAAGCTGTAGTGTGAAAACACTAGGGTTATTATCATATTATCAAAAATAAATAAATAAATAAATAAAATTAATCATTATTTGAAAAAAAAAAAAATTAAGCAAAACAAAATATAAGCCCTTAAACTTATTTTATTCCTAGTACTAAAATAACTAAAAACTTAAAACTGATAAAAAGACATAAAAATTACAAAAACATAAAATCTAAAATGAAAATAGAAAATAGAAAAATGAAATCTAATTCAAAATACTAAAAACCATAATAACACATTATATAAATAATACTAAAACAAATGAACACAAGTGCTCATTACAAGACACATTTATTGCAATAAAACTACTTTAATCTGTGACAAAACTGTTTATTAATTTTACAACTGGGGCATTTCAAGGAACATCTCATTCAAACCATGTGATTCACTCATTCAAACAGGTCAACCCTGAATCACGCCGAGAACGGAGCATCTTGAGGGACCTTTTGCATTCTTTGTTTGTTTCTTTTGTGCTTTTTTTTTTTTTTTTTTTTTATAAAGTTCATTCCGAATCACAAGAGGCCTGCAACAACAGCAAGCAGCGAGCGAACAACAAATGTCATCATGTGCAAATTGAGTCACACTGGCTGAATGGAGAGCAGTTCTCAGCCTGAGAAAGGTCACACTCACCAAACTACACTGAGAGACTGAGAAACAAGAGCGAGAATCAGCTACTATCAGAAAGACATGATGTCCTCCGGCAGCACGAGGAAGCAACCCAACCGTTTTATAAGCAGATGAAATGCTGACATCACAAAAGCCAATCTCTGGAGGTAAAAATCACAAACTTTATGAGACTTTAAGCAGGGCAGAGACGTGCTCTTAATAATGCATTGCTAACTTTTACACTGAAACCACGCTCATAAAAACTGCAGTTTACAACGAAAGCACCTCCAGCTCTCCAGAGGACGAGATTTAATCTAGCGAGTTTTTTGAAATACAAAACTATACTGAGGTATAATTTTTCTTCCTCTCACCACGAGAGAAACACATACAGGGTGAATTAACAAGAGAAGAAAAAAAAAAATTCACAACTTTAGCACACTTTACTGCACAAAACTCTGCATCTTACAGACATAATGTAGTCCAAATTCAAACAAAATAAATAAATTCATAAAATATACATTAAATTATGCACAATTATTTTATTATATAATATTAAACTAAATTTTCATTATTTTATATTCTAATTATTTTAAATATTTTATTTCTCTTTTTATTTAGCAAGGAGGAATATAAAATTTATATTTTAATTCATGTGTGCACTTTAGTATATTACATATATAATTTTTTAATTCTTTATATAATCTAGTGTGTATGCATATTATATATATATATATATATATATATATATATATATATATATATATATATATATATATATATATATTTTATGTATATATGTGTATGTATATGTGTGTGTATATATATATATATATATATACATACACACATACATACACATATACATACATATACATATATACATACATATACATATACACACACATATACACATATACACACACACACACACACCACACACTGCATATACTGTATATTAGGGGTGTCCCCGACTAAGGATTTTCATAGTCGAATCGGAATTTTTGAATCATGCCGATAGTCGACTGATAGTCGAATCATATATTTGGGGGCGGGGCAAAATACATTACCAAGAGTCAAGTCAGACATTCGACAGTCATAAATACACAGGGAAAATGTGTAACAGACGACTCGCGGATACAAATGGGGTAAATAATGTTTTATGTTTTGATTAAAAGATAGCTAACATCATAAACGTCAGCGAAACCCTTAAGAATTCAACATTTTTTTTACAATAGTGCTCTCATTATAACATTATGTATATGATCGTAGTTATAACGTTCTGCATTTCTATTTTGAGCTGCGCGCGCTGAAGATGACCAGTAGAATGAAGCATATGATAGCAGGTTTTTAATCAATGGGATTTAACTCATTTATCGCATATAGAATATGCTTCGTTACTTATATAACATAACGTTAATATTACGACTTATAGGCTATCTGCACAAAATACCCTGAATGCACATGAACGCGTCTGTGCGGCTCTGAATGAACTCCTTTTGTGGACGCATTCTTCACGCAATAACATGCAGAAACACAACTAAACACTAAAAAAATCACAGCGTTTTATTATAATAGTGTTCTCATTATAATGCTATGTACTGTATATGACAGTGCAAGTCATAGTTATTAATATTCTGCATTGTTGTCCTGCTCGCACCGCGCGCTGAAGAGATAATCACCGTATAGTACTACAATGAAGCACTTTACTGTAGCGTAACTCAACCAAATGCATCTTCTACGAGATAAATAATATATACACGATATAAATAAACCGACTGAAACGTTTTGAAATCACTTGTTGTACCCTACCTGATGGAAAAAAAAAACTAAGTCTTCAACTCTGCCTGTGTCAATTTGAGTCTTGTTAAAGATTTAAATCCCTGCCGCCAAGATGCTCCTCTGTCGGTGACGGATTAGAAAGCGAAACTTTAATCTATAGGGGAAATTGGATTTACTCACGCATGTTAAAATATTTATTTAAAGATTCTTTCTTTTAAGATTCTTATTTACACCATTATCATAATAGGCTGTGTATATTAACTTATTGGGAGAAAACCGGTAGTTCGATGTGAAATCAGACACTGAGCACCCCCATATAGCCAAAATGGCATGATCATAACACCCTGCGAATATTTGACTGTGAGATCGGGAGTCGAATCAGGCTCCTCGAATCGAAGCATCGAATCGTTGACTATTCGGGGGACACCCCTACTGTATATACATACATACACATACGTATATATAGACATGCCGTAATCTTCCTTTTATACAGCAAGCATGCATTAATGTGGGATTAAATTGGCTGCAGAAAATTTAGCTTTGCCATTACAGGAATAAAATATATTACAAAAGCAAAACAGCAATAATATTCCAAATTATTACTGTATTTTTGATCAAATACATGCATGCTGAGCATTAGGGACTTTCAGAAACAAGTCTTACAGACTTCAAACTTTTGAAAGGTAGTGTATTCTAAATAAATAAAAAAACAAACACACACATACACACAAACATACATTTCTATGAATATCATGCGAATTTTATGGGTGTGACTCTGGCATTACCTGATTTACATAATTACTATAATTAACTGGGTGCTAAAACAACACTATCAGCAGGTGCAGTTCATTCCTAATGAGAGACCTGTTGGAGAGATGACAGGTTTTGTGATAAAAATATGTTTAAAACTTGCAGGATCACATTTCAGAGTAACCTGAGACACTTTTCTGAAACAAAGCTCAAATACATATCAAAGATTGCAGCTCAAACGTCAACTGATTTTAAAATGAATTCAGAGTTAGCATAGTTAATCCAGATGGGAAACGAGAGAGCTTGTGATGTGTGAAGACGGCACCATCTTTAGATTTTATGCAAGTCACAAAAAAACTACTATGCATAGAAGTACTGATATATGGAAAACTGATTATACACTAAATTTACATGAACAAAGCATTGTACACAAACGCTCGAAAACCGCATCCATATTTGCACCATAAATCTGAAATCCACACAGTTGTCAGTATCACACCTGTAATAATGGGACTCTTCTATAACACATCCAACCACTTTATTAACATAAGAGTTAATTCACCTGGATAAACACGAACACATTCACATCACGTGAAATCTAATCTAGCATTGTCCATTATCTGAGCGCAGGTGTCTTCATTCCACATCACCTGCATTCTGTGATGAATGTGACTGAAGGTGTTAATCACACTCTGGAAGAAATAGAAACACTATTTCGGGTGCATTAGACTGATTCACAGCACAGGCCTGTTCATTACGAGCATGTATTAACACCATGACAAGATGCTACAACAAAACAAAAGCACCCCCTGAACCCACTCACACAGCCTGTGAACATTCACTGTATGACAAAATGCCATATTTATTTTGCCATATTTATAATGCCATATTTATTTAGAGTCATTTTTACAGTTTCTTTTCTTTTCCTTTTTTTTTTTTTTTTTTTGTACATGCCATTTAATATCCAAACACCCAGAATAAATCAGTTATAGCATAAATATAAGGTTTTGTAGACAAATACCTCTCAGGGTATGATGAGCAATAAAATTCAATAAGATTCAAAATTTTAAAATATTACTTGATTAAAATTAATTTAAAATTTAATGGAATTTCATGTAATTATTTAATAAAAAACAATCAGATTTTCACCTGTGAATCAAGTTACTGCGTCTCATTGCTCTCAGTGTGAATAAATTTAAGGCTTTGTAAACAAATAAGGTATAATATCAACAACAGTATTCTAATTTTTTAAACATTAAGAAATTAATTTAAATTAATTTAATCTAATATAGTTTATTATAATCATTTAATAAAATGATGAATTTAAAACTTGCATACCTAAATTAATGAAACTTAAATTAGTTGGCGCAAATAGCCTCGTGGTTAGTGCGTCGACATATAGCACAAGTGCGCTCACAGCGACTCAAGTTCGATTCCCATCTCAAGGCCCTTTGCCGATACCACTCCCCTTTCTCCTCCCGGTAATTTCCTGGCGTATCTCTACTGTCCTTTCTCAATAAAAAGGCATAAAAAGCCCATAAAAATACTTTAAAATTAAATTACATTAATTCCTTTTGGTGTTAAAAGGCATGCAACTTAAGGCTTTGTAGACAAATACTGCTCAGGGTATTACGCAAACAATTATATTTAAAATGTAAAAATATTAGTTAATTGAAGTTAATTTTAAATCAAACTAGTACGTAATTAAATTTTAATTCAAACTTAATTTCATAAAAAATAATGCAACTAATTATTTTATGAAAAATTAATATAATATATAGTTAAAAAAATGCTGCTTAAAGTATGACATGAACAATTATAATTTTAATTTTAAAATATTAGTTAAGTTAAATCAATAATATTGAAATGAAATGAGATGATTTCCACCTGTGAATGGAGTTGCTGTGTCACATTGCAGTCAGTGTGAATATGGAGTCGGTGAGCAATAGGGCACACCAAATAAGCGCTTATCCACCTCCATCAGTGACGCCCACTGAGTGCGTTACAGAGAGGGTGACTGTACATTGTTTTCCCACGGTCTGGTGCACCTGTTGACTCCACTTTCCCACACCTGCGGGTGGAGGGTCTTCCATCAGTGCTCCGGCACGCAGGTGGCTGCAGCATGACTCTATGAATTCCTATATGAAAGCCTGACCCCCGACCTCTGCGCCAATCAAACCCCGACACACAAGTCCAACACAATCCCAGCAGTATTGCTCCACAGCAGAAGAATACATCAGGAATGTGTTAGTCACACAGAGAAATCCAAACATTTCATCCTGCCACAGAGTACGTCTACAATAGCGGCACAGATAGATGGGAAAATAACTCAGAACAGAAGATCTTATTTCTTTGAACATCAGAACTTCTCATCACCTTCGCACATCTGAAGATCAGCACTTTACTTCCAACAGCAGATCACTGATTTTTAGTGCATTGCTATGTCCTCAACAAGACACACGGCTTGAGGCATCATTCACGTAAATTAGGCGTCAAAAATAGTTGGTTTAAGAATAGTTATGAGCAAAAGAAAGAACTCCTGCCTTCTCAGTGCTGGGTAGATTACTTACAAATTGTAGTCAGATACTGATTACAAATTACATGACACAAATTGTAGTTAGTAATGTAATCCATTACAGAATACGTACTTAATATTTGGAATCTGATTACGCAATCCAGATTACATGTAATCAGTAACTACCCAGCACTGTTCCTGCCTCAACATAAAAAAATAACAATTACACTGTGAAACTAGTAAACGGTTGCTTCAGATCAGGGACTCTCAGAAAACTCTCCAAGTCTGCGACAGGAAACTCAGGTCTGACTTCCTGCTGGCTGTGAAAGAGCGCTAAACCTTCATCTTCACAGTCACGCTGGACGCGGTTTGGCAGAGGAGTTGAGAAGAGAGGCATGAATAAAACAAAACACAACAAGAGAGACACACACACACACACACAGATTCATAATTCATGGCTTTCATTTCAGCAGCCGCCACACTTCTGATAGAGCGAGAACAGAGCGAATTCACACGGAAACGCTACATGCCCGACACACACACTTACTGATGTTGCACTGATGGGAAAAAAATATTCGCAAACACATTCTTGGCCATTTCTGACTGCTGTTTCTAAGCAACAGCAGCATGTGTTGAAGGGAGAGAGAGAGTTAATGTAAGCGATGCTCCCTCTACACGACTGCACGTTTCTGATGTTGCTCCAGCGCAAAACCAAAAACAGAAAATCAACTCAACTCAACAAAGTGAGGAAAAAACTTGCTAAATGAATGAACAGCGTTTCAACTAGTTCATTTAAGTCAACATCAAACCTCATCGGCAACCCTTTTTACTTGCAGAAAACAGTGCTGACAAAAAGTCATCCTAAACAAACAAGTTAACATTAAGCAACAGTACTTCCAATTTTATCAACAACAATCTTGCCAACACATCTCACGGACTGCTTTCTGCTCTGGTGGCTAAAGAGTCTGACCAATAGAAACATCACATCATAGGAAACACTAGTCAGCAAACAGTACTGAGCACACCTACTTACTTATTCTGCATCATGTTCATTATGACCCAGTCGGCAGGATACACGTTCTTCCCAATGAGATCCTTAAACATGATAAACGTCTCCATGAGGAAATCCTAAAGAAGAGTCACAATGTTTGGGATGAACCAGACATGACGACAACATGCAGAAATATGTAACAAACATTTAATGCATTTACACAATTTTAAGATATATATTTTATATATTAATTTAATATATACATAAAAAAATTATATATTTAATTATTAAATAATAAATAAATAAATACATATTTAAATACATAAATAACAACTTTTAATATAGTATTAAATGTTGCTTTTTTTGTACATTATAATGTGTCCTGTACAATTTTATTTTCTTCTAAGAAAAAAATTACTACTTCGCCATGATTTACAGAAGACACTCACCAAAAATATCATTCAGTGTAACAGTAATTCATATACAAAAAAAAAAAAATAAAATCTTGTAAGCCATACAGCAAGAATCATTAGATGACATTAAAAGACTATTTAGGGATCACAGTGCAGAAAAATAATAATTAATTGTAATTTTTAAATCTTTAATCTTTGCCGCATCTACTACATTTTACTCATTTGTCAGCAAGAAGTTTTTAATCATTTTAAATATAAATACTTTTTCATTAATATATTTTGATACAGTAAGTGCAGGTCAGAATAAGTACATCGTTTCATTTTTACATAAATGTTACGCTGAATGACTATGAAACATTAACCCATATTTCGACATTGCATTTTTACAAAAGTTATTTGAAACATTAAAGTAGACACTTTAGTTGCATGTAATATTTGATTCTGTGTATATAAAAACACTTTTGTAAATGAATTTGATTTGGACACCATAATGGGATCTCTTGTCTTTGACCCCCCCACATGTATTTTTGTCCAGCTATAATACTGGTTCACAGGTTGATGGCACATTAATGTCTGTTTAAAAATGTTTACATGTGGGTGTAAAGAGTTCCTCGTGAAGTTTTTCTTGGCATTGAATGGGAACTCACCACCACGTCTGTGCGCATCTTCCCAAAGGTGCTGATGAGGTGGGTGTAGTGATAGTCATCCATCTGCCGCAGAGTGGCCGTCATACATGCCACAAAACTGCCCTGCAGAGAGAGACAGACAGACAGCTGATCAGTGACAGCAAAACACCTAGAGCACCTGTCAATCAAACACTGACAGGAGTAAAAGACCTGCTGTTGAAGGTCCATAAACTCTTCAAAATGAACCACACACACACACACGTTACAGCCACTCTATGAGGAACTTCACAGAGAGACAGAACAAAATGAAAATGTGCAGCAATTCCAAAAAGTATTACTCATTAACAGCACTTCTGACAGAAAGTAATGTGGTGAGCACTGAGTGTTTGACATCAATATTTCTCCAATCTGATTACAGCAGTCAGAGACACACTAAAGGAATCTAATGATACTTCCACTTTCCCACATGCGGGAATTGGGACCAATATAACATGCAATTAACCAGAACCCAATTGCTAAGAAATGAAATGGAGGGGAAAAAGTCATTTAAGATTCAAAACACAACAAAAAGGCAGTAAAACACCTCCAACAAGCAGTGGGAATCAAATCTGTGCAGCGTATTAAAAATTACCTGCTGAGGAAACTATTCAAATGTCATTTACGTAACATTAAAGACAGGTAAGTAAGAGAGAAAGTTAATAACTAATGCATAACTTATAGTATAAAACCTCTTTTAATACAAAACCTGAAAATAAGCAATAAGCAAAAGCATAGTTTCTTTAAATAATTTCATCATTATTGCGGAGGACATTTTTGACGTTCTTAGTCAAATAGATTCAAATATTTTGTCACTTAAAAAAAAAAAAAAAACTATTGAAGTTTCATATTCACATGCAACTTAAATATTTTAAACTGTAAAACTTGCAGTAATTGCCAAAAGCTTGGAAACATTAAGATGTTTACATGTTTTTAATGAAGCGTCTTATGCTCAATAAAATAAAATACAGTAAAAACAGCAATATTGTGAAATATTATATATATATTCATAAGTAAAGCACATTATCATTAATTTCTTAATAGCATATTGCCATTTTTAAAAACAAATGAAATATATAAAATATAATACAAAATAAATTATAAAGAACATTTGTAAAGTACAATTTAAAGTATGCAGCAGTTTTTAAAAATGATTTTCATTACTATTACAGCAAAACATTTTACATTTATTCATGTATTATCCATTTTCTCTCTCTATCTTGTCTTTCAAAAATAGCCTTTTCCAAGAAAAAAACAAAAAAACAAAAAACAAAAAACAAAAAACAAAAAGAGTTCAATTAAAAGGGTCAGGAAAAATAAAATTTGATGGAAGAAACCTTGACTAACATTGTGAGTGGACTTGAGGGAGAGAAAAAATAATAATTAAATATGACAATGCGTAGGAGTCCTATTAGTTTAAAAGGCACTTCATTCATCTTCGCTAATTTGCAGCCATCTGAAAAGGAGGAAGAACGTTTCCAGCAGATTCCACATGAGCAAACACTGTGAACAGCAACCAGCCGCACACGAAGCCTTTGCACTTTGAAAGTGTGACAGAGGCTATTCCGCATTTCCTCGTGTTTCATTTGCAAGCCTTTCCTGCAGCGGTAATTAGGTCTGGCCTACATAACTCAGCAGAAACACAACACACAGCTCATGTTCATGACAAGCGCCCCTCTTTCTCTCTCTCTGTCTCACCGTATGAAGAAAAGACTGGAGAAGATAAGACTGAAGAGGTAAAACTGGGGTCTTCTGTGAAATATTAATGCTTATCAACACTGAAGTTACAGTATTTCAGAGGCACAAAGTTTATTTTCCTGCCTGTGTAAAGACACCGTAAACCTGGAGTGAGAGATTAGTGCCTCGCCGTTCTGCTAATGCAGTTCCATAGCTAATATTTATGTTTACTGAATATCCTATCTGAGCCTTTGTGTTTGAACAGGACTCATAATGACAGACAAGACTGGCATCACACACACATAACACAATATCAATGCCGTGAACTCAAGATAACTCAGGTTTAGTCCAACGTATCATTTACCTAACTATTAACTCCATAACCAAAAACGATGGTATAAAGTGCTGAAGAAAGACTGTAATTATTGGGTGAAATACTGTAAAGATAATATTATCTTCTACAGCAAAGGATACCTAAAAACAGAGAAGATAAAATGACAAGGACGAACGATAGGTCAGTTCTTATTATATTAATATTTAAGGAGTAATTGAGGATTACACGAGTGATTTGGGTGATGGACAGATGAGATTCATGAATGGAAGCGCTGGCAGAAAAAGCCTCAGTAATTCAGAGCCAGAAATGTTTCTTCTACATGCAGCCAAAACTGAATGAAAGTGCCAGCAAACACTGGCTTCAAATGAGTCCAAACCAGCAGCCGTTCACGTCTGAAATGAGTGATGCGCAGATACGGTGTCCTGCTGTGAGATCTGAAGGGACGAATAATAACTCTCTCATTCAGCATGTGTAAGCGTGCCATTACTCCTGATGAAGGATCCTGTTTTTTACTAGAAGATAACAGATTCCTGCTGTGTATTACTCTTGCAGGAATTACACATGATTGAGCTGCTCTGCAGCGGAGTCCTTCAATCACCTGATCACACGGAAACCCCATCTGCACTTCAGAAATGTGTCAGAGAGACTGGATGTGCAGAACTAGAGCTGACACCAGACAAAACCTCACTCAGACTGAAAGATTTTTCTTTTTTTTTTTAATTTAAAAATCTTTAAGACAAATCATAACTATTTTCTTATTTCGTTCATTTAAAAAAAAATGCATCCATGTAATTATCTACTTAATGATTTATAAATCTATTCTTGTTTTGATTATGTAGTATATAATAATAATTTGTTCTTTGTTCATGCAATAGTCAATGCTTTGGCAATACTGCGCAAGTCATGCCAATAAAGCTCAACTGAATTGAAAAAAAAAAAAATAGAGAAACTAACAATGAATAGACGGAAGGAAAAAAGAAAAATATATGGATGCATAGACAAAAGATGGCTGAAAAGAAAAACGAATGAGAAAAAATGGAAACAGAAAAAAGAAAAATGGATGGATGCAAAAAAGAACAATGGACTGATGGATGGTAAGAAAAAAAGAATAAATGGATGGATGATAGATGGAAAGAAAAACAATAAGAGGATGGATGAATGGAAAGAACAACAATAAATGGATGGATGATGGAAGGAAAAACAATAAATGGATGGATAGAAAAACAAATGGATGGATGGGTGGATGGATGGATGATAGAAAAACAAATGGATGGATGGATGATGGAAAGAAAAACGGATGGATGGATGCATGGACGGTAAGAAAAACAATAAATGGATGGATGGATAATTGATCGATTGATGGAGGGAAGGAAAGAAAATAAATGGACAGATGGATGGATGAAGGATAGTAGGAAAGAAAATCAGATCAATGGAAAAAAGAAAAAATGGATGGACTGGAAGAAAAAGATGGATGGATGGATGGATGGATGGATAGAAAGAAAGAAAAACAGTAGACGGATGGTTGGATGAAACAAAGTAAGCAGATGTGCAGCTCTCAGATTGTGACATGAACATCATGAATTAATGGTGATTTGATGGAGAAGGCTTTTAATTTACATCATGTGCTAGTTTGAGTTCAGATGACAGGCCTCTCTCTCTCTCTGAGCGGACGGGAATCCTGCAGCCGATTCACTCTCATCTCAGCAGACAGAGACAATGGCTGCATCCTCTAAGGTTCATCTCTCCCTTCATCTGTGTTGTGCTCCTCAGCCTGTTGCCATAGAAACTGTTTTCTTAAGGAGGTCGATCAAATAAAAGTCAGAGAGAAAGAATGAGATCTTGCTCAAGAGTTTCCCCGACTTCAGCTCCAGAGATTCCTCAAGGTCAGTCTGTGCAACACCAGCGAATAATCAAGCACACATAACATATCCAGACACGACTGAAACTCTGGAAACAAAGGTTTATGCGAGTGGCCAACACCTTGCACAGCCAATCAGAAAGCCAATTAAAGCAACTTTGCTCAAGACAGAAAATATGACTGCATACAAATTTGCATACTACTGGTGCACACTTCACTAGTGATAGAAAAGATTTCAAAAGTTTGACATTTTTAATGTTTTTGAATAGAAGTTGCTTATGCTCAATAAGCTTGCAGTTATTTGATCAAAATATACAGTAAAAACTAAAACTTGTGAAATATTATTACAAATTAAAATAACTGGTTTCTATTTGAATATAATTTAAAATATAATTTATTTCTTTGATCAAAGCTGAATTTTCAGCACCATTACTCCAGTCTTCAGTGTCACGTGATCCTTCAGATGTCATTCTAATATGCTGATTTGCTGCTCAAGAGACATTTCTGCTTATTATCAGTGTTGAAAACAGTTGTGCTGCTTCATATTTTTGTGGAAACCGTCATACATTTTATGTTTTCAGGATTCTTTGATGAAAAGAAACTAAAAGGACAGCATTTATTTGAAACAGAAATTGTTTGTAACATTATAAATGCCTTCACAGTCCTGATTTAATGCATCCTTGCTGAATAACACTCCACTATGCAACATTTAAATGGTGAAAATGTTTTAAAAAGTTTGCTTAAAGTTTCAATCTTGTATTCCTTGACACTTCTGACCTTAAAACTGAAACAGGATAGTCACAAAACTATCAAACACTCACTTGAACGCAATTCAAATATTGCATTGCACCACAGTAAACAGCAAACATTTGCAGAAACAGCTGCAAAAACACAAATACATGTCCTCTTCTGGTGATAATCGCACACCTGTGCAGCAGAAACTGGCATTGTAAGCATCATTTACAGCCACAATTTGGCTGCAGCAGTTCTATGCTGTCAATCGAACACCTGCAAAGCGAACAGTGCATGTTAATTAATGTTGCAGCTTTTATGGTCAAAAGTTGAATATCAAGTAGGAAAATCCCAAACTGGACTTTGAATGGAATGCAGCATCAGCTCAAAAAGCATATATACTGCATGCACACTTCAAAAGCAATGCCATGCAAATTCAAATGCAAAAACAGTATGCAGTCTGGGTAGTTTCAGAATACTGTTTTCAAGATGCAATAGCAGGGAGAAAATTAAAGACGTGCGCCTGGCTGAACATCTTTCACATCTAATGGTTTTGTATTCTTGCTTCAGGTCGAGTCAGTTTTATTACAGCGCTGGAGCGTGTTCATTTACAGCTAAATCACACTAATTAAATAATGGCTCTGTCAGTTATAAATGGAGCCACTAAGACAGAATCCCCGTCCACTTAACCGAAGACATGCCGCTCCTGTAGAGACACCATCAGGAGCCTGGAAACATCTGGAGCAGCAGCAGCAGCAGCAGGAAAAAACCCTCGCAGGAGAAATGCAGCGATGCAAGAACTACAGCAAACTTAAAGGGACAGTTACAATTTGCTGTTAACTTAATCACCCTGCAGACCATCCTAGATGTAGGTGACTTTTTCTTCAGTAATCAGTAAAGAAGATTTTTAGCTGAGAGAGAACCGTAGTCCTTGGTGGTTCAAAAAAAAAAAACAAGTCAAAGGCACTTTGAGGCATATATAAGCATATCAGGCAACACAAAATTAATACTTGTGGCTCGTGACAATATATTGAGGTCTTATGAAGTGAAAATATCAGTTTGTGTAAGAAATTGAACATTATTTTCAACATTATTACCTGGAATCCAGAGCCTCAGGCAAACAGTCCAGAGTGATGTCCAGTTCACAAACAAATCATTCTTTCGGAACGGTTCTTTTTAGTTAACTGAATGAACCACTTCACCAAATTGGAACCATCTGAAAGTTTGCCGCTCGAACAGCAAAGATCTATTCAGGTTAGTCAATCAAAAATCTTTTTCGGACATCCAATAATGAGCCAAAATACCGGCGTATCTGATCCTATGATGAATGAACTCATTCTGCGGCTCTGGATTACAGGTTATAAGGTTGTAAATAATGTTTAGTTCCTTGCACAGCCCGATCACTTCGCTTCATAAGACCACAATGTATCATCAGGAGACACAGGTATTCATTTTGTGTTCCTTGATACATTTTGTGACTCTCAAGTGCTAGTAGTCATTGACTTGCATTTTACGAAACACCAAGGACCACAGTTTCAGCTAAAAACTTTTTCACTGTTCTACTGAAGAAAAAAAGTCACCTACTTCTTGGATGGCCCGAGAGTGGATAAATTAACAGCAAATTTTCCTTTTTGGGTGAAAAATCCCTTTAAAGATCGGCAAAAATGGCTCGGAAATCATAATGGTATTGATGTCATAACAATGAGCACATTAACATATGATTGGCACATTTACACATTAGCACTGTTGGAGATTAATGGCTTGCTACTAAAAATCAAATTCTCATTGGATAAATTTAATAAATTGAAAAAGGATGGAAAACAGTCATGAACAACTAAATGATTCCTGTTTTTGTGCAAGAAACCATTACTATAAATATAATTGGACCTCAGGGGAAAAAAAAAAAATGCTAATGTAGAATATGAGCTGTTGAATTTATAATGGACGTCTGGTGTTTATACAGCAGCGTCTTCTGTCTGTATCGACCAAACAAATCTCTTAATAATCTAGATGGAACAAATATCTACAGAAACGTCAGACTGACTCATTTGCGAGGAAACAGACTTTGTGTCTCCGTGTGACTGCATGTGAGAGTTCTTGTGCATCTTGTGAGAGTTCATCAAGTCCAGCCAGAATCGGTCCAGAGTCCTTCAGACATTTGCATGTGTGTGAGATGGTGTTCGGCTTAATTAAGTTTATTACCACACACACATAAAGCAGTTCAACACACTGTCAGCTTTAATGGAGTGTAATGTGTTTACTTACTGGCAGCATTTCAACTTGATTACAGCTACAGCTCAGAGAAAGTTTGTGCTTTTATTAGAAAAGCTGTGGAAGTCTTTGTTCTTATGAACTGTTGTTTAAAATAAAATACAATAAAAATGTAAAAAGTGCTTTTTTAGTACTGTACAGACACAAGGCTGAATGAAAGACGTGCAGACAGACAGACAGACAGACAGACAGAGAGAGGAATGATGTCTGGCATGAGAACATCTCAGCAGCTCTTGTTTTAAGGTCCTAATTAAAGCAGCAGGGATGCAGGTTGTGAACGACAGGTGAGCTGAGAGAGATTCTCACATATCCGTCTGATTCTACAGTCTTCATATGGACCTGCTGACGGTCATTACAACATTGCAGAAAGTGACTATCTAAAGTGACTTACAGAACATTTACCATAAGCACAGTAAATTGCAAGGGCTAAATATCTTAATCAGGTGATGGAATATACAGGTGCATCTCAATAAATTAGAATGTCATGGAAAAGTTCATTTATTTCAGTAATTCAACTCAAACTGTGAAACCCGTGTATTAAATAAATCCAATGCACACAGACTGAAGTAGTTTAAGTCTTTGGTTCTTTTAATTGTGATGATTTTGGCTCACATTTAACAAAAACCCACCAATTAACTATATCAACAAATTAGAATACTTCATAAGACCAATAAAAAAATAATTTTAGTGAATTGTTGGCCTTCTGGAAAGTATGTTCATTTACTGTATATGTACTCAATACTTGGTAGGGCTCCTTTTGCTTTAATTACTGCCTCAATTCGGCGTGGCATGGAGGTGATCAGTGGCACTGCTGAGGTGGTATGAAAGCCCAGGTTTCTTTGACAGTGGCCTTCAGCTCATCTGCATTTTTTGGTCTCTTGTTTCTCATTTTCCTCTTGACAATACCCCATAGATTCTCTATGGGCTTCAGGTCTGGTGAGTTTGCTGGCCAGTCAAGCACACCAACACCATGGTCATTTAACCAACTTTTGGTGCTTTTGGCAGTGTGGGCAAGTGCCAAATCCTGCTAGAAAATGAAATCAGCATCTTTAAAAAGCTGGTCAGCAGAAGGAAGCTGGTCAGCCTCAGTCCATTCCTTGTGAAGTTCACCCAAATTCTTGAATCGATTTTGCTTGACAATCCTCATAAGGCTGCGGTTCTCTCGGTTGGTTGTGCATCTTTTTCTTCCACACTTTTTCCTTCCACTCAACTTTCTGTTAACATGCTTGGATACAGCACTCTGTGAACAGCCAGCTTCTTTGGCAATGAATGTTTGTGGCTTACCCTCCTTGTGAAGGGTGTCAATGATTGTCTTCTGGACAACTGTCAGATCAGCAGTCTTCCCCATGATTGTGTATCCTAGTGAACCAAACTGAGAGACCATTTTGAAGGCTCAGGAAACCTATGCAGGTGTTTTGAGTTGATTAGCTGATTGGCATGTCACCATATTCTAATTTGTTTAGAAATGGTGGGTTTTTGTTAAATGTGAGCCAAAATCATCACAATTAAAAGAACCAAAGACTTAAACTACTTCAGTCTGTGTGCATTGAATTTATTTAATACACGAGTTTCACAATTTGAGTTGAATTACTGAAATAAATGAACTTTTCCACGACATTCTAATTTATTGAGATGCACCTGTATATCCAGTGTTATTTTCTGACTGAAAATATGACTGAAATATTATAGTTGCGATTGATATTTAAGTTTTATTATTAATTATTCATTTTTTATTGATAATTTATGATTTTCAATGTATTTTTATATTTTTCCTTTTTTAAAAATATCTCTGATTTTAATGTGTTACATTTTTAGGAATTTTTTGTGCATTTTTCCCATTTTTTTTATTTACCTATATAATCAGTTTTCAAGTTAAACTAAATAAAAATTAGAAACTTTGCCTTGGCAATTGCATGAAAATAAATGTTTAAATTTAATATATATGTATATGCAGATAAAATTTTAATTCAGTTAACATTTCGAGCAACATTTTTTATGGTTTTAGTTTTAGCTTACTATAACAATGAAGAGCCTGAATAAGCCATCTTTCCATGGTCCCCTCACTTTTTAATCAGTGAATCTCCTTGACTTCTCCATGACCTTTACAGTTCTTAGTTATTACCTAATAAGTATTTAAAAAAAAAAAAAAGAAAGAAAAAAAGAAAAAAGAAAATGCATTAATGCTTTAACAAATCATTTGAACCAATTTGTGGACCAGTTCAACCAACTAATAGGAAAGACCAGACAATTCATCACAAATCACTGACTTCCAAGCATGTGTTCATTTTCACAAGAACAATATCTAGCTAATTAAATATTTTAGAGCTTTCCTGACTTTTGCAGGTCTGTAAAAAACACTTGACGCTCCTTAAAATTTCTAGGTTATCCATGAAAGAGCTTAAACAACATCACCACACCCAGATGGAATCTGCTGACTTGTATCCATTTTCTATGCTGAAAACAACAACAAAAAAAAAAGCAAAAAAAAAAAAAAAACTAGCAGAATGAATTTAAACATGGTCAAAAGTGGAGAGTATTACGTGCTGAAAGCTCAGTGAAATTTAAACTATTTAATATACCAACAAAGCAGCGATGCAGGTACAGAAAACCTGACAGGTGTCTGAATTCTGCAGTTTTCTGCACAGAAAAGCGAGGGTCTGAACATCAGCATGGATAATATAGAGCTGCTACAGCGGTGCTGACAGATACGAGTGTTGAGAGCATGAAACCGAGAGTGTTTCTGGAGTGTGTCTCAGGACATGGAAGTTCAAAGCCGTTTGTTTGGGAAACTGAATTTAGATGCTGCGGTTCACACATTTGATTTCAGTCATGACGGTTGGACAAAACCTGTGGAATAAGGGCTGACCAATCCTGCGGGTTACACAAAGTCTCTCTCTACATGCATGTGTGCGTACGTGCATATAACAGAGCAAAAGAACTACAAAACCTGAAGAAAATAATGACTCCACATGCTGATTCAACAAAATCCATGCAAAGGAGACAGATGTCACCCTGGAGGAGGCCATGCGGTGGTGTGGCCTTACTAGCGGCTAGGACAATGAAATCAATGCGTGCCGCATCAGCAGAAAGCACTTTCCTCCTAGTGGCCCTTATGAGGGCACATTAGAAAAAAAATTGAGAATGAAGTAGTGAGATGAAGAAAGAAAAGCTGCGTAGATGAACCAGACTATGACTGGCCGAAATGAAAGTTCTCCCCAAAACTCATAATTCACTCATTTACTCATGTCATTTTTAACCTGTATGACTGACTGGCTTCTGTGAAATCCAAAAGATGTATGTCTCAAATGGGTCCAAAGTTGTTTTGACCCCTACATTCTTCAAAATACCTGTTGTTGTGTTCAGTAGAAGAATGTCACACAGGGTTGGAAATACGTGAGGGTGAGCAGATGTTCTCAAGGAGATCTCCCTTAAATGTCTCAAACAAATCTCTAGCTTTGAATCTATTTCATAAACTTTCTCAAATCCCAGCTTGTCCTCAGAAGCAACTTTGTTTCCCAGTAGACTGATAAAACCTTTTCTTTTGTGGCGACGGGCTGTAAGTCTATCTGAAATAACTGAAATAATGTGGTGACGTGATGTGGAACTATAATGCAAGCTTGGAACGACTTTACAGTCATTCAGTTGCTGAAACAATCATCTTAGAATATCTGACAGCCAATCAGAATCAAGCATTCAACATTGACATGCCATAAAATCATGCCACTGACCAAACCAACTGACCAATCAGAGTATCGCAAAGTGGCAATGGATAAATAAATGCATGAATTTTTATTAATTCTAATTTCAGATTTCAAGGTACACTAAACCAATAATTTGAAAATTTTCCTTGTCAATTAGCTGAAAAAAAAGCTAATAATTTATAATAATAAAATATTATTATTATAAATTATGACAGTATTAAATTATACATTTTCTTGCTTTTGTATAGTTTTTAATCAAGCAAATAATAAAAAATACAATAAATAAATAAATGGAACTAAACAATAACCATAAAATTATACACATAAAATATATTATATATATATATATATATATATATATATATATATATATATATATATATATATATATATATATACACATACACACACACACAGACATATATACAGGTGCATCTCAAAAAATTATAATATCGCGAAAGTTCATTTTTTTATTGTAACATTTCAAAAAAAAGAAACTTTCATATGTTCTAGATTCATTACCTGTAAAGTAAAACATTTCAAAAGTTTTGTTTTAATTTTGATGATTAGAGCTTACAGCTCATGAAAGTCAAAAATCTAATATTTCAAAATATTAGAATATTTCCTACGATCAATCAAAAAAAAAAAAAAAAAAAAAGGGATTTGCCAAACAGAAAAGTTCAAGTTCTTTAAAGTATGTTCATTAATTCACTCAATACTTGGTCGGAGCTCCTTTAGCACAAAAATTCCAGCATCAGTGAGGTGTGGCATGGAAGCGATCAGCCTGTGGCACTGCTGAGGCACTATTGAGCCTTCAGCTCATCTGGATTGTTGCATCGACTGTTTCTCATCTTTCTCTTGAAAATATCCCATAGATTCCATATGGAGTTCAGGTTAGGCATGTTGGCTGGCCAATCAAGCACAGTAATATCATGGTCAGCAAACCACTTGGAAGTGGTTTTGGCACTGTGGGCAGGTGCTAAAGTCCTGCTAGAAAAGTAAATCAGCATCTCCATAAAGCTTGTCAGCAGATGGAAGCATAAAGTGCTCCAAAATCTCCTGGTAGACGGCTGCATTGACTTTGGACTTGACAAATCACAATGGACCAACACCAGCAGACATCACGGCACCCCAAATCATCACTGACTTTGGAAACCTTACACTGGACTTCAAGCTTGGATTCTGTGCAGACTCCAGTCTTCCTCCAGACTCCAGAACTTGATTTCCAAATTAAATGCAAAATGTTCTTTTATCTGAAAAGAGGACTTTGGACCACTGAGCAACAGTCCAGTTCTTTTTCTCCTTAGCCCAGGTAAGATGCTTCTGACGTTGTTTCTGTTTCAGAAGTGGCTTGGTAGCCCTTTTCCTGAAGAAGTTGGAGCGTGGTGACTTTTGATGCACTGACTCCAGCTTCATTCCACTCCTTGTGAAACTCTCCGAAGCGTCTGAATCGGCTTTGCTTGCGGTCATCCCTGTTGCTTGTGCACCTTTTCCTACCCAATTTCTTCATTCCGGTCAACTTTGCATTTAATATGCTTTGATACAGTACTCTGTGAACAGCCATCCCTTTCAGTTATGACCTTCTGTCACTTACCCTCTTTGTGGAGGGTATCAATGTTCGTCTTCTGGACCATTGCCAAGTCAGCAGTCTTCCCCATTATTGTGGTTTCAAAGAACAAGAGATACCCCGAATTTATACTGTAGGGATGGTCATTTAATGAAGCTCAAATGTAAATATTCTAATATTTTGAGATACTGGATTTTTGAATTTCATGAGCTGTAAGCTCTAATGTAATGAATCTAGAATATATGAAAGTTACAAAAAAAAAAAAAACTTTTTCGCGGTATTCTAATTTTTTGAGATGCACCTGTATATACAGTGCTCGCAAAATCATTAACCCGACGTCCTGGGGCTATTGCATTTTCCAGTTGGGCTAGCAAAATGTATTACTGCCCTTGCCCTGATTAAATTTCAAAAGGCAATGATGTCATTGAATAAATATGAGCGGCGCACATTTCAAAGTCAAAATGCGCAGATATCTTTATGTGAATGTGTCTCTGAAGGGAACCGTCTGTCCTCAGAAACATGTCGTTGGCATCAGGGGTGTAAATTTCATCTAACAGTAGGGGGGGACAATAAACATAAAATTTCTCAAGAGCAATTTTTGAAGGGGACACAAATAATACAGCCAAAATAGTACTTGTAAGGATTGATGTGTACACAGAATGTGTACATAGCATGGAGACCGTGTTTAAACAATGAGTTCGGTTCATATGGTTCACCACGCGGTCATATTATAATTATTATTTTGCGTCCTCCATAGTATTTTAGGTTTCGTCTGTCTCTTTAGATATTCAACCGCATTAAGCCCACTGATCTGCCACTTAACATCATATTGAGCAAAACCCAACACATCGTTAAGTCTACAATATTAGCCTAATATCAGTTCACACACAGGCTTATCGCCATGTTAGTTGTAGTGGGTGACAAGCTATAACCTTATAATCGCTCATAGAAAATACATCGGATATCATCATTTTTTTTGTCATGACTAATTTATTAATGATCCAGCATCATCTGTATTAAAGAGAAAGAATCATTTCACCCGATGTTTAAAGAGAATAAAATAGCCTTGACAGTCTAAGTTACTTACACATAACTACTGAGGGACTTTGCTCTCTCCCAACGGGCTCGTGTGTGTATCGGTAACGGAGGAAAGCAGGCAGTGGACCAAACCACTGAGAGGCAAAGGAGGGGGGAATGAAAACATTTCTGAACTTAAAACGTTTTTTTGCGTTTATTTTGTTTTACTACTTACACAATTATTTAAAGTATATGTCCATTATATTATTTTCAATACACAGAGTCGCTTGTAATGATATTTTTAGGGAGGGATAACCCTCAGATAACCCTCCCCCTCCCGGGATTTACACCTATGGTTGGCATTTTCATTTCATCTTGCAAATGCCTGATAAAGCAGCATATATGAGCGCGGTGCTGCTTTGTGGACAGCCGTTACCGGAGAAGCCGCTATATTTGCTCCTAAAGGGCCACCTCGTGGCAGAGAGTGAATTTGCATTTCCAGTGTGATCTTATGTTCAGATCAATGCGAAGATCGACCCATGTTTTTATGCAGCAAACAGAGTTGTAAATGTGATAGTTAATCTGCCTTCTAAAAATCTAAACAATTAAGACAGTAATATTTGTTTTAAATTTATATAATATGTTTGACTAGTCCCTTTTCATAAAAATGGTTTAAAAGCTGAAATGCCATTTTATAAGATTTTTTTTTGTGTGAAAACTTGTATCTAAACTGTAAATCATGTCATTTTATGGCTTAAAATGTTACCATAGACACAGTCCAACCCCACTCATACAGTATTCATTTTACTTGTGCAGCTCTTAAAAAGATTCATAAATTGCCTTAAATTGATTTTTTTAAAATTCTGCAGATACCCTGTACATAGTGAAATAAAATTCTTTCATTGATATTTGTTGATATTTTTGTATTGAAAATGTTTTTTACTGACATTTAGACTTATCTGATTTTCTATATTTAAAAAAAATGGTATATTTAAAAAATATTAAATACATTTAATATATTTATTAATAAAGAATTGTATATGTATAATAAACAATAAACTTTTGACATTTATAATTTAAATAATGACAAATAAAAAAAAAAAAAATCATGTAAAAAAAAAAAAAAAAAAAAAAAAGGAACTGACCACCCCGCCTCCCTCTCCCTCTCCCTCTCCCTCTCCCTCTCCCTCTCTCTCAGTGTGTGTCGCTGGCTCTCGGGTCTCTCAGTTCTTGGAGCGGCTGGTTCAGGATGGATGTCTCATGCGCACACATGCCATTGCTGAGCACCGGACCCCGCTGCATCCCGTCGGCAGTGTGTGCGTGAGTGTGTGTGTGTATGCATGCGTGCGTGTGTGTGTGTGTGTGTGTGTGAGAGGGAGTTGCGGGGGAGCGCCAGTCGGGTAAAGACGCGTGCGAGTTTTGCATGTGTGTTTTGTGGCAGATCTCAGTGGAATCTCTCACGCTGGATGTGTAAGGATCACAGGAGGACCTTCTGACTGTACGTGTGTTACGCAGAGAAACTTCCAGCATGGCAGACCCTCTCTCCAGACTCGCATTATTTCTCGCTCCCTGATGGACCCCAGCTGCGCTGAGAGGGAAGACATGTGCTGGTCATCTCTCCCTCCCGTTCATCATCATCATCATCATCACCACCACTGAGCCGTGTCAGGAGGTGAGTCTCTGCCTTTACATTTGAGCTCAAGTTTGGACTCGTAATCATGAGTCCAATGCACCTTTAGTCATTTCAGCTGGTGAATATATGCTGAGAAAACATACAAATGCACAAGAAACTTGGACACCAAAGTTGATTTGAGACAAGACAGTGAGTGCTGCATTGAAGAACCTCATCAGAACAAACACGCCGAGATCCTCTGATCCTGTGGCGTTTCCATTGGCCATCGCAATGCTTCGTTTAGCATTATTATAATCTTTTTATTTCAACCCACGCAGAGAGAGAGAGAGAGAGAGAGAGAGAGAGAGAGAGAGAGAGAGAGAGAGCGAGAGCTTATGGTGGTCTGAACTGTAAAACAGTTGGGCTGAATGTGGATTTAGAAAATTTAGTTTTCAGGCTGTAGGTTAAATCAGGACTATTTTGGTGAAAAATGAACATTTGGGCATAATTTTCTCTGCCTCACATTGATTCAAACATGCATGACTTTCCATTTTTCTGTGGAACACTAAAGGAGATGTTTAGCTGAATGTTCATGCTGCTCTTTTCCATACAATTAAAATGAAAAAGAACAGAAGATATTAAGCTCCAAAAAAGGATAAAAAGCACAAGAAAATTAGTTGTGCATTATGTTGTACTATGTAAGTATTTATTTCCTCTACACTATGTCAAAAGTTTGGAATCTTTTAAATTTTTTGAAGGAAAAAAGTCTTGCTCACTAAGACTGCATTTATTTAATTAAAAATACAGCAAAAACAGGAAAATTGTGAAATATGTTTACAATTTAAAATAACTATTTTCTATGTGACTATTTAAAATGTAATTTATTCCTGTGATCAAAGCAGAATTTTCAGCATCATTTCTCCAGTCTTCAATGTCGCATGATTCTTCGGAAATCATTCTAATATGCTGATTTGCTGCTCAAGAAACATTTCTATTCAATGTTGAAAACAGTTTTTGTTGCTTATTTTTTTATTATTTATAATTATAATTTTATTTTATTTTTTATCAAGTAAATGCAGCATTGGTGAGCATAAGAGACTTCTTCAGTGACGCCAACCTGCACTGGTTCTTGTGCGTTTCACAATGTAAGTGAGGTTTGAGAGCTAGAGAGGTCATTACATGATTTCATTGTAGAAAAAGAGCTGAATAAACATTCTGAATTATGTTTCAGAAACAAAAAGTCATACAGGTTTCCAACAACATGAGGGTGAGTAAACAATGACAGGATTGTGATTTTTAGTTGAACTATGTCTTTAAAAGTGTCAATGGCTCAACTGGCCTGATGAAAGTCCCGTAACAAGAGCATAATAGAGATAAATACTGCCTGTTAGCACCAGAGACCAAGCCAATGCTCAGAACACAAACCCACTGGCCACACGTGAGGAAAACGCTCACTAACAAACACTCTGCTCAAACAGCGTGAGAGTGTATGTGTGAGAGAGAGAGACTGAGCATGAGAAGGAAAAAGTGAGACCTAATCTGGGTTCTACCTGAAGGATCACGACTGTTTTTCAATTGGCTGTTTTATGAACACGTCATTTCTGTCTGAAACATTCCCATACTCAGTTTACCTCCTCAATCAGATACCAGCAGAAACACAGAGAGAAAGATGCATACTGCATTATGATGGTCAGTCACCTACTGCACAGTATAACTGGGTGAATCACAGAAATATATGGGTCATATTAGACAGAGAGACAGATAGACAGAGAGACAGAGAGAGAGATAGATAGATAGATACTGTAGATAGATAGATAGATAGATAGATAGATAGATAGATAGATAGACAGACAGACAGACAGATTATTCATTGCATTGATGTATGTCCTATTTACATTACTGAACTGCACTGTGCTGACTAAAAACAATAAATAAACAAACAACCATGAATGAGCATAAGACTATTTTTGGATTATAATAATGAGAACAAATTTAAAAGTGTATAAACATTTTTTTTTTATTTTGGACTGACATATAACTCAACAGTACATAGACTCGCCCATACTGTGCAAATAAATGTAAGTGAAAGTAAAACAACCAAGAACAGCAGAGCTAAATAAGCTTTTCAACATCCAAACAACATTCAAGACCTCTATATTTATAAAAAAAAATGCTGCAGGACAAAACATCACATTCACTAGCTGATCGTTCAGAAGTCAAGAACAAGTCAAAGTTTAAGCTGAACACTAAAGCATGCAGCAGCAGTAAAAGCAGTTCTGCATCAATATATGCTGATTGACAAAGACAAAGTTTGAGGTCATAGATCTTGGCAGAGAAAGCAAACCCCACGCCACAGCTGAACACTTGAGACGCATTAAGAATCATTTTGGAATCGGATCGTGACTCTGAGTCGTGAGGAGCCTAAAGACTCGCAGTCTCGCTCTTCACCTGCCTCGCACACAGAAACAGCAGCACCGGCCGCGAGGAAGCCAGATGTTGTCTTTCATGTGGTAATGGGTTTATTACGAGTCTGTTCGCTCACTGTACAAACGCAGAGACAAGGAGAGATCACAACATGCCTGGAATACTGAAGAGATTCAGACTCACATGAGACGGCAGCATTTAATATGCCCATATCTGCCTTATCAAGAGACCTGCTCCACACTGCAGCTGTTCTGACCAAGAATCACCTACTTAGGAAGAAACCATCTGACCAATGTAAAAGTGACCAACTAAGAGTCTCTTTCCTGTAGCATTAGGGAATCTCAGATAACTGATACTAAAACTGAACATACAGCTGTGCTCCAGCATCTCATTTACATGCTGTGACTCAGACCAAATTCTGATTTTTATACTGTTACATCTGAACTTTAATCCAAACCGGATTCACCAACCAGTTCATCCTCAAACACTCACTAAACCTGTGAGCATAAGACTGGGGATTGACATTTCATGAAGAAATGAAGAAGTGAATATAATTTTTTTTCTTCCATCCATCCTTCTATCCATCTTTCTCTCCTTCTTTCTTTGGCCACTGATCTTTCTTTCTCCCTTTCGTCATCCGTTCATCTTTCTTTCTTTGCTTTCTTCCTTCCATTCATCCATCCTTTTTTATCTGTCCATGCACCCCATTCATCATCTTTCTTTCCATCCATCTATTTTCCTTTTCATTAATCGATCCATCCATCCATCCATCCATCTTTCTTCCTTTCATTCTTTTCCTCCATCCATCCATTAGTGTGTCTTTCTTTCCATCCATCCATTTTTCTTTTGTTCCTTCTTTTTTGTTAGTTATTTCTTTTTCTTTATCCATCCATTTTTATTTCTTTCCATTCATCCATCTGTTTCTTTACTGCCTGCCTGCCATCTTTCTTTATTTCTTGCCATCCATCCATTTTTCTTTCTTTCCCTCCATGCATTTCTTTCTTTCCTGACATTTATCCATCTTTATTTATTTCTAGCCACCCATCCATCTATCCATCCATCCATCCATCCATTTTTCTTTCTTTCCTGACATCCATCCATCTTTCTTTTCATCCATCAGTCCACCCATCCATCAATCTTTCTTTTTTCCATCCATCCATTTTTCTCTTTCCATCCATCCACCCACCCACTCATCCATCTTTCTTTCTTGACATCCTTCCATCGTTCTTACTTTCTTTACTGCCATCCATTCATCCCTCTTTATTCCTTGCCATCCATCCATCCATCCATCCATTCATAATATCTTCTAACAATATTTATTGTAAACTGCTTATTACTTTTGAAATTTACTATTAATTTCTGAGTGAAAATAATTTCAACGAAAACCCTACACCACATTTTTTTTTTCTCAGTGCAAAACGGAGAGCACGAACACCTCAAATATAATGCATTTACCCAGGGCACCTTGTGTACATCTGCCAACAATCTCACACATGAACAAACACACATGTATTGAGTGCTGTGTGTGTGTTCTGGTTACCTGGTCTCCAGCAGCAACCAATTTACAGACACCATATCTGCACCACTGCACACCTTCAGAAACCATACCGCACATTAAGCATGAGCACTAATGTTTGCTGACTGAATTAGTCTTGTTTCGATGTATAGCTGGAGGACAATCACACAATGCATCTCTGCCCTCATTCTCCCTCCCAGATCTCACGTCTCTACTTTTTCTGGGAAATAAGAGCGGTGTGGGTAATGGAAGCTGCACCCCGCTGTCTGAAACTCCACAGAGAGCCTCTCCAGACAGAAAGATAATACACTGCAGAAGAGTTAAAAATCAGCCAGCACTAATCTGACCCCTATCCTGAGCAGCAAAGTCTCGGTTAAACTTCCACAAGAACCTTATTCAAAAATTTTTAAGAGCTTGGTTTTGCATGTGTGTGTTTGTGTAAAGCTCTGGGGTGAGATGTTTTACTACTCCGCGTTGAGTCAGATACAGTTCCCCGTACACCAGCGACTTCCTCAGAATACTGCAGGTCTATCAGAGCTGAATACTAAATAGAGTAAAAGCTATCAGCAAAGCTATTCATATTATTAGATCATATAGTGCTTATAAAAGCTTATTGTAAATGTTTTTACACTTTAGTTCATAACTTAGCACATCTGGATACTGATCTGTTACTACAGAAATGCATGTTTTCTGCATCACTGTTGAATCTTTACTCTTGTCGTGAGCTCGGGGTCTGAACCAAATATGAGGAGATAAAAAGACCATGTAGCGCTGATAATCTTTCCACATCTTTCTATCGATTTGTCCTGATGGTCTGCACACAAAAACAAACAGTGTAGTCCAATTGACAAACAAATGACTCTAGAGAGCTGATTCTTTTTAAGGAATCAGAAACATACAATGCAACTGGTCTGGTACAATTCATAAACAAATGACTATTAAGAGCACATTAAAGATTAATTTGTCTTTCGAATCCACACACACAGCACAATCAGCACATTCTGATTCACAAAAAAATGACTTACGTACCAATCATTTTTAGTGAATCAAAAAACATATGCCACACTCAGCATAATCAAATACGCAAACAAATGACTCTTTTGAACTGAAGTTATCTGAACTGAAGGAATATCAAAAAGGCTCACTCAGTTAACAAACTGAATAATCTCAGATGATTATACAGGAGATAGATAATCTTTTGATTCTGAGATTATTTGTTTTTAGTACATTAATAATATACAGAACATTTAGCACAGTCCATTTCAAAAACAAATGACTCCTATAAATCATTTATTTTAAGTGAATCAAAAATATAAAATGCCAGATTAACAAACAAATGATTCCTATGAACTGAATATTTTTAGTGAATCAAAAACATATGGCACAATCACCATTACCCAATTCACAAACAAATCACTCATGAATTGATCTATCCATCCATCCATCCATCAAAATACACAGCACAATCAAGAGCTGAATCTTTTTAGTGAATGAAAAACATATGGCACCATCCACATAATCCAAATCACAAATGACTTGAATGAATTGATTCTTTTAACAAATCAAAAAGACTCACAAACTCAATTACCATATTGAATCGATCAGTCAAACGAATCCTGCACAGCAACTAATTAGGCTACATTTTAATTCATAAATCTTCATGTCTGAATGCACATGATCTACTGTTTGTTAATGACTGAATGAAAGTGAGCCGTCCATCCATCCATCCATCCATCCATCTATGCTATCATTAGTAAATGTATGCAGCAATAGTCAGAAATGTCATAATGCTTCATCTTCAGAGCTTCAGTGAGGTGGCGGGGCATTACGGCGGCTGTAATGCTTGATGAATGTGGATTTAAAGGACTAACTAGCAGGGCAGATGTGATGATCTCTGAGCTCTTGCCGCAGTAAAGCCGGCATTTAAAGAGTCCTCTCTCCACCTGAGCGTAACGCTTTACAGACCCACTAAAGAGACGCATCTAATAGATGAACGGCGAGCACACTAACTCCAGATAAAATGACAGCGACGCATCATTAAAATGTTCTAGCATCAGAGAGCCACAATTATTAGAAGCACAATCCTCTAATAGCAGCCGTTCAGATGGACGGCCTCATCTTATGGCATTAGAGAAACGATTAACGGACAAAGGATTTGACTCCATACACTGGCTTTGCAGCAGGGATCACACACAGACAATATCCTCCATACTACCACAAACACAATGTTATACTTTGCATATCTGTAGTCCAGTGTGCACACAAATACATTCTAATACACAAATGATTTCATTTTCTTCATACATAGTTTAAAGCAGTCATGCATTCAATCATTATAACTTCAGCAATTGTGGTGATAAGGAAAACTGGCAACCTCCACCTTGTTGTCATAGGCATTAAATGATCCTCATGTAAGACATGATCTGAATCAGACACATTTGCTACCCTGCTGAACCTCCACCTCGAAGATATCTTGCCTGTGACTTTCTCTACTCCTTTAACCAGTCTTAGGATTTGGGACTTCAAGTTTAATGATAAATTATCATGGCACGTCAAAACATGTATTTAGTAAATCTATCCATCCATCCATCCATCCATCCATCCATCTATCGTTCTATCATTCTATCCTTTTTACTGAATCAAAAACATATAGATGTAGATCAGTTTAAAAAAAATATTTCAAAAAGACTAAGTTTGTACTGTTTAAAATTCAAATGATGCAAACTATTTAAACATTTTCAAAAGCACGTTTTCCTTCCCTTTCCTTTAAATGACCTTAATGACATTTACTTATTTTCATTAAATGCAGCGCCATATCAACTGTAGATAATACAATTACTGCACCTTAGAAATAATTAACACAAATATATTTACAAAAACATTATGATGCATTAAAAATGCCACATGAAGACTTCTGAGTAATAGGGGTGCACGATAAATATCGGCTGATATTTAATGCGCATCTTGTCAGTAAAGCCGGTTCTCTAATCAGCGGTAAATTCCAACACGTGCATGATTTCACATTGAGCAGCATTTACTACACAGAGCCGTTGTTCACTGACAAGCTGCGCAAATACACGTTCATTATCAGCATGGTTTTGCGCAGCTTGTCAGTGAACAACAGCTCTGTGTAGTAAATGCTGCTCAATGTGAAATCACGCACATGTTGGAATTTACCGCTGATTAGAGAACCGGCTTTACTGACAAGATGCGCATTAATTATCGGCCGATATTTATCGTGCACCCCTACTGAGTAATGAACAGATTCATCTGCTATTAAAACATCTCGGTATTAGCACAATACATATGAGTCACAAGAGAAGAAATTGATGGTTTGGTTGAAATGATTGACATAAAAAACCCTCTTCTGATGAAAAGTGCTGAAAATAGAGACTGTTTTAGCTACATCCTGGTAATACTACACATGCATATGAACTCTTTTTCTGTGCTGAATGTGAACAGGCCTCATTCTGAGAAAACACACTAATAATATCCTGCACGGGAAATCACCAGGAGAAAACCCAGCAGACAAACCAAATAAATAAATAACAGAAAGGCAGCAGCTAAAGCCGGATTAGGGTGAGCTCTCGGCCTCCACACGCTCTCTAGAAGTGCCACACTTTCATTTGTTCCTGCAGTGTTTTAGGACACCCTGTGCTCAAACAACGCCACGCTCCTGTCAGCAAATAAAGAAATAAATCGAGCACGGGAGGGATTTCCTGTTTTATTAAAACTCGCAGACGTAGGAGGATGAATATGAAATATGACCCCGATGTTCCTGTACAATGCTATTAGTCTTACATAATTAACACATTTGATTTTATCTGTTATCAAACCCGAAAGCACATTCTTTACATGCACATTACTAGATGGCCAGATTAAAACCCTCAACCTGACTGCACTTGTGGAAAAGAGCCAGAACACATTAAACGCCTCGATCAGAAACCACACTCAAGCTGCAGGTCAACACTAGAGAAGCATATGAAGCTTCTGACCTCAGTCCTGAAAACTTCAAAGAAAAACTTTTCCATAAATTTCTGACAAACAAAGCATCAAAAAAGTAGTCCACAAGTCAAAACTTTTTGTAAAGAAAAGACTTAAATTTAGGATGTTTTTCAATGAAAATATTCATATTCAAATGAATGGTCAATGGCAACAAATGTGGTAGCACCACATTACTTTTAAGTGCAGAAGTAATAATAATAATAATAATAATAATAATAATAATAATAATAATAATAATAATAATAATAATTTTATGTTCAATTAAAAAAAAACCCTGAAGTTCAGTGTTTCACTAAATTTGTAATAACAATATAAAAATAACATTTTAAGATTGATCTAAATGTAAAAGTTCTATTAAAATTAAAATAAATGCTATTAATTCAATTAAAATATTCTCCTTTGAACTGTGGCGCAACCATACTATTTCTAAATATGAAAGTAATATTTAAAAAATGAGTAATAATAATAATAATAATAATAATAATAATAATAATAATAATGAAATAAATAGAAAAAAGAAGGTCAAGGATTCATTAAATTTAATACTACTACAGCTAATGAATGGTCAATTGCAACAAATGTGGTGCAATCACACTACTTTTTAAGTAATGATATTAAAAAATAAAATAAAATAGAATTTTGAACATCTATCTAAAACACCTTTTCCCCATCTGAAAGACAAGTGCATCTTGGATAGTAGGAAGAGAAATAAAGAATAAGGGATGGAGAAAGACGCTAAGGTCTCAGATGAAAGTTTACAGGTCAGTTCACTTGATTTTTGGGGGAAACTTAAGAGGGAGGAGGACAGGTTCTCCATTCATCCATCCAAGAGAGTGTGTTCTCACAGAAGACTGTGTTTGAACTCCTGTAGTTAGTGTTGGCATGAGAAAGCAGCAGTGTGAGGCAGATGAACTTGTCACCAGGAAAAATGAAGAGCTCGCTGTAACGCTTCACCTGAGCACAGAACTAGAAGTTCAGGTGACGTCGATGAGTTACGATTCACAGCCGCTGCAGCGCAGGACCGTCTTACAACCAAAGCCTGCAGAGACTCACGTGTGACTGAACAAATGTGGCTCTTTAATTGAAGACACACAAACAGCAGTGACTCTCGTGCTTGGATACATGTCTGCGTGTCTGTACGCTTCACACGACACATGATGATCTACAGTGATTAGCATTCTCAGCCTGCTGTGACTTCATCATTATATATGAACTTGAGGTTGAACTGTTCACACATCTCATGTGTAGCTGTTTGCATCACAAATGACACACATAGATGCAGGATTTACAATGAGACTTTTCAAGAAGAAGGGCAGTGCTACAGTAAGTCAGAATACTGGTTGCTGAGACATTACTACTGTACATAGTTGCTAGATGGCAAAGATCTCTAGATCAGGGTAAAATTAGCAATAGAATCATGAGTCCAAATTTGAATTTCATAAGCCACGCCCACCAGCAAGCTGAATTGCAATTTGAATTAATTTAAAGGTGATGCATTCTGGTAAATGAAGTTTTCTTCCACCCTAATATTCATTAAATAAGTGAAAAAATATTAATTAAATATAATAAAATATATTACTAAATACAAATTTCTGTCCAGCCACCCACCCATCCATCAATCCATTCATCCACAAGGTATCCAAACCATCAAATTACAAAAGGCCAACAGTTTGCCCTAACAATCTTTAAAAATAGGAAAAAAAAGTAAAAAAAAAAAAAAAAAAAGAAAAAAAAAAGAGATTAATTAATTAATTAGAGCTGCCAAATGATTAATCAATATAAACACACACATGCATGTATACCTGTATAATTAAGAAAAACATGTTATGTTTATTTATTAAATGTATTTATATATAATATAAATTATATAAATATATACATGTAAATTCATGTAAATATATTCAAAATATATATTGTATGTATGTGTATTTATATATACACATGATAAATATACACAGTACACACACACATTATGTAAACAAAAACTTTTATTTTGGATGCGATTAAGGCACAGAAAATTATAAAAAATATAGTCAAAATAGTCCATCTGCCATCAGTGGTTCAATCTGAATTTTATGAAGCGACGAGAATACTTTTTGTACGCAAAGAAAATAAAAATCTATTTATTCAACAATTCGTCTCCTCTCCGTCTCTCTCTGTGTTAGCGTAGCTCCATTTTGGAGAGTATCCGATGGACGCAAAGTGTGTACGCTATTCATGGATACGTAATGTACGTTAATTTACGGTTTGATTTGAACGGAAAAAGCGTATCCATGCGTTACTGATGACAGAGAATAGCGTACGCACTTTGTGTCCATCGGTTGCTCTCCAAAATGGCGCTACGCTGACACAGAGAGAGACAGAAAGGAGACGAATTGTTGAATAAATGTCATTATTTTTATTTTCTTTGCGTACAAAAAGTATTCTCGTCGCTTCATAAAATTCAGATTGAACCACTGATGGCAGATGGACTATTTTGACGATGTTTTTTTATACTTTTCTGTGCCTTGACAGTGTAATTTACTTGGCAGTCAATGGGACAGTCACAAGCCTCCCGGGTTTCATCCAAAATATCTTAAATTGTGTTCCGAAGACGAACAAAACTTTTATGGGTTTGGAACGACATGGGGGTAAGTGATTAATGACAAAATTTTCATTTTGGTGTGGAGTGTCCCTTTAATGACACACAACCCTGGTTGCTATGCAGTTGCTTTGTCGCTATACAGTTTTTCATCCAAATCTTATGTCCAGTCGCTCTAGCCGAGTGATTTGTGGTTCCACTCATATCTGTAATGAAAAACAGCATATGCTCAACTCAAATTATGACTAACGGCAATAGTTATTCTCACCATATCAAGCAGCACTAATGAAAGCAGTGTGCAAATAAATGCATTTTATTAAGTTGACCATCTTCCACCTTTCATTTCAGGGTCTTTCAAAGATTAAGCTGATTTTCAAGAGCTCAGGTTGACAAAGACCAGGAAGAGAAAACCACTCGGCTGTTGCTATGATACCACAATATCAAACACGAGGCAACTGTGAAAATATAATTTGATGAATTAATTCTTTAGAGTCTTATGTAAATAAAGTCACGCTTTGCTGTTTACATAATCCCAGGGCCGCTAATGCTTCTTTGGGGGACTCGAGCCGTCGGCAGTAGCTACCCTTTCTGATTAATTGAGTTGGAAATGCATTTGGGATGGGCTTTCTCTGACAACCGGGTTACACTAGTAATACATCACACTCAGAAGTGAGCAGGAACGAGGAGGAGGAGAGATGCCTACGATGTTGAGTCGACTGCAGATTCGATTTAAAGTATTAATACAATCCCATGATTCCTAGCAGCCATATCGATCTTGTTTGCGTGTTGTTCGGCCAGCGCGTGTTTGGCTGCAGTATTGAAGGTTTGTAATGATGTCTGCAGCTCACATCGATCTCGACCGGCCCTCGAAGACGGCTAGTCGCCGAGGGTCTGTCACCACTGGTTTATCTCGCCTTCCTCGAGGCCCTTAACAAATGATTTAGAGTAATAGACATAATCCAATAGCGCAGAAAGCATTAGAGACGCTCAACATGACACTCCTGCAGAAGTGCAGCTAAGTAACTCTGAGATCAACCTGCTTCTAAACCCGCAGAGGAATCCACACTCCATTAGATTACGTATTATTGGATTTTGAGAACATATGCTGCTCCTGTATGGATTGTTATTCCCTGCTGTCTACACATGTGCACGAGAACCCTGTTCGAGACTCTTTTTATGGTTTTTGATAAGGCTTACACATAGGGTCAGTGACCTGACAAACCCCTTATACTATAGTGTTATAATAATTATGACTATTAAACTGTGGTGTGCAAAATATACCATTAACGCTACAAACCTGAATGATTCTTCAATCATGTGGTTGCTTAAAAAAAGGTGTGCTGTTACTTCAAGAAAATGGATAAAAAAGGCATGTAAATAAATCCCTTTGGCTTAGACTAATATTCAAAAGTCTGGTTGGTAAGATTTTTTTAAAATGTTTTTGAAAGAAGTCTCTTGCTCACCGAGGCTGCATTTATTGGATAAAAAATACAGTAAAATTGTGAAATTATTGTAGTTAAAAAAAAAAGTTTTCTATTTAAACAGTGTAAAACGTAATTCATTCCTGTGATGCAAAGCTGAATTTTCAGCATCATTACTTCAGTCTTTAGTGATACATGATCCTTCAGAAATTTAATTTGAATTTAAAAAGCATTCTCAATTCAATTCATAACAGTTAATAATAATAATAATAATAATAATAATAATAATAATAATAATAACAACCCATGATACATATTTTAGAATTCTTTCACGAATAGAATGTTCAAAAGAACAACTTTTTTATTTTTATAAATGTCTTTACTGTACTTTTAATCAATTTAATGTGCGCTTGCAGAAAAAAATAAAATAAAAATTCTTACTGACCCAAAACTTTTGAACGGTACTGTACATTGAAGGAAAGACCAGACCATTGCAGAAACTCGAGGGAAAATGTAGGGAAGACTGCAGGACTACTTGTTAAAAAGAAGGGAACATAAGACCAGAAGGTTGTTCTGTAAGACAAGACAAAAGATGTCCTGTGCATCACTAAAGATTTACAGCTGCTGCTCCAGACGGCTCGTATCTGTTGTTGTGAATCTTTCATTTTTGAAAGACAAGATTACTGAAGCAGAAATCAGTTTTGGTTCAGAAGTCCTGGGTTACAGCGTTCGGATATCACCCTGCTTGAGTAATGTTAGGCGTCACTGAAAACTTCACAACAATCAGCCTGAGACCTTGAAGAGAGTGTCATTTTCCTGTTTGTGACTCTCATTGCATAACTGTCTTTCCTTTCTATGTAAGAAGAAAATCTGAAACACAGTAAAACAAAAAACAGGTAAAAAAAAAAAACTAGAGATGTGCAAAAGTATGGATTTTGTCGGTGGATTGTGTGAAAGTCTAGTTGGTTTTTAAGAAAGCCTGATATAATGAGGTTGATTCATGTCCAACACACAGCATCATGACACATTCTGGTGTTCAATAACAGCTCAATGAAGCACAACAGAAAAAGAACAGGTCTCAAGAAGCATTTTTAAAATTATTTTTAAAGCTATTTTTAGTAAGTGCCCAATAGACCTGTCCTTTAACTACACAAAACCATCAGAGTATACACAAACAAACACACACAAACAAACAAACAAACAAACAAACAAACAAACAAAAACAGAGAATTTCAGAAGAACTTGTCTTGAAATTTATTTGTTAAAGTGGTGAATTTCTTACACAAGTGATATTATGATGGCTAAAGTGATGGTTATAAGGCATGAACTTAGAGACATAACTTCTGAGAAAGTAGATATTCGTGTGTGTGTGTGTGTGTGTGTGTGTGTGTGTGTGTGGAATTTGCCACTGATGTCTCTCTATAGTGGTTAAACAGGGAATATAATTAGTTTTGGGTAAATCTAACATGCAATCTTTGGTCTCATTGAGTAAATTAGAAAAATAAAGTATGTTGTCTAATATAGATAGATACAGATATAGGTAGGTAGGTAGATCGGTAGATAGGTAGGACAGAGAGACAGATAGATACATACATACATGCGTACATACAGCATCAAACTCACTCCCATATTTCCAGAAAAGAATGCACATATCGAGGCACTAAAAAAAAGGCAGTTTGACACACAGGCCTCGGAGGGAAGCTGGGAGTGTTTGTCAGGGTGATGATGCTGAATCACAGGGCAGGCAGTGTCTCTCTTTCTATTAGTTAGCTGAGCGATGGTGAACTCCAGGGAGGCAGACAGATGACGTGCTTTCACTCCTATCATTCTCCCTGTGTGTGGTCGCTCCAGGAACACATGAGATTAAGAGATGCAATTAACAGTCAAAGACAAACAAGTCACAGGCTAAGACCACACTCATGAGATTGCTCCATAAATTTCACCGCAAACAAGCCGAGCAGGTTAGCGAAGGAAAGGACGCAAATTCGCTATATGAAACGTTCATAGAGTCTGGGGATGAAGGATTTTGCAGCTGTGCCCTTTTCTGGTTCCATGACTGATTATTTTCACATTTGTGTCAGATCATTTAAGCACAGAAATCTAATCTACTAACACAATTACATGCAAGATACAGTTGCTAAAGGCAAGTGCACCATTTTTCCAACTAATAATATTGTGATTGCAGGAACCATGGTGAGCAAGGACGCTGGTAAATGCATGCTCACCAACTCTGAGTCGGACTCAGAGGCGACGGCGGCCTCCATGGCCCTGGAGGTCAAAGGATCGTCGGACGAAAGCCGGCAGGTGCGCAAACGCAACAAAGCCCTTCAGGTGCGCTTCAAGGACATCTGCGAGGCACAGAATGAACAGGCTGCTGCGGCCCGAGGGGGGAAGCCGGTCTACAAGGTGGCGTACCGCAAGTACATGACCGTCCCAGCTCGCAGATCAATCCCGAATGTCACCAAAAGCACCGGAGTGCAAACATCACCGGATCTTAAGAAGCGTTACCAGACTTTTCCATTTGAGCGGAAGAAAGGACATACGGTCAAGCATGCTGCTGTTGTTGAGAGCTGTAAGGATCGGGAACATGGGTTTGTTATTGATGTAAAGAGGGCGAAAGCTACCGAGGTGGGTAGGGAGTGTGTACCCTCTCAAAATGTGAGAAAAACAAGAGCATTAATGCACACCAGCAAGTGCGTCGCAACTATAGAGCAACACCCACAAGCCAGGGACTGTCTGGAGAGAACAGACAGACCGTGCTCGGATGCTCTGGTTCTTCCTTGTCCAACAGATGGGTCCACAGCGGGAACGGACAACTCGGACTATCAGATCTGTAGTGTCAGAAGTAAACGAAGTAAGGGCTTCCAGAGAGACTCTGAAACTCTTGATCGCTCAGGCAAGCTACAGTTGCTGAACTCTGGGGACAGCGGTGGGAATATTCTAGAGGATTCCTCCTCCAAAGTGATGGGACCTATCGCGTGGAACTCCCTCACACAGGTGGAGTGCCTAGAGAGTCCGTCCGAGCGGAACAAACGCAAGAAGGCGCTGCAGCTCAATGGCCTGCAGTCGCAGACGCTGCCGCGGACCAGCTGCACGACGCAGGTACAGTGCCACGTGGGCACGCTGTCTGCTCGACCGCTACGGGCCATGGAGGAGGCGACGCCGGTGACTCCTGTCTCCTCAACAGCCGTTCCCATGCCTGCTCCTCCATGCAGGGGCGGCACAGGTTCAGGAACTCTACAGACGGATAATG
Source organism: Spinibarbus caldwelli (assembly GCA_039654775.1). NCBI lineage: Eukaryota > Metazoa > Chordata > Actinopteri > Cypriniformes > Cyprinidae > Spinibarbus > Spinibarbus caldwelli. The sequence continues at coordinate 3,757,296 of CM077257.1, read as the reverse complement.
AGGCGTGCAAGCAGATAGTGCCTGTCAATCAGGATGTGGATGTAAAAGCGCAGCTCCAGGCCATGGAAAACATGATCAGCTCCAGCCAGGAAACCATCAAAGTGCTGCTGGGTGTCATTCAGGAGCTGGAAAAAGGAGAAGCTCATAGAGAAGGGTAAGACGATGTACTTTAACCAGCATGCAAAGAGTAAAATTAAATCTTGTGCCAAAAGAACCGCATCAAGCAGAATTGCAATTTCCCACAGGTTTCCCAAAACATGCCAAATGCAATGTGTTGAAGCACAATGGATTACTTTGGTTGTTTCTATGTATTTATGCATGGAATACAAGAAACTAATCCAAGACAGAAAACATTATGTCAGTCCCACGTATTGTTTGGTTCTCAAACTGCTATAGTAGGTCTAACTAGGATGGATGAGTACAGCTTTGGTTGGTTAGCAAGACTTTAAGGGAAGCACTATTTCATAAAAATAAAATTCTGTGCCAACAGAACTACACCGAGCAGAGGTGCAATTTTCCACAGGTTTCCCCAATGTGCTGAAAGCGCCAACAAGCCACAATGCACACTGTTCAGAAAGTTGACCTAAAGGAGGATTACCTTGGATAACTCAGTGCGTTTATGCATTGGATACAAGAAACTATTCCAACAAGACTATATGAGCAGCACTTTTTCAGCACAGAATTGCGCCAAGCAGAATTGCATTTCCATACAGGTTTCTCCAAACATTCACAACACATGCCAACTGCAATGCGTTGAATGTGCTAGTGAACCACAATACACATTTTTCGGAAAGATGACCTAAAGATGGATTGCTTTGGTTTTATGTGTGTTTATGCATTGGACACAATAGATGTTTTCAACACAGAAAAAATACTTCAGGTAGGCCTAATTTGGATAGATGAGTATAGCTTTGGTTGGTTAGTAACTTTAAGTGTAGCACTCTGTTTCAAAATA